>JAXCHO010000122.1:0-302229 GCA_036630365.1 Acanthiza pusilla
TTCCATAGTGGAGGAGTGTGTGTTTGAAAAGCAGTGGGTGGTCAATTCCAGAGTCACCAGTGCTCCATTTGCATGGGCAGTACATTCCTGGTTCCAGTTCCTCGGAATCGCCGGACTGGAGGGAAGGCAGGGGGATTGTGCCATAGCAGATTTTTCTCTGCTTGCATATTCCCTCCAAGCCCTCTGAAATATTGCTGTTTGCCAGGTCTCCCACCTGGAGAGGGGTTGGTGTTTGTGCTAATAGTCAAGGGCCCAATAATTTTGACCCCCCCCCAAAAATGCGGGCCCCCCAAAAAGGGACCCCCAAAAACTGGGACCCCTTCCCCCAAAAAAGGGCCCCGAGTGCGATCCCCCCCAAAAAAATTGGGGACCCCCCCCAAAAGGGACCCCCCCCAAAAAAGGGCCACGGGTGCGACCCCCAAAAAGATGAGGAGCCCCCCAAAATTGGACCCCGCCCAGGAGTGATCCCCCCCCCCCAAAAAGGGATCCAGGGGTGACCCCCCCAAGAAAATGGGGACCCCCCAAAAAAGGAAGCCCCCAAAAATGGGACCCCTCCCCCAAAAAAAGGGTCCAGGTGTGACCCCCCCCCCCAAAATAGAAACCCCCCAAGGGTGCGACCCCCCCCAAAAGAGACCCCTCCCCCAAAAAGGGTCCCAGGAGTGACCCCCCCAAAAAATTAGGGACCCCCAAAAATGGATACCCCCTCCAAAAAAGACCCCTCCCCCAAAAAGGGTCCCAGATGCGACCCCCCCCCCCAAAAAACTGGGGACTCAGGGACCCCCAGAAATTGGGAATCCCCCCAAAAAATTGGGGACCCCCACAAAAGTTGGGGACCCCCCCCAAGAATGGGACCCCTCCCCCAAAAAAGAGGTTCAGAGGTGAGCCCCTCCGAGAAATGGAACCCTCAAAAATTGGGGACCCCCAAAATGGGATCCAGGTGCGGCCCCCCCAAAAAATTGGGGACCCCCAAGGGTGTAACCCCCCAAAAGAGACCCTTCCCCCAAAAGGGGTCCCCAAAAAAAGGACCCCTCCCCAAAAAAAATTAAGGGGCCCCCCAAAAATGGATTTCCCCCCCACACAAAAAATGGGACCCCCAAAAAAATCGGAGACCCCCCAAGGGTGCGACCCCTCCCCAAAATTGGGAACCCCCCGAAAAGGGGGCCAGGTGTGACTCCCCAAAAAAAGGGACCCCTCCCCCAAAAAAGGGACCCCTCCAAAAAGGGACCCCCCAAAAACTGGGACCCCCAAAATTGGGGACCCTCCCCAAAAAAGGGGTTCAGGTGCGACCCCCCCCCAAAAATTTGGGACCCTCCCCAAAAAAGGGCCCCGAGTGTGACCCCCCAAAAAAATGAGGAGCCCCCCCAAAAAATGGGGCTCCGCCCAGATGTGACCCCCCCAAAAAGAGATCCAGGGGTGACCCCCCAAAAAAATTGGGGATTCAGGGACCCCCCAAAAAAGACCCCTCCCCCAAAAAAGGGTCCTGGGGTGCGAGACCCCAAAAAATTATGGACTCAGGGACCTCCAAAAAATGGGGACCCCCCCAGAAGGGCTCCTAGGTGCGACCCCCCAAAAATGGGGACCCCCCCAAAAAATTAGGGACCCCCAAAAATGGATACCCCCCCAAAAAAGACCCCTCCCCCCAAAAAGGGTCCCAGATGCGACCCCCCCCCCAAAAATCTGGGGACTCAGGGACCCCCAGAAATTGGGAATCCCCCCAAAAAATTGGGGACCCCCACAAAAGTTGGGGACCCCCCCCAAAAAATGGGACCCCTCCCCCAAAAAGATTCCCAGGTGCGACTCTCTCAAAAAATGGGACCCTGCCAAAAAAAATTGGGGACCCCCCCCCAAAAATGGGACCCCTCCCCCAAAAAAGAGGTTCAGGGGTGAGCCCCTCCGAGAAAGGGAACCCTGAAAAATTGGGGACCCCCAAAATGGGATCCAGGTGCGGCCCCCCAAAAAATTGGGAACCCCCAAGGGTGTAACCCCCCAAAAGAGACCCTTCCCCCAAAAGGGGTCCCCAAAAAAAGGACCCCTCCCCAAAAAAATTAGGGGGCCCCCCAAAAATGGATTTCCCCCCCACACAAAAAAATGGGACCCCCAAAAAAATCGGGGACCCCCCAAGGGTGCGACCCCTCCCCAAAATTGGGAACCCCCCCCGAAAAGGGTGCCAGGTGTGACTCCCCAAAAAAAAAGGGACCCCTCCCCCAAAAATAGGACTCCTCCAAAAAGGGACCCCCCAAAAACTGGGACCCCTTCCCCCAAAAAAGGGGTTCAGGTGCGACCCCCCCAAAAATTGGGCACCCTCCCCAAAAAAGGGCCCTGAGTGTGACCCCCCAAAAAATGAGGACCCCCCCCAAAAATTGGACGCCGCCCTAGAGTGACCCCCCCAAAAAGAGATCCAGGGGTGACCCCCCAAAAAAAGACCCCTCCCCCAAAAAAGGGTTCCGGGGTGCGAGACCCCAAAAAATTATGGACTCAGGGGCCTCCAAAAAATGGGACCCCCCCAGAAGGGCTCCTAGGTGCGACCCCCCAAAAATTGGGGACCCCCCGAAAAAATTGGGGACCCCCAAAAATTAGGACCACCCCCCCAAAAAATGGGCCCCATTCCCCAAAAAAGGGTCCCAGGTGTGTGACACCCCCAAAAATTAGGGACCCCTCCCCCAAAAATTGATTCCCCCCGCCCCAAAATGGGAACCACCCGAAAAAATCGGGACCCCAAAAAATGGGACCCCTCCCCAAAAAAGGGTTCCAGATGTGACCCCCCCCCCGAAAATTGGGGACCCCCAAAAAGAGTCCCAGGCGTGACCCCCCCCTAAGAAAAGTTGGGACCCTCGATCGTGAACCCCAAAACTAGGGGACCCCCCCAAAAATTGGGACCCCCAAAAAATGGACCCCTCCCCAAAAAGGGTCCCAGGTGCCACGCCCCCCAAATATGGGACCCCTCCCCCAAAAAAGAGGTTCAGGTGTGAGCTTCTCCAAAAAACGGGACCCCCAAAAATTGGGGACCCCCCAAAGTGGGATCCAGGTGGGACGCCCACCCCCCAAAAAATAGGGGACCCCCCAAAGGTGCGACCCCTCCCCAAAAGGTGGGGACTCAGGGGCCCCCCCAAAAAAGGAGATCAGGTGTGTGCCCCCCCCCAAAATTAGGGACCCTCCCAAAAGAGACTCCCCCCACAAAAATCCGGGACCCCCCAAGGTTGCGACCCCTCCCCAATAATTGGTGACTTCCCAAAAAAAGTGATCTCCCCAAAAATTGGGACCCCTACCTCAAAAAAGGGCCACAGGTGTGATCCCCAAAAATTGGGGGACCCCCCAAGTGTGCGATCCCCCCCAAAAAAATGGGACCCCCGAGAAGGGTCCCTAGGTGCGACCCCCCCCCCAAAAAAGGGGACCCCCCCCCAGAAAAATGACCCTCCGGAAGAAAAGGACCCCCCCCCCAAAAAAAGCATTCAAGGGTGCGACCCCCCCAAAAATTGGGGACCCCCTCAAGGGTGCGACGCCCCCCCCAAAAGGGACCCCCTCGAGAAGGGACCCAGGGGTGCCAACACCCCAAAAACTAAGGAACCCCAAAATCGGATTCCCCCCCAAAATTGGAACCCCCCAAAAATCGGTGGCCCCTCCCCCAAAAAATGGGACCGCGCCAAAAAATTGGGACCTTCCCCCCAAAATTATTTCCCCCCCCACACGAAAATTGGGACCACCCCCCAAAATCGCTGACCCCTCCCCCCAAAAGGTTTGTACACCCCCCGCCCCTCCCCCACCGGAAGTGCGCGTTGATCGCCAGGGGTGGGGGAGGGGCGGGGGGCAAAGGGCGAGGGGCGTGGCCAAAATGTGGGGGGCGTGGCCAAAGGTAACGGAGGGGCGAAGGGCGAGGGGCGTGGCCAAAAGATGGGGGCGTGGCCAAATGTGGCGGCAAAAGCGCAGAGGAGCAAAGGTTGGGGGCGTGGCCAATGATGGAGGGGCGTGGCCAAAGGCGCGGGGGAGCAAAGGGCGAGGGGCGTGGCCAAAGGTGAGGGGCGTGGCCAAATTCTGCAGGGGGGAGGACGGGGGCGTGGCCAATGGTTGGGGGCGTGGCCGAAGGGAATGGGGCGTGGCCAAGAGCGAGGGACAGCGGTGGGGGCGTGGCCAAAGGTTGGGGGCGTGGCCAAGGGCGAGGGGCAAAGGTTGGGGGCGTGGCCAAAGGTGGGGGAGGCGCGGAGGGGCAAAGGTTGGGGGCGGGGCTAGAGGTGGGGGAGGGCCGCGCTAATTAACGCTCGGGGGTAATTAATTAGAGGGTCCGGGGGTAATTAGAGGGTCCGGGGGGGGTAATTAGAGGGGGGGAATGAGGGGGGTGGGAGTAATTAATTAATTAGGGTTTGGGGGGGTATTGGGGTAGTGACTGAGAGTTAATTAGAAGGGGTGGGGTTAATTAGGGGAGTTTCAGTGTTAATTTGAGGGATTTAGGGTTAATTAGAGTGATTAGGGGTTAATTAACCCCAAATTTAGGGGTTAATTAGGGGGGTTTGGGGTTAATTAGAGGATTTGGGGTTAATTAGGGGGGGATTTTGGGGAATAATTGGGCTGGAGGTTAATTAGGGGGGAGTTGGGGGTTAATTAGGGAGGTTAAGGGGTTAATTACGGGGATTTCGGGTTAATTAATGGGGCTTAGGGGTTAATTAAGGGGGTTGGGGTTAATTAGGGGAGTTTAGAGGTCAATTAAGTGGTTTGGGGGTTAATGGAGTTTAAGAGTTAATTAGGCGGGCTTGAGGGTTAATTAGGGGGGTTTCGGGGGAATAATTAGGGCTGGGGGTTAATTAGGGAGGGCTTTGGGTGTTAATTAGGCGGGTTGGAGTTAATTGGGGGGGATTTGGGGTTAATTAATGGGGTTTAGGGGTTAATTAGGGGCGTTTGGTTGTTAATTAATGGGATTTGGGGTTAATTAGGGGGTTGGGGGGAAACTGGAGGGGGGTTGGGGTTAATTAGTGAGTTTCAGTGTTAATTAAGGGATTTGGGTTAATTAGAGGGGTTTGGGGTTAATTAGGAGGATTTAGGAGCAAACAGGCATTAATTAGGGCGTTCATTAGTAGTCATTGGGGTGGTTAGAGGTTAATTAAGGATTAATTAAGGGCCATTGGGGCAATTGGGGGTAATTAGGGCGATAATTAGAGGGTTAATTATGAGTTAATTATTTAGGGTTAATTAGTGGTGATGAGGGGATTAATTAGTGTTAATTAGGGTTAATCAGTTAATTCGGGGGTTAATTTGGAGTTAATTAAGGTTATTTAGGGTTAATTAGTGGCAATGATGCGGTTAATCAGGGGATTAATTAGTGTCAGTTAAGATTATTTAGGGTTAATTAATGTTAATTGGGGTCAATCAGGGATTAATTAGTGTTAATTAAGATTATTTAGGGTCAATTAGCGTTATTTAGGGTTAATCTGGGGGTTAATTAGAGTTAATCACGGTTAAATAGGGTTAATTGGGGGGTTAATTAGTGTTAATTAGGGTTAATGCGGGGGAGTTACTCAGTGTTAATTAGGTTTAACCAAGGGGTTAATTAGTGTTAATTAGGGTTAATCCGGGGATTTATTACTGTTAATTAGGGTTAACCAGGGAGTTAATTAGTGTTAATTAGGATTAAACCGGGGGTTAATTAGTGTTAATTAGGGTTAACCAGGGAGTTAATTAGTGTTAATTAGGGTTAATCCGGGGGTTAATTAGTGTTAATTAGGGTTAACCAGGGGGGTTAATTAGAGTTAATTAGTGTTAATTAGCGCTAATTGCCCCCAGGCCATGGCGGAGCAGCCGCGGGTTCGCCGCGTGGGAATCCTGGGCTACGGCCAGCTCGGTACTGGGAGGGACTGGGAGTGAACTGAGAGGGTTACTGGGGATACTGGGAGGGACTGGGAGGGACTGGGATGGGATTGGGATGGGATGGGGGATACTGGGATTGAACTGGGAGGCACTGGGAGAGACTGGGAGTGAACTGGGAGGGACTGGGAGTGAACTGGGATATGATTGGGATGGACTGGGAGTGAACTGGGAGGGTTACTGGGGATACTGGGAGGGACTGGGAGAGACTGGGAGTGAACTGGGAGGGACTAGGAGTGAACTGGGAGGGGCTGGGAGGGACTGGGATGTGATTGGGATAGACTGGGATGGACTGGGAGTGAACTGGGAGGGTTACTGGGGATGCTGGGAGGGACTGGGAGGGACTGGGATGGGATTGGGATGGGATTGGGGATACTGGGATTGAACTGGGAGGCACTGGGAGAGACTGGGAGTGAACTGGGAGGGACTGGGAATGGACTGGGATGTGATTGGGATAGACTGGGATGGACTGGGAGTGAACTGGGAGGGACTGGGAGTGAACTGGGAGGGTTACTGGGGATACTGGGAGGGACTGGGAGAGACTGGGAAGCACTGGGGGGAACTGGGAATGGACTGGGATGGGCTGGGGGTTCTGGGATATACTGGGATGGACTGGGAATGAACTGAGAGGCACTGGGAGTGTAACTGGGGATACTGGGATTGAACTGGGAATGGAACTGGGGATATTGGGATGGAACTGGGATGGACTGGGAGGGACTGGGAGGGACTGGGAGTGAACTGGGAGTGTTACTGGGGATATTGGGAGGGACTGGGAATGGACTGGGATGGACTGGGAATGGACTGGGATGGACTGGGAATGGACTGGGATGGACTGGGAGGGACTGGGATGGACTGGGATGGACTGGGAGGGACTGGGAATGGGACCGGGGTCACTGGGAGGTTACTGGGGACACTGGGAGGAAACTGGGAAGGACTGGGATGGCACTAGGAATGGAACTGGGGACACTGGGAGGGACTGGGAGGGACTGGGAATTGAACTGGGATGGTTACTGGGGACACTGGGAGCACTGGGAGGGTGACAGGGACAGGGGGAGGGGACAGAGCTGTCCCCAATGTCCCCAATGTCCCCAGTGTCCCCAGTGTCCCCAGTGTCCCCAGTGTCCCCAGGGCAGTTCCTGCTGTCCCAAGGAGGTGACAATGATGTCCCCAGGGCTGTCCTGGGGGGAGGTGACACCAATGTCCCCAGTGTCCCCAGGGGTGTGACAGGGAGGTGACACCAATGTCCCCAGGGGTGTGACAGGGAGGTGACACCAATGTCCCCAGTGTCCCCAGGGGTGTGACAGGGAGGTGACACCAATGTCCCCAGTGTCCCCAGGGGTGTGTCAGGGAGGTGACACCAATGTCCCCAGGGCAGTTCCTCGTGTCCCAGGGAGATGACAGGGGGGAGGTGACACATTTCTGTCCCCAGGGCAGTTCGTGGTGTCGCAGCTGCTGTCGCAGCGCTGTGACAATGATGTCCCCAGTGTCCCCTCAGGGCAGTTCCTGCTGTCCCAGGGCGGTGACACTGCTGTCCCCAATGTCCCCAATGTCCCCAGGGCAGTTCCTGGTGTCGCAGCTGCTGTCGCAGGGCTGTCCCAGGGGGGAGGTGACACATTTCTGTCCCCAGGGCAGTTCCTGGTGTCGCAGCTGCTGTCGCAGGGTCCCTCGCGGGGACTGTCGCTGTCCTTTGTTTGGGCTCGGCGCGGGGAGGCTCTGGAGGCACTGCCCCCCGCCCTGCGCCTCGGGGACCTGCGCGACCTGCCCGCCAGGTGAGACCCAAAATATCCGAAAATAGCCAAAAAATGTCCCGAAATTATCCTGAAAATATCCCGAAAATATCCTGAAAATATCCCGAAAATATCCCAAAAATATCCCAAAAATATCCTGAAAATATCCCAAAAATATCCCGAAAATATCCCAAAAATATCCCAAAAATATCCTGAAAATATCCCGAAAATATCCCGAAAATATCCCGAAAATATCCCGAAAGTATCCCGAAAATATCCCGAAAATATCCCGAAAATATCCCAAAAATATCCTGAAAATATCCCGAAAATATCCCGAAAACCTGCACGACCTGCCCGCCAGGTGAGACCCAAAATATCCGAAAATAGCCAAAAAATGTCCCGAAATTATCCTGAAAATATCCCGAAAACCTGTGGGACCTGCCCGCCAGGTGAGAGCCCAAAATGTCCTAAAATATCCCCGAAAATATCCCAAAAATATCCCGAAAATATCCCGAAAATATCCCAAAAACCTGCACGACCTGCCCGCCAGGTGAGAGCCCAAAATGTCCCAAAATATCCCCGAAAATATCCCAAAAATATCCTGAAAATATCCCGAAAATATCCTGAAAATATCGCAAAAATATCCCGAAAATATCCCAAAAATATCCCGAAAATATCCTGAAAATATCCCAAAAAACCTGCACGACCTGCCCGCCAGGTGAGAGCCCAAAATGTCCTAAAATATCCCCGAAAATATCCCGAAAATATCCCGAAAATATCCCGAAAATATCCCGAAAATATCCCGAAAATATCCCAAAAATATCCCGAAAATATCCCGAAAATATCCCGAAAATATCCCGAAAATATCCCGAAAATATCCCGAAAACCTGCGGGACCTGCCCGCCAGGTGAGAGCCCAAAATATCCGAAAATAGCCCAAAAATGTCCCGAAATTATCCTGAAAATATCCCGAAAACCTGTGGGACCTGCCCGCCAGGTGAGAGCCCAAAATGTCCTAAAATATCCCCGAAAATATCCCGAAAATATCCCGAAAATATCCTGAAAATATCCCGAAAATATCCTGAAAATATCCCGAAAATATCCTGAAAATATCCCAAAAATATCCCGAAAATATCCCGAAAATATCCCGAAAATATCCTGAAAATATCCCGAAAATATCCAAAAAAATATCGCAAAAACCTGCGCGAGCTGCCCGGCAGGTGAGAGCCCAAAATGCCCAAAATACCCAAAAATAGCCCCAAAATACCCCAAAATATCCTGAAAATATCCTAAAAATAGCCCAAAAATAGCCCAAGAGCTGCCTGGCAGGTGAGAGACCCAAAAATATCCTAAAATAGCCTAAAAATATCCCAGAAATATCCCCAAAAATATCCCCAAAAATATCCCAAAAATATCCCAAAAATATCCCAAAATCGCACCAGGACCTCCATCCCCCACGGTCCTGCCCCTGTCTCCAATGTCCCCAAAGTCCCCAATGCCCCCAGTGATGTCCCCAGTGTCCCCCATGTCCCCATTGTCCCCACAATGTCCCCATATCAATGTCCCCAGTGTCCCCCATGTCCCCATTGACCCCACAATGTCCCCATATCAATGTCCCCAATGTCCCCACAATGTCCCCATTGTCCCCACAATGTCCCCATATCAATGTCCCCATTGTCCCCACAATGTCCCCATATCAATGTCCCCCATGTCCCCAATGTCCCCAATGTCCCCATTGTCCCCACAATGTCCCCATATCAATGTCCCCAATGTCCCCAATGTCCCCATTGACCCCACAATGTCCCCATATCAATGTCCCCAATGTCCCCATTGTCCCCACAATGTCCCCATATCAATGTCCCCAATGTCCCCATTGTCCCCACAATGTCCCCATATCAATGTCCCCAGTGTCCCCACTGTCCCCACAATGTCCCCATATCAATGTCCCCAGTGTCCCCCATGTCCCCATTGTCCCCACAATGTCCCCACATCAATGTCCCCCATGTCCCCATTGTCCCCACAATGTCCCCATATCAATGTCCCCAATGTCCCCCATGTCCCCATTGTCCCCACAATGTCCTCAATGTCCCCAATCCCCCAAGGTCCCCAACGTCTCCAATGTCCCAATGTCCCCAACGATGTCCCCATGTCCCCAGGGGTGTGGACCTGGTGGTGGAGGTGGCCCATCCGTGTGTGGCACAGGAGCATGGCGAGTTCATCCTGAGACACGCCGACTTCATGGTGACATGGGGACAGGGGACATCGGGGGGGTTGGGGACGTTGGGGACACTGGCATATGGGCTATGGGGACATCAGGGACATTGGGACATCCTGAGACACGCCGACTTCATGGTGACACTGGGGACAGGAGATGTTTGGGACGTTGGTGACGTTGAAGGGCTTGGGGGCATTGGGGACACTGAGGACATTGGGGACATTGGGCATTGGGGACATTGGGGACATCCTGAGACATGTGGATTTTGTGGTGACACTGGGGACAGGGACAGGGGACATCGGGACATTGGGGGCATTAGGGACATTTGGGGGATTGGGGACGCTGGGACATTGGGGACCTTGGGATATGGGATGTCGGGACAGGGGACATCAGGGGGATTGGGGACAATGGGGACATTGGGACATTGGGGACATTGGGACATTGGGACATTGGGGACAGGGACATGGGGACATTGGGGATATTGGGACATGGGGGGATTGGTGACATTGAGGGATTGGGGACATTGGGATATGGGGACATTGGGGACACTGGGGGATTGGGGTGATTGGGGACATTGGGGATGTTGGGGACGTTGGGGACATTGGGGACAGGGCAGGAGGAACGTAGGACAACGAGGAGGTGGCAGTGGGGACACGGAGAAGGTGGGGACAGCAGGGACATGGGGACAGAGGACATGGGGACATTGGGATTTGGGGACATGAGGACAACGAGGAGGTGGCACTGGGGACATGGAGAGGGTGGGGCAGGCAGGGCTGGGGGTGACATGTCCTTGTCACCGTGTCCCCGTGGGTGACATTGCCATGGCCCTGTGTCCCCATGTGGGACGCTCCCAATGTCCCAATGTCCCAATGTCCCCAATCCCCGCAATCCCCCATTGTTCCCATTGTCCCCAGTGTCCTCAACGTCCTCCATGTCCCCATTCCTCCCAGTGTCCCCATTATCCCCAATGTCCCCAATGTCCCCATTGTCCCACTGTCCCTAATGTCCCCAATGATGTTCCCATTGTCCCAATGTCCCCAATGTCCCCAACGTTCTCATGTCTCCCCATCCCTTCCCGTGTCCCCAATGTCCCCAACGTCCCCATTGTCCCCTATGTCCCACTGTCCGCACTGTCCCCCCACTGTCCCCAATGTCCCCAATCACCCTCAATGTCCCCAACAATGTCCCCAACATCCCCAATGTCCCCAACGATGTCCCCAATGTCCCCACTGTCCCCATTGTCTCAATGTCCCCAACACCCCCACTGTCCCCAATGTCCCCAGTGTCCCAACGTCCCTAATGATGTCCCCATTGTCCCCAGCTGGGGTCCCCCTCGGCGCTGGCTGACAGTGACACCGAGCGGAGGCTGAGGGCGGCGGTGGCGCGCGAGGGCCACACCCTCTATGTCCCCAGGGGGGCGCTGTGGGGCTGCGAGGACATCGCCAGGATGGACAGCGCGGGGACACTGGCCGTGAGTGACACTGGGGACAATGGGGACAATGGGGACACTGAGGGGGATGGGGACACTGGGGACATTGGGGACATCGCCCGCATGGACAGCGCGGGGACACTGGCCGTGAGTGACACTGGGGACACATAATGGGGACACTGGGGACACTGAGGGGGATGGGGACAATGGGGACAATGGGGACATTGCGCGCATGGACAGCGCGGGGACACTGGCCGTGAGTGACACTGGGGACACTGAGGGGGATGGGGACAATGGGGACATTGGGGACATTGTGCACATGGACAGCACGGGGACACTGGCCGTGAGTGACACTGGGGACACATAATGGGGACACTGAGGGGAATGGGGACACTGGGGACATTGGGGACATCGCCAGGATGGACAGCGCAGGGACACTGGCCGTGAGTGACACTGGGGGGGATGGGGACATTGGGGACATTGGGGGGGATGGGGACAGTGGGACATTGGGAAAATTGGGGACACTGGGGGAATGGGGACATTGTGGACGTTGGGGACATTGGGGACCCTGGGGGGAATGGGGACATTGGGGGGAATGGGAGGAAAGGGGACAATGGGGGGACTGGGGACATTGGGGACATTGGGGACAATGGGGACAATGGGGACATCGCCCGCATGGACAGCGCAGGCGCTGGTGAGTGACACTGGAGGCACTGAGGGGCATGGGGACACTGGGGACATTGGGGACACTGGGGACATGGGGACAATGGGGACAATGAGGACATGACCCGCATGGACAGCGTGGGGACACTGCAGGTGACAATGGGGACACTGGGGGGGATGGGGGGAATGGGGACAATGGGGACATTGACCATGAGTGGCACTGGGGACACTGCAGGTGACACTGGGGATGCTGGGGGGATTGGGACATGGGGACATTGGGGACAATGGGTGTGCATTGGGGACATTGGGGACATCACCTGCATGGACAGCATGGGGACACTGCAGGTGACAATGGGGACAGTGGGCGAGATGGGGACATTGGGGGGGGATGGGGACACTGCAGGTGGCACTGGGGGGATGGGGACATCGCCCACATGGACAGCGCGGGGACACTGCAGGTGAGTGACATTGGGGACATTGGCTGTGAGTGGCACTGGGGACATTGGGGACACTGGGGACAATGAGGACATTGCCCTCATGGACAGCGCGGGGACACTGCAGGTGACACTGGGGACACTGGGAACAATGGGGACATTGGGGACATTGGGGACGTTGGGGACAGTGGGGACATTGGGGACAATGGGGATGCTGTAGGTGACACAGGGGACACTGGGGACCATGGGGACAGTGGGGACACTGAGGACATTGGGGACGCTGGGGACAGTTGCAGTGAGGGATATTGGGGACAATGGGGACTTGGAGGACATGGGGACACTGAGGGGCACCATGGGCTTGGGGACACTTCCTGACCTTGGGGACAGTCCCTGACCTGTGTCCCCTATGTCCCCAACGTCCCCAATGTCCCCAATCCCCCATTGTCCCCAACGTCCCCACGATGTCCCCGCTGTCCGCAGGCGCTGAAGGTGACGATGACCAAGGCCCCGGGCAGTTTCCGGCCGCAGGGGTGGCTCCGGGAGCGCGTGGTGGCCGCGGTGGCCTCGGGGACACGCACGGTGCTGTACGAGGGTCCCGTGCGGCCACTGTGTCCCCTTGTCCCCAACAACGTCAACACCATGGCCGCGGCCGCGGTGGCAGCGCCAGGGCTTGGCTTCGACGGTGTCACCGCGTGCCTGGTGGCCGACCCCAGGTGTGTCACCTTCTGTGTCACCTCAGTGTCACCTTCTGTGTCACCGCGTGCCTGGTGGCCGACCCCAGGTGTGTCACCTTCTGTGTCACCTCCCAGTGTCACCCCCAGTGCCACCTCCCTGTCACCTCCTCAATGTCAACTGCTTGTGTCACCTCCCAGTGTCACCTTTGGTGTCACCCCCAGTGTCACCTTCTGTGTCATGTGCTTGTGTCATTCCCAGTGTCACCTTCTGTGTCACCTCCCCAATGTCACCTCCTGGTGTCATCCCCCCATTGCCACACCTCCTGTGTCACCTTCTGTGTCACCTCCTGTGTCACCTCCCCAATGTCACTTCCCCAGTGTCACCTCCTGTGTCACCGCGTGCCTGGTGGCTGACCCCAGGTGTGGCACCAGTGTCACCTCCCGGTGTCACCTCCCGGTGTCATCTCCAGTGTCAGCTTCTGAGTCATGTCCCTGTGTCACCTTCTGTGTCACCTCCTCATTGTCACCTCCTGGTGTCACTCTCAGTGTCACCTCCTGTGTCACCTCCTCAATGTCACCTCCCAGTGTCACTCTCAGTGTCATGTCCTTGTGTCGTCCCCAATGTCACCTCCTGGTGTCACCGCGTGCCTGGTGGCTTACCCCAGGTGTGGCACCGACTGTGTCACCTCCTGTGTCACCTCCACTGTCATCTCCCGGTGCCACCCCCAGTGTCACGTCCTGTGTCACCTCCCCAATGTCCCCTTCTGTGTCACCTCCTGGTGTCATCCCCAGTGTCACCTTCTGCATTTATGTCCTTGTGTCATCCCTAGTGTCACCTCCCCAATGTCACCTCCCCAGTGTCACTGCCTGCCTGGTGGCCAACCCCAGGTGTGTCACCTTCTGTGTCACCTCCCCAGTGCCACCTCCCCAATGTCACCTTCTATGTCATGTCCTTGTGTCACCTCCCCAGTGTCACCTGCCGGTGTCACCTTCTGTGTCACTTTCTGTGTGATCTCCCCAATGTCACCTCCCAGTGTCACCTCCCAGTGTCACCTCCCAGTGTCCCCTCGCTGTCCCCTCGCTGTCCCCGCAGTGTCCCCTCACTGTCCCCTGACTGTCGCGCTGTCCCCGCAGTGTCCCCTCACTGTCCCCGCTGTCCCCTGACTGTCGCGCTGTCCCCTCACTGTCCCTCGCTGTCCCCGCAGTGTCCCCGACTGGCACCTCGTGGACGTGGAGGTGACCGCGGTGGCCGAGGGTGGCCGAGCCCTGACTGTCACCAGCAGCCGCCGCAACCCCGCGGGGGTCGGGGCTGTCACCGGCAGCGCCACGCGCCACAGCTTCTGGAGCAGCGTGCTCGGTGTGTCCCCAATGTCCCCAAGGTGTCCCCAAGGTGTCCCCAAAATGTCCCCAATGTCCCCACGGTCACTCTGTGCCCTCCTCCCGCAGCTTGCACAGGACACGGAGGCTGCGTCAAGCTCTGCTGAGCCCGCGGGGACCGCGACACGCCGGGGACAGCCCGGGGACACTTTGGGGACACTTCGGGGACACCGCGGCGACAATAAAACCTTCCCCAGGCCCCGCGGTGGTGGCGACCTTCTTGTCATGGCGGCGGGGGCGCCCCGCGCTCTGATTGGCTGAAGCGCCGCGCGGGGCACGACGGGAGGAAGGGCGCTCGCGGCTGATTGGCTAGCGCCGGGGCGCAAAGCGTGACGGGAGGAAGGGCAGGGCGCTGATTGGATCACTGCGCGCACGGCATGATGGGAAGCAGCTCTGATTGGTCGCCGCGGCGCGGGGCATGACGGGAGTTGTAGTTGCGGCCTGAGGGGGGAGCGGCCGCCATGGCCCCGGAGGACGCGCGGGGTGAGCGGGGCAGGATTTTGGGGAGTCCCGGCGGGTCCCGAGGGGGCTCGGGGGGCACAGGAGGGGCCCAGGGGTGTTTTTTGGGGGGCAGGAGGGGTTTGAGGGGTGGGGGGAGGCGGAGGCCGCGCTGAGGGCCCGAGAGAGGCTGCGCAGGCCTGGGGCTGTTTTGGGGGTCCCGGGGGTCTCTAGGAGGGATTTTGAGGGGATCCTGAGGGGGTTTGAGGGCATTTTGGGGGGTCTCGGGGGGGGCACAGGGTTTGGGGGGGTCTGAGAGGGGTGGGGACAATTTGGGGGTCCTGGGGGGAATTTGGGGGGTCAGGGTGGGCTCGGGGTCCTAGGGGGGTCGTGGGGAGGACTTGAGGAGTTCCAGGAATTTTTGGGGGGTGAGGTCCTGGGGGGATTTGGAGGGGTCCTGGGATTTTGGGGAGGGGGTCCTGGAGGGCATTTGGGGGGTCCTGGGAAGGACTTTAGGAGTTCCAGGAATTTTGGGGAGGGGTCCTGGGGGGATTTGGCGTTCCTAAAATTTGGGGAGGGGTCCCGGGGTGTCCCTTTTTAACCTCTCCCTCTCTCCCCACAGCCCCCCAGGCCTCGTCCCCCTCCCCAAATAATTCAGGGGAGGCTCCCCCCAATCCGGCTGAGGCTCCCCCTGATTCGGGGAAAGGTCCCCCCGGTTTGGGGGAGGGTCTCCCCGATTTTGGGGAGGGTCTCCCCGGTTTGGGGGAGGGTCTCCCGGGGGGGCTGTACCACGAGCGGCAGCGCCTGGAGCTCTGTGCTCTCCACGCCCTCAACAACCTCCTGCAGCAGCCCTGGCTCAGCAAGGCCCAGGCCGACGCCATCTGCCGCCGGTGAGACCCCAGACCCAATTCGGGGGGCGGGGGGAGGGGGCTGGGGTCCCCAGGAGTGTTCTGGAGGGGTTTCTTGAATTTGGGGAGGGGTCCCGGGGGGTTTGAGGGGGTCAGGGAGGAGTTCCTGAATTTGGGGAGGGGTCCTGGGGGGCTCCAGGGGCTCGGGGAGGGGTTCCTAAATTTGGGGAGGGGTCCTGGGATGGTTTCCTGAATTTGGGGAGGGGTCCCGGGGATGGGTTCCTAAATTTGGGGAGGGGTCTTGGGGGATTTGGTGATCCCAGGGGTGTTTTCCAAATTTGGGGAGGGGTCCCAGGCAGGGTTTCCCGAATTCGGGGAGGGGTCTTGGGGGCTTGAGGAGGGTTTCCTACATTTGGGGATGTTACCTGAATTTGGGGAGGGATCTCGGGGAGGGGTTCCCGAATTTGGGGAGGGGTCCCAGGGGGACTTCCTGAATTTGGGGAGGGGTCCTGGGGGATTTGGGGGGTCCCAGGGGAAGTTTCCCAAATTTGGGGAGAGGTCTGGTGGGGTTTGAGGGCCTCAGGGAGGTTTTCCTGAATTTGGGGAGGGGTCCTGGGGGGCATTTCCTGAATTAGGGGAGGTATCCCAGGGAGGTTTCCCCAATTTTGGGAGGGGTCTTGAGGGATTTGGGGTCTTCGGGACTGGGTCCTGAATTAGGGGAGGGGTCCCAGGGATGGTTTCTTGAATTAGGGGAGGGGTCCTGGGGGTGTTTCCCAAATTTGGGGAGGGGTCTTGGAGTATTTGGGGAGGGCCTTGAGGAGGGGTTCTTGAATTTGGGGAGGGGTCTCACCCCATTAGGGGCGGGGTCTCTCCCATTGGGGGCGGGGTCTCACCCCAGTTAGGGGCGGGGTCTCTCCCATTGGGGGCGGGGTCTCTCCCATTGGGGGCGGGGTCTCACCCCAGTTAGGGGCGGGGTCTCTCCCATTGGGGGCGGGGTCTGTCCCCATTGGGGCGGGGTCTCTCCCATTGGGGGCGGGGTCTGTACAAATTAGGGGCGGGGTCTCTCCCATTGGGCACGGGGTCTCACCCCAGTTAGGGGCAGGGTCTGTCCCCATTGGGGGCGGGGTCTCTCCCCATTGGGGGTGGGGTCTCTCCCATTGGGGGCGGGGTCTATTGGGGGCGGGGTCTCTCCCATTGGGGGCGGGGTCTGTACCAATTAGGGGCGAGGTCTATTGGGGGTGGGGTCTCTCCCATTGGGGGCGGGGTCTGTCCCCATTGGGGGTGGGGTCTCACCCCAGTTAGGG
Source organism: Acanthiza pusilla (assembly GCA_036630365.1). NCBI lineage: Eukaryota > Metazoa > Chordata > Aves > Passeriformes > Acanthizidae > Acanthiza > Acanthiza pusilla. Next base: position 16,959 of record JAXCHO010000122.1, read on the forward strand.
GCGGGGTCTGTCCCCATTGAGGGCGGGGTCTCTCCCATTGGGGGCGGGGTCTCTCCCAATTAGGGGCGGGGTCTGTCCCCATTGAGGGCGGGGTCTGTCCCAATTAGGGGCGGGGTCTGTCCCATTGGGGGCGGGGTCTGTCCCAATTAGGGGCGGGGTCTCTCCCAATTAGGACGGGGTCTCTCCCATTGGGGGCGGGGTCTCTCCCCAATTAGGGGCGGGGTCTGTCCCATTGGGAGCGGGGTCTCTCCCATTGGGGGCGGGGTCTCTCCCATTGGGGGCGGGGTCTGAGCCTAGCCCCGCCCCCAGGCTGGCCCCGGGCTCGCGGCCCAACCCCCACCGCAGCCCCTTGGGCACAGGGAACTATGACGTCAACGTGGTCATGGCGGCGCTGGGGACACGCGGGCTGGCGGCCGTGTGGTGGGACAAGAGACGGTGAGACCCCTCCCCGAATTGGGGAAGCCCCTCCCCAAATTCCAGATGGACCCCTCCCCAAATTCTGGGACCCCCTCCCCAAATTGGAGACCCTTTTGTGACGCCCAACCCAATTGAGAGTCCCCGTTGTCACACTCGGGTTGGTGGCCTGGGGGTGAGAAAAGCGATGGCGAGACCCCTCCCCAAATTGGGGGTGGACCCCCAAGACCCCTCCCCAAATTTGAGATCTCTATGAGACCCCAGACCCAATTGGGGATTTCTTAAATTCACTATCACATTGGGGTTGGTGGCTGTGTGGTGGGACAAACAACGGTGAGACCCCTCCCCAAATTCCAGATGGACCCCTCCCCAAAGTCAGGAACCCCCTCCCCAAATTTTTGAATCTCCCTGGGACCCCTCCCCAAATTTGAGATCTCACTGAGACCCCCAACCCAAATTGGAGACTCTTTTGTGACCCCCAACCCAACTGGGGACCTCTGCAATTCTCAGCCCCCAAATTTTGGAATCCCCCCGGGACCCCTCCCCAGATTTTGGGCCGTCCCCAAGACCCCTCCCCAAATTTGAGAGCTCTCTGAGACCCCCAACCCAATTGGGAACCTCTCAGGTTTTTGCTTTCTATTGGGATATACTGGGACAAGCGATGGTGTGACCCCTCCCGAAATTGGGGATGGACCCCTCTCCAAATTATGGGATGGACCCCCAGGACCCCTCCCCAAATTCTGGAACCTTTCTGGGACCCCTCCCCAAATGATGGGACCCCTCCCCAAATTCTGGAATGACCCCAGGACCCCCAACCCAACTGACCCTCCCCCAAAACTCCCCCTACCCCACTGCCCTCAATAACCCCAAACAGCGCCGGGACCCCTCCCCACCAACCCATCATGACGTCATCGTGACGTCATTGATGACGTCACCCTGTGATGTCACCCGCAGCCCCCTGGAGCGCCTGTCCCTGTCCCACGTCCTCGACTTCCTGCTCTGCGTCCCCTCGCAGGTGGCACTGTGCCACCCTCAGTGACCCCAAACAACACCGGGACCCCTCCCCACTAACCCATCATGATGTCATTATGATGTCACCGTGACGTCACCCCCATGATGTCCCCCGCAGCCCCCTGGAGCGGCTGTCCCTGCCCCACGTGCTGGGGTTCCTGCTGAACGTGCCCTCGCAGGTGAGGCTGGGGGCGCTGGCGCTGCCCCTGCGCCGCCCGCACTGGCTGGGGGTGCGGCGCCTCGGGGGCACCTTCTACAACCTGGACTCCAAACTGCCCGCGCCCGCCGCCATCGGCAGCGACACCGAGCTCAGGTGAGCGCCCAGGTGTGCCCAGCTGTGTGCCCAGGTGTGTGTGTGGATATCCCCAGGTGAGCACCCAGGTGTGCCCAGGTGTGTGTGTGAATAACCCCAGGTGTGCCCCCAGGTGTGTGTGTGGATATCCCCAGGTGAGTGTCCAGGTGTGTGCCCCAGGTGTGTCCCCATGTGTGCCAAGGGCTGTGTGTGGATATGCACAGGTGTGTGCATGGATGTGCCCAGGTGTGCCCAGGTGTGCCCCCAGGTGTGCCCCCAGGTGTGCCCCATGTGTGCTCTCAGGTGTGCCCAGGTGTGCCTGCACTGGCTGGGGGTGCGGCGCCTCGGGGGCACCTTCTACAACCTGGACTCCAAACTGCCCACGCCCGCCGCCATCGGCGCCGAGACCGAGCTCAGGTGAGCGCCCAGGTGTGCCCAGGTGTGTGCCCAGGTGTGTGTGTGGAGATCCCCAGGTGAGCGCCCAGGTGTGCCCAGGTGTGTGTGTGAATAACCCCAGGTGTGCCCCCAGGTGTGTGTGTGGATATCCCCAGGTGTGTGTGTGAATAACCTCAGGTGTGTGCCCAGGTGTATGTGTGGATATCCCCAGGTGAGCGCCCAGGTGTGCCCAGGTGAGCACCCAGGTGTGTGTGTGGATATCCCCAGGTGAGCGCCCAGGTGTGCCCAGGTGTGTGTGTGAATGTCCTCAGGTGAGTGTCCAGGTGTGTGCCCAGGTGTGTGTGTGGATATCCCCAGGTGAGCACCCAGGTGTGCCCAGGTGTGTGTGTGAATAACCCCAGGTGAGCGCCCAGGTGTGTGTGTGGATATGCCCAGGTGAGTGTCCAGGTGTGTGCCCCAGGTGTGTCCCCATGTGTGCCAAGGGCTGTGTGTGGATATGCCCAGGTGTGTGCATGGATGTGCCCAGGTGTGCCCCCAGGTGTGTGTGGATATCCCCAGGTGTGCCCCCAGGTGTGCCCCATGTGTGCTCTCAGGTGTGCCCCCAGCTGTGCCCAGGTGTGTGTGTGGATGTGCCCAGGTGTGCCCAGGTGTGCCTGCACTGGCTCGGGGTGTGGCACCTGGGGGACACCTTCTACAACCTGGACTCCAAACTGCCCGCGCCTGCCGCCATCGGCGCCGAGAACGAGCTCAGGTGAGCGCACAGGTGTGCCCAGGTGTGTCCAGGTGTGTGCCCAGGTGTGTGTGTGTGAGTATGCCCAGGTGTGCATGTGGACATCCCCAGGTGTGTGCCCCCAGGTGTGTGTGGGGATGTGCCCAGGTGTGTGCCCAGTTGTGCCCTCAGGTGTGTGTGTGGATATGCCCAGGTGAGTGTCTAGGTGTGTGCCCCAGGTGTGCCCCATGTATGCTCTCAGGTGTGCTCCCATGTGTGCCAAGGGCTGTGTGTGGATATGCCCAGGTGTGTGCATGGATGTGCCCAGGTGAGCGCCCAGGGTGTGTGTGGCTATCCTCAGGTGTGCCTCGGTGTGTGTGTGGACGTGCCCAGGTGTGCCCAGGTGTGCCCGCACTGGCAGGGGGTGCGGCGCCTCGGGGGCACCTTCTACAACCTGGACTCCAAACTGCCTGCGCCTGCCGCCATCGGCGCCGAGACCAAGCTCAGGTGTGCCCAGGTGTGCCCAGGTGTGTGTGTGGATATCCTCAGGTGAACGCCCAGGTCTGCCCAGGTGTGCCCAGGTGTGTGTGTGAATATCCTCAGGTGTGTGCTCAGGTGTGCGTGTGGATATCCCCAGGTGAGCCCAGGTGTGTGCCCCCAGGTGTGTGTGGGGATGTGCCCAGGTGTGTGCCCAGTTGTGCCCTCAGGTGTGTGTGTGAATATCCTCAGATGAGTGCCCAGGTGTGCCCCCAGGTGTGTGTGTGTGAATATCCTCAGGTGTCCCCAGGTGAGCGCCCAGGTGTGTGTGTGAATATGCCCAGGTGAGCCCAGATGTGTGTGTGGATAGCCCCAGGTGAGTGTGGATATCCTCAAGTGTGCACCCAGGTGTGCCCAGGTGAGTGTCCAGGTGTGTGTCTAGGTGTGCCCCAGGTGTGCTCTCAGGTGTGCCCCCAGGTGTGTGTGTGTGGATATCCCCAGGTGCCCCCAGGTGGCACAGGTGGCACACAGGTGACACAGGAGACACAGGTAACACTCAGGTGACACACGGGTTACACAGGTGACACTCAGGTGACACAGAAGTGACACAGAAGTGACACAGGTGACACAGAGGTGACACAGAGGTGACACAGGTGATACTCAGGTGACACACAGGTGACACACAGGTGACATTCAGGTGACACAGAGGTTACACAGGTGACACACAGGTGACACAGGTGACAGAGGTCACACACAGGTGACACTCAGGTGTGCCCAGGTGGCACAGGTGCCCCCACATGTGCCCAGGTGACACTCAGGTGTGTCCCCAGGCAGTTCCTGCGGGAGGCGCTGGCCAAAGGACCCTCGGAGCTGTTCCTGGTGGTGCCGCAGGACGTGGAGGAGACAGGGGCGTGGCTGAGGCCCGAGTGACACCTGGGGACACCTGGGGACACCTGAGGGACACCTGGGGACACCTGAGGGACACCTGAGGGGCACCCGAGTGACGTCTGGGGACACCTGGGGACACACCTGGACACGCCTGGGGATGCCTGGACACACCTGGGGACACCTGAGTGACGTCTGGGGACACCTGGGGACATGTGGACACACCTGGACACACCTGAAGGATATTTAAGAACACCTGAGGGACATCTAAGCACACCTGGACATGCCTGGGGACATCTGGACACACCTGGGGACACCTGAGGGACATCTGGACATGGCTGGATACACCTGGCGACACCTGGAGACATACCTGAGTGACACCTGGTGGCACACCTGGGGACACCTGAGTGACGTCTGGACACACCTGGGGACATCTGGACACACCTGGGGACATGTGGGGACACACCTGGGCATGCCTGCAGACACCTGGGGAAACCTGAGTGTCACCTAAGAACAGCTGGGGACACCTGAGGACATCTAGGGACACACCTGGGGACACCTGAGAACACCTGGCTGACACCTGAGTGAGACCTGAAAATACCTGGGGACATCTGGGGACACCTGAGAACACCTGGCTGACACCTGAAAATACCTGGGGACATCTAAGGACACCTGAGGACACCTGGGGACACACCTGGACAGACCTGAGGACATCTAAGGACACCTGAGGACACCTGGGGACACACCTGAGTGACACCTGAGGACACACCTGGGGACATTTGGAAACACCTGGGGACACCTGAGGGTGGCAGTGCTGCATTTTGCCGGGAAATCATCGAATTTTGGGGGATTTCCCGCCAAATTTTGGGGAATTTTGCGCTGAATTTTGGGGGATTTTTTTTGGAAATCACTGACTTCTGGGGCATTTCCCGGGAAATGGTCAAATTTTGGGGGATTTCCCGCCAAATTTTGGGGGATTTCCGAGGAAATTGCCAAATTTTGGGGGATTTCCCGCCGTGATTTGCCAGGAAATCGCCGAATTTTGGGGGATCCCTTAAATCCTCCCCCCAAAAATAGATTAAAAGCGATGGTTTGCAGCTCTGTGTCTTTGTGTTTGTGTTTTCTGGACAGAGGAATCCCAAAATCCTCGATTTTCACCCCAAATTCTGCCAAAATCCCCAAATTTTGCAACAAAATTCCCGAATTTCTCCACAAAATCACCCAATTCTGCCCAAAAATCGCCGAATTTTGCCCTCAAATCCCTGAGTTCTGCCCCAAAAATTCCTGAATTTTGGCCCCAAATGCGAGTTTTGCCCCAAAATTGCCACATTTCGCCACAAAATTCCCGAATTCTGCTCCAAAATCCCCGAATTTCACTGCAAAATTCCCAAATTCTGCCCCAAAATCCCCGAATTTTAGCCCGAATATCCGAGCTCTGCCCCAAAACGACCGAGTTTCACCTCAAAATTCCCGAATTTTGCCCAAAAATATCCGAATTTCACCCCTAAATCCCCGAATTTCGCTCCTAAATCCACAAATTTCACCCAAAACCACCCAAATTTTACCCCCAAATACGCCCACAAATCCCACAATTCCACCACAAAATCGATCTTCTCACCAAAATCCTGTTCTTCCTTCCCAAAAACCTTTATTCCTCCTCAAAATCCCCGAAATTCGCCCCAAAAATCCCCAAATTTAACCAAAAATCGCCAATTTCTCTCCCCACAGCGCCGGCGGCGGAAAAAACCACGAAAGGGGCGTTGCCACTAATGAGCCGCGCTCTGATTGGCTCTCCTCTTTGATTGACATCTCTATCAGCCAATCAGAGCACGACCAAAGGCTACGGGGCGCCGCACAGCTCAAAATCTTCGAATTTCGCCTCAAAATTTCAGTTTGGAACATAAATCCTCCAATTTCCGCCCAAAAATCGCGAATTCCACCCCAAAATTCGCGAATTTCACCCCAAAATTCCTGAATTTCCCCCCATAAATGTCCGACATTCCCCCCACAGCACCGGAGCGTGAGGACGGAACAGACGGAGGCGTTCCCGCCCCTGAGCCGCGCTCTGATTGGCTCTCCAATTTGATTGACACCCTCTCCGGGCCCGCTCCGCCAATCAGCGCGCGGAGCGGGAGCTCTGGTGGCCTCCGGCTCTGCGCAGGCCAAAATCCCAAATTTAACCACGAAATCCCCGAGATTCGCCCCAAAATCCTCGATTTTTTTCCCCAAAACACCGAAATCCATCCCATAATCCCTGAATTCCCCCCCGAAATCCCTGAATTTTATCCCTAAATGCCTGAATTTCACCCCAAAAATCCCCGAATTCCACCCCGAAGGCGGGAAACCTGAGGCGAGGGCGTTCCCACCTCTGAACCGTAGTCTGATTGGTTCTCCAATTTGATTGACATCTTCTCCGGACATGCTCCGCCAATCAGAGCTCGGCGCAGGGGCTTGGGGGTCCAGCTCTGCGCAAGTCAAAATCGCAGCATTTACGCCCCCGAAATCCCTGAGTTTCACCCCAAAATCCCCGAATTCCTTCCTCAAGACCGCGAATTCCACCCCAAAATCCCTGAATTTCACCCGAAAATCCCTGAAAACCACCCCAAATTCCCGGAATTTCACCCCAAAATCCCCACCTTCCACCCCTAAACCACTCTCCCCCACAGCGCCGGAGCATGAGGGGGAAAAGACGTGGGCGTTTCCGTCCCTGAGCCGCGCTCTGATTGGCTCTCCCATTTGATTGACAACCGCTCCGTGCCCGCTCCGCCAATCAGCTCTCGACAGAGGAGCTCTGGTGGTGCCGGCGCAGCGCTACTCGCGGCCCTCCCTGGTGGTCTAGTGGTTAGGATTCGGCGCTCTCACCGCCGCGGCCCGGGTTCGATTCCCGGTCAGGGAAAAGTCCCATTTTTATTTATTTCTATTTTTTCCTGATTTATTTCTGCTTCCGATTTTTCCGTTTCTTTTCCTCCTCTCGCCGTCAGCTTTGGCGTTTCGTTTTAAAATGAATTATTTAAGGAAAAAACAACCAAATAAGGGTTGTAATGGGGAAAAATGGCGACATCGCTGTCGCGATAGTGTCGCGACAGCGCGGAGGCACCGCTGGGATTCGAACCCAGGATCTCCTGTTTACTAGACAGGCGCTTTAACCAACTAAGCCACGGCGCCGCGCGCTGGCCCCGCGCGCCTCGAGCCTTACCAGGGCACGGCCCCGCCCCCACCCGCGCGGGGACCCCCAAAATTTATTTTATTTTATTTTATTTTATTTTATTTTATTTTATTTTATTTTATTTTATTTTATTTTATTTTATTTTATTTTATTTTATTTTATTTTATTTTATTTTATTTTATTTTATTTTATTTTAATTTAATTTATTTTAATTTATTTTAATTTATTTTAATTTATTTTAATTTATTTTAATTTATTTTAATTTATTTTAATTTCGTAATTTTTTTTTTCGGGGGGGGTTGCTTTTTTTTGTTTTTATAAATTTAATTGAATTCCATTCTAAGTGATTTTGTTTTATTTTGTTTTAATTTATTCTGTTTTGTTTTATTTTATTTTATTTTGTGTAGTTTTATTTTATTTTATTATTTTTTTAAATTTCTTTTCATTTCATTCCAAGTGATTCTGGTTTATTTTGTTTATTTTATTTTATTATTTTTTTAAATTTAATTTCATGTCATTTTAAATGGTTTTAGTTTATTTTGCTTATTTTATTTTATTTTATTTTTTAAAATTTAATTCTATTCTATTCTATTCTATTCTATTCTATTCTATTCTATTCTATTCTATTTTTTATTCTATTTTTTTAAAAAATTTTGAAATTTCATTTCATTTCAAGTGATTTTGTTTTATTGTGTTTATTTTATTTTATTTTATTTTATTTTATTTTATTTTATTTTATTTTATTTTATTTTAATTTTTTAAAATTTAATTTCGTTCTAAGTGATTTAATTTAATTTAATTTAATTTAATTTAATTTAATTTAATTTAATTTTATTTTATTTTATTTTATTTTATTTATTTCAATTTTTTAAAATTTAATTTCGTTCTAAGTGATTTAATTTAATTTAATTTAGTTTAATTTAATTTAATTTTATTTTATTTTATTTTATTTTATTTTATTTTATTTTATTTTATTTTATTTTATTTTATTTTATTTTATTTTATTTTATTTTATTTATTTACTTTCATTTGATTGAGGGAAAAATGAGGGGGAAAAGAGAAGAAAAAAGGTAAAATTGAAAGAAAAAACGAAAAAAGGAACTTAGCAGAGGATGGTTTCGATCCATCGACCTCTGGGTTATGGGCCCAGCACGCTCCCGCTGCGCCACTCTGCTGCTCCGGGAAAACCTTTTTAATTTCTCCTAATTAAGCGAAAATAACTCCGGCAGGACAAAAATTACCTTTTTTCCTTCTTTGGATGGTGGCCATTTTTTCCCGCTTTTTTATCTTATTTTTCTTTGATTTTTCTCTCCTTTTTTTTTTTCCTACGTTTTCCTTTATTTTTTCTTTTCATTTCCCTTTTTTCCCCTTTTTTCCCCTTTTTTTCCCTTTTTTTAACATTTCCTCCTTTTTAAAAAATCCTTTTCCCTTTATAATTTTCCCTTTTTTAATCTTTTTTTTTATCCTTTTCCCTTTTTTTACTTTTCTTTTTTCCCCCTTTTAAAAAAAATTTCCTATTTTTTTTTAATTTTCACCTTTTAAAATCCTTTTCCCTTTATGAATTTCCCTTTTTTAAATCCTTTTTTTATCCTTTTCGCTTTTTAAAATTTTCCTTTTTTTCCCCTTTTAAAAAAAATCTCCCTTTCTTTTTTTTTTTTTTTTTTTAAATTTCCACCTTTTTAAAAATCCTTTTCCCTTCATAATTTTCCCTTTTTTAAATCCTTTTCGTTATGGGCCCAACACGCTCCTGCTGCTCCTGAAAAATCCTAATTCCTTTCATCCTAATTAACCGAAATTAACTCCGGCAGGATTAAAAATTGCCTTTTTCCCTGTTTTTAAATCTCATTTTTCTTTTCTTTTTCTCTCTTTTTTAAAATTTTCCTCTTTTTTTTAAAGTTTCCTTTTATTTTTCTCTTTTTTTAAAATTTTCCTTTTTTTTTTTTAGTTTTCCTTTTTTTAAAAATTTTCCTTGTTTCCCCCTGTTAAAAAAATTTTTCCTTTTTTTAAAAAAATTTCCATCTTTTTAAAAATCCTTTTCCTTTCATAATTTTCCCTTTTTTTTATCCTTTTCCTTTTTTTTCATTTTCCCTTTTTAAAATCCTTTTCCTTTTTTTTATCCTTTTCCCTTTTAAAAATAATTTTCCCTTTCCTCCCCCCCCCTTTCTTCTCCTTTTATTCAAAAATTTTGATTTCCGGAGAAAAAGGGGAAAAAAGAGAAAATATGGGAAAAAAATTGGGGGGAAAGGAGAAAATGAGGGAAAAAAGAAAATGGGGGGGGAAATGGGAAAAAAAGGTGAAAATCGGGGGGGAAATGAGAAAATTGGGGGAAAAGGAGAAATTTGGGGGGAAAGGGAGAATGTGGAAAGAAGAAGAAATTTGGTGGGAAAAGGAGAAAACTGGGAAAAACTAGGGGGAAAAGAAAATTAGAGAAAAAAGGGAAAATAAGGGGGAAAAACCCGAGAAAATTCGGAAAATAAAGGAGAAAATAGAGAGGAAACAAGGAGAAATTAGGGGGGGAAAGGAGAAAATAGGGGACAAAAAAGGAGAAAAAATAGGAAAAAGGAGAAATTGGGGGGCGAAAAGGAGGAACAAAAGGACAAAAAATAGGAAATAATTGAGAAAATGGGGGGGAAAAACCTGAGAAAATGTGGGGCGGGAAAAGGAAAAAATAGGGAAAAAAAATCCAAAATGCGAAATGGGAGAAAAACAGAGAAAAAATGACAATTTTGGACTCGGGAAGGATATCACAGACCCTCAGGAGCGCGGGGCGTTCACCTGGACCCCCAAATTCCCCCAAATTCCCCCATATTCCGCCCAAATTTCCCCCAAATTTCCAAAATTCCCCCAAATTCCCCCAAATTCCCCCCCAATTCTCCCAAAATTCTCCCAAATTCCCCAAAATTCTGACAAATTCCTCCAAATCCCCCCCAAATTTCCCCCTAACTTCCCCCCAAATTCCCCAAAATTCCTCCAAATCCCCCAAATTCCCCCAAATTCCCTCAAATTCCCCCAAAATTTCCCCAAATTCCCCCAAATTCCCACAAAATTCCCCCAAATTCCCCCCAAATTCCCCCAAAAATTCTCCCAAATTCCCTCAAATTCATACAAATTCCTCCAAATTCCCCAAATTCCCCCAGAGTTCCTCCAAATTCCCCAAATTGCCCCAAAATTCCCCCTAAATTCCCCTCCCCCCGATCTGGCAGCCCCGGGACTCGAACTCGCAGCTCCTCTCACTCCAAACTCCTCCCAAACCACGCCCCCTGTCTGGCCACGCCCCCTCGATGACCACGCCCCCCGTGAGGCGCCCCTTGGCGGCGCGGGCGCCGCGCGCAGCCGCGGACGAGGTGGCCGAGTGGTTAAGGCGATGGACTGCTAATCCATTGTGCTCTGCACGCGTGGGTTCGAATCCCACCCTCGTCGGCATTCAGTTTTTGGGGTGGGAATGATGAATTTTGGGGTTTTTCTGTCCCTGGAGCACTTTATTTATGGCAGATCCAAACTCTCAAATCCTACCAGGATCAGGATCGATTTTTGGGGGTAATACTCAATTTCTGAACGCTGGAACTGCTTTTTAATGAGGGATCCCAATTCTCGAGTCCCACCCTCGTCGGGAAAATATTTTGGGGTGGGAATGATTAATTTTGGGATTTTTCCCTCCTTGGAATCGTTTTTTTTTGTGAGGGATCCAAATTCTCTAATTCTATTCCCATCGGGATTGGTTTTTGGGGTAAAATTTCATTTCCAAATCCTTCTGTACTTGGAACTGCTTTTTAATGAGGGATCCCAATTCTTGACTCTCACCCTGGTCGGGATTGGTTTTTTTTGGGTGGGAATGATTAATTTTGGGATTTTTCCGTCCCTGGAACTCTTTTTTTTTTTTGTGGGGGTTCCCAATTCTCAAATCCCACCATGATCAGGATCGATTTTTGGGGGTAACACCCAATTTCCGAATTTTTCCATCACTGGAACTCTTTTTTTAATGAGAGATTCCAATTCTCCAATCCCGCCCTCATCAGGATCGATTTTTTGGGGTGGGAATGATTCATTTTGGGTTTTTTTTCCATCCCTGGATCCATTTTTTAGTGAGAAATCAAAATTTTCCAATCCCACCCTCAACAGGATCAATTTTTGGGGGTAAAATTCAATTTTTGAATCTTTCTGTCCTCGGAACTTTTTTTTTTTTTAATGGAGTATTCCAATTCTCCAATCCCACCCTGGTTGGGAAATTATTTTGGGGTGGGAACTCCTCATTTTGGGATTTTCCCATCCTTGGAGCTTTCTTTCAATAAGAGATTCCAAATTCTCAAATCCTACCCTTGCTGGGATCGATTTTTGGGGTGGAAATGATTCATTTTGGGGTTTTTCCATCCCTGGAATCTTTTTTTTTGCGGAGGATCCAAATTCTCGAATGTTCACCCCAGAACACCCAAACAGCTAAAAAAAAAAGTTGTTTTTTTTTTTTAAAAAAAGGTAAATCCCACAAATTTTATTGATTTCCCCACTCAGTGTGCCCAGGTGGGCACAGGTACCCCCGGGCAGGTGTGCCCCGCCCATTCCAGGTGTGCCCCACCCATTTCCAGATGTTCCCATCACCTTTCCAGGTGTTCTTGCCCCATTTCCAGGTGGTTTTGTCACCTTCCCAGGTGTTTCTTTCCTATTTCCAGGTGTGTCCATCCCACTCCAGGTGTTCCCATCACCTGTCCAGGTGTGTCTGTCCCATTTCCAGATGTTTCTATTCCATTTCCAGGTGTTCTTGTCCCATTCCAGGTGTGTCTTTCCCATTCCAGGTGTTCCCATCACCTTCGCAGGTGTTCTTGTCCCATTTCCAGATGTTTCCGGGTGTTCCTAGCCCATTCCAGGTGTGTCCATCCCATTTCCGGGTGTTTCCCTCACCTGGCCAGGTGTTCCTGTCCCATCTCCAGGTGTTCCCATCTCACTCCAGGTGTTCCCATCTCATTTCCAGGTGTGCCTGTCCCATTTCCAGGTGTTCTTGTCCCATTTCCAGATGTTTCCAGGTGTGCCTGTCCCATTTCCAGGTGTCTCTATTCCATTTCCAGGTGTGTCTTCCCCATTTCCAGGTGTTTCCCTCACCTGTCCAGGTGTGCCTGTCCCATTTCCAGGTGTCTCTGTTCCATTTCCAGGTGTGTTTGTCACCTGTCCAGGTGTTCCCATCTCACTCCAGATGTTCCCATCGCATTTCCAGGTGTTTCTATTCCATTTCCAGGTGTTCTTGTCCCATTTCCAGATGTTGCCAGGTGTGTCTGTCACCTCTCCAGGTGTTTCTATTCCATTTTCAGGTGTTCCCATCTCATTTCCAGGTGTCTCTTTCCCATTTCCAGGTGTTTCCCTCACCTGGCCAGGTGTTCCTGTCCCATTCCAGGTGTGTCTGTCCCATTTCCAGGTGTTTTTGTCCCATTCCAGATGTTCCTATCCCATCTCCAGCTGTTCCCCTCACCTGCCCAGGTGTCTCTACCCCATTTCCAGGTGTTTCCGTCTCACTCCAGGTGTGTCCATCTCCCTGCCAGGTGTTCCCCTCACCTGTCCAGGTGTTCCTATCCAACCTCCAGGTGTTCCCCTCACCTGTCCAGGTGTTCCTATCCAACTTCCAGGTGTTTCCCTCACCTGCCCAGGTGTGTCCATCACCTGTCCAGGTGTGTCCATCTCATGCCCAGGTGTGTCCATCACCTGTCCAGGTGTCCCCACCTCACTACAGGGGGACCCAGAGTCACCTGTGGGGCTCACCTGGCCACTCTCACCTGTGGGGGATCCCTGTTCACTCTCACCTGCAGAGCTCACCTGTCCGCTCTCAATATCAGAGCTCACCTGTTCACTCTCACCTGTGGGGCTCACCTGTTCATCCTCACTCTCACCTGCAGAGCTCACCTGTCCACTCTCAATATCAGAGCTCACCTGTCCACTCTCACCTGTGGGGCTCACCTGTCTCCCCTCACCTGCAGAGCTCACCTGTCCCTCCTCATCTGGAGAGCTCACCTGTTCACTCTCACCTGCGGGGCTCACCTGGCCACTCCCACTCCCCATTTCAGAGCTCACCTGTCCCTCCTCACCTGTAGGACTCACCTGGCCACTCCTACTTTCACCTGCGGGGCTCACCTGGCCACTCCCCCTCTCCATTTCAGAGCTCACCTGTTCACCCTCACCTGCAGAGCTCACCTGTTCACCCTCACCTGCGGGGCTCACCTGTTCACCCTCACCTGCGGGGCTCACCTGTTCACCCTTACCTGCAGAGCTCACATGTTCACCCTCACCTGCGGGGCTCACCTGTTCACCCTCACCTGTGGGGCTCACCTGTTCACTCTCACCTGTGGAGGATCCCTGGCCACTCCCACTCTCACCTGCAGAGCTCACCTGTTCATCCTCACCTTCCCCCCTGCCCCGCCCCTCACCTGCCCAGGCCCCGCCCATGTACCTGAGCACCTCCCCAGGTGGGCAGCGCCTCTCGGGCCTCAGGTGCAACAAGCCCCGGAGCATCTCCACCGCCGCCCCGCCCAACCCCCGCCAGGTGCGCGGCATCCCCGCCCGGAGCTCACCTGTCCGCCAGGTGCGGCCCTGCCACTTCCGGAAAGCGCGGAAGTGCGGATCGGCGCGCTCAGGTGAGCCCCAGGGGAACACACCTGTGAGCAGCGCGAAGAGCAGCACTCCGAACGCCCAGGTGTCCAGCGAGGGCTCCAGGTGCAGCGCGGCCTCACCTGCGCGCAGGTGCCACAGCTCCGGGGCGGCGTAGGGGGCGGGGCCGGAGGGGGCGGGGCTCACCTGCCAGCCCCACACGCGCGTCAGGCCGAAGTCGCCCACCTTGACCAGGTGACACTCGCGGTCGAAGGCCAGGACATTGTCGAGCTTCAGGTCGCGGTGGATGAGGGCGTGGCCGTGCAGGTAAGAGAGGGCGGAGCTCACCTGGGCGGCGCAGCGCTTCACCTGAGCCTCGGGGAGACCTACCTGGGGGGGGTACACCTGGGGTCAGTCACTGTCACACCTGGGGACATCGGGACACACCTAGGGTCACACCTGTGGGTCACTCAGGGTCACCTGGGGACATTGGGGAACACACCTGGGACACACCTGGGGTCACCTGGAGTCACCTGGGCTCAGTCAGGGTCACCTGGGGACATTGGGACACACCTGGGACACACCTGAGGTCAGTCAGGTTCACCCGGGGGCACCTGGGACACACCTGGGGTCAGTCAGGGTCACACCTGAGTTCACCTGTGGTCAGTCAGGGTCACCTGGGTCACACCTGGGGACAGTCAGGGTCACACCTGAGTTCACCTGTGGTCAGTCACTGTCACCTGAGGTCAGTCAGGGTCACCTGGGACACACCTGGGGACAGTCAGGGTCACCTGAGGACATTGAGACACACCTGAGGTCAGTCACGGTCACCTGGGGACACACCTGGGGTCACCTGGAGTCACCTGTGGGTCAGTCAGGGTCACCTGGGGACATTGGGACACACCTGGGACACACCTGAGGTCAGTCAGGTTCACCCGGGGGCACCTGGGACACACCTGAGGTCAGTCAGGGTCACCTGTGTCACACCTGGGGACAGTCAGGGTCACCTGGGGACATTGGGGGACACACCTGGGACACACCTGGGGTCACCTGGGGTCACCTGGGCCCAGTCAGGGTCACCTGGGGACATTGGGACACACCTGGGGCACACCTGGGGTCAGTCAGGGTCACACCTGAGTTCACCTGTGGTCAGTCACTGTCACCTGAGGTCAGTCAGGGTCACCTGGGTCACACCTGAGGACAGTCAGGGTCACCTGGGGACATTGGGGGACACACCTGGGACACACCTGGGGTCACCTGGAGTCACCTGTGGGTCAGTCAGGGTCACTGGGGACATTGGGGGACACACCTAGGGTCACACCTGTGGGTCAGCCAGGGTCACCTGGGCTCAGTCAGGGTCACCTGGGGACATTGGGACACACCTGAGGTCAGTCAGGTTCACCCGGGGGCACCTGGGACACACCTGGGGTCAGTCAGGGTCACACCTGAGTTCACCTGTGGTCAGTCACTGTCACCTGAGGTCAGTCAGGGTCACCTGGGTCACACCTGGGGACAGTCAGGGTCACCTGAGGACATTGAGACACACCTGAGGTCAGTCAGGGTCACCTGAGGACATTGGGGGACACACCTGGGACACACCTGGGGTCACCTGGAGTCACCTGGGCTCAGTCAGGGTCACCTGGGGACATTGGGACACACCTGGGGCACCTGGGGGCACTCACTGTCACCCCCCAGCGCTGCAGTCACCTGGGAGCTCACCTGGGCACACCTGTGCCCCACACAGGTGCATCGGCCCCTCCCACACCTTTCCCCCCACTCACCTGTCCCTCACCTGCTCCCCCATCCCTCATCTGTCCCTCACCTGTCCCCCCTCACCTGTCCCTCCCACATCTCTCGCTCACCTGTCCCACCTGTCCCTCACTGGTCCCGCTTTTCTCACACCTGTGCCTGTCCCTCACCTGTCCCACACCTGTCCCTCACCTCTCTCCTGTTCCTCGCCTGTCCCACCTGTCTCTCACCTGTCTGTCCCACACACCTGTCCCCATCCATTCTATTGGTCTCTCACCTGTCCCACCCTCACCTGTCCCACCTGTCCCACCTGTCCCGCACCTCTCCCACACCTCTCACCTGTCCCACCCACTCCTCTCCCACACCATCTCACCTGTCCCTCACCTGTCTCACTTGTCCCACCTGTCCCTCACCTGTCCCACCTGTGCCCCCACTCACCTGTCTCACCTGTCCCACACCTGTTCCCCTTTCCACTCACCAGTCCCTCACCTGTCCCCTTCCATTCTGTTGGTCTCTCACCTGTCCCACCCTCACCTGTCCCACCCATCCCCACCTTTCCCACACATTTCCCACACCTGTCCCTCACCTGTCCCTCACCTCTCACCTGTCACACCCACTCCTGTCCCACCCCATCTCACCTGTCCCTCACCTGTCTCACCTGTCCTCACCTGTCCCACCATTCCCTAACCTGCCCCTCACCTGTCCCACCTGTCTCTCACCTGTCTGTCCCACTCACCTGTCCCACCTGTCCCTCATATATCTGTCACCTGTCCCTCACCTGTCTCACCTGTCCCACCTATCTCACATGTCCCTCACCTGTCACCTGCCTCACCTATCCTTACCTGTCCCACACCTGTCCCACCCACACCTGTCCCTCACCCATCCCACCATTACCACACCTGTCCCTCACCTGTCTCACCTGTCTCCCTTGTCTCACTTGTCCCCCCACCCCTCACCTTCCCCCCCGCTCACCTGTCCCACCTGTCCCCATCCACTCTATTGGTCTCTCACCTGTCTCACCTGTCCCCCCCCATCCCCCACCTGTTCCACCTGTCCCCATCCACTCTATTGGTCTCTCACCTGTCCCACCTGTCCCCATCCACTCTATTGGTCTCTCACCTGTCTCACCTGTCCCCCCCGCTCACCTGTCCCACCTGTCCCCATCCACTCTATTGGTCTCTCACCTGTCTCACCTGTCCCCCCCATCCCCCACCGGTCCCACCTGTCCCCATCCACTCTATTGGTCTCTCACCTGTCTCACCTGTTCCCCCCGCTCACCTGTCCCACCTGTCCCCATCCATTCTGTTGCTCTCTCACCTGTCCCACCTGTCCCCATCCACTCTATTGGTCTCTCACCTGTCTCACCTGTCCCCTCATCCCCCACCTGTCCCACCTGTCCTTCACCTCCCCCTCACCTGTCTCACCTGTCCCCCCATCCCCCCCCCGTCCCACCTGTCCGGTGTCTCACCCCAGGTGTGAGCAGGCCGCACAGGTCCCCGGCAGGTGCGAGCTCCTGGGCGAAGGCGAACTCGGTGGAGGTCTCGAAGGCGATGGGCAGCACCTGCACGCAGGTGAGCGCCCCCCGCAGGCACAGGTGAGTGCAGAACTCCCGCAGGAACGCCCACCTGTCCGTGCGCTCCTTGCGCAGCAGCTTCAGCACCACCCGCGCACCTGGGACAGGTAACACAGGTGACACACACCTGAGAGAGGTAATGATGCACCTGGGACAGGTAACACACACCTGGGACAGGTGACACACACCTGAGAGAGGCAATGATACACCTGGGACAGGTAACAAACACCTGGGACAGGTGACACAGGTGACACACACCTGAGAGAGGGAATGAGACACCTGGGACAGGTAACAAACACCTGGGACAGGTAACACACACCTGAGAGAGGTAACACAGGTGACACACACCTGAGAGAGGTAACACAGGTGACACACACCTGAGAGAGGTAATGATACACCTGGGACAGGTAACACAGGTGACACACACCTGAGACAGGTAACACAGGTAACACACACCTGAGAGAGGTAATGATACACCTGGGACAGGTAACACACACCTGAGACAGGTAACACACACCTGGGACAGGTAACACACACCTGGGACAGGTAACACAGGTAGCACACACCTGAGACAGGTAAGGCACACCTGAGACAGGTAACAGAGGTAAGACATGTAATACACACCTGAGACACGTAAGGCAGATCTGAGACAGGTAACACACACCTGAGAACATCTGGGGACAGGTAACAAAGGTAACACACACCTGAGACAGGTAACGGTACACCTGAGACATGTTAGGCACACCTGAGACACCTGGCGATGGGTAATACAGGTAACACGTACACCTGGGACAGGTAACACAGGTAACACACACCTGATACACCTGGGACAGGTAAAACAGGTAATACACACCTTGGACAGGTAATGATACACCTGAGACAGGGAACACACACCTGAGACAGGTGACAGAGGTAACACAGGTAACACACACACACACACCTGAGACTCCTAGGACAGGTAATGGACACCTGAGACAGGTAAGGCACACGTGAGACACCTGGGGATGGTTGATACATATAACACTCACACCTGGGACAGGTAAGAGAGCTAACACACCTGGGACAGGTAATGCACACCTGAGAACACCTCGGAGAATTAACACAGGTAACACACACACCTGAGACAGGTAAGGCACACCTGGGACAGGTGACACAGGTATCACACACACACCTGGGGGCAGAACCCCCACCTGTCCGTGCGCTCCTTGCGCAGCAGCGTCAGCACCACCCGCGCACCTGCCACAGGTAAGGCACACCTGGGATAGGTAAAGCGCAGCTGGGAACACCTGCAACAGGTAATGCACACCTGGGACAGGTAAGGCACAGCTGGAACAGGAAAGGCAGAGCTGAGACAGGTAACACAGGTAACGCAGGTAATACACACATGTGGGAACAGGTAACAGGTAAGGCACACCTGAGACACCTGAGTCAGGTAATGCACACCTGGGACAGGTAACACACACCTGAGACACATAAGGCACACCTGAGAAGACACTGGACAGGTAACACACACCTGGGACAGGCAACACAGGTAACACACACACCTGAGACAGGTAATGCACACCTGGGACAGGGAACAGGTGTCCCCATCTGTCCCCAGGTGTGTCCCAGGTGTATCCCATGCCCTCACAGGTGTGCCCAGGTGTGCCCTCACCTCCATCCCGAGGCTCTGCCAGCACGGCTCTCCCATAGGAGCCCTTTCCCAGTTCTCCCAGTATGAACCAGTATGGCCCCAGGCATGCCCCCATACCCTCCCAGATGTGCTCAGGTGTATCCCCTGCCCTCCCAGGTGTGTCTCTATGTATCCCCAGGTGTGCCCAGGTGTGCCCTCACCTCCCTGGCGGGGCTCAGCCAGCACGGCTCTCCCGTAGGAGCCGTGTCCCAGTTCTCCCAGTATGAACCAGTATGGCCCAGTATCACCCCCAGGTGTGCCCAGGTGTGTCTCTATGTATCCCCAGGTGTGCCCAGGTGTGCCCTCACCTCCCTGGCGGGGCTCAGCCAGCACGGCTCTCCCGTAGGAGCCGTGTCCCAGTTCTCCCAGTATGGCCCAGTCCCGCTCCAGTTGGCGCTGGGGCAGGGCCCGCGCCGCGCGCAGCATCAGCTCCTGCAGGAGGCGCTCCTGCGCCTGCGCCACCGCCAGCTCGTCATCGTCATCGTCAGCCTCGGCCTCGGGCGGCGCCTCCATGGGCCTGCGGACCAGTGCGGACCAGTGTAAACCAGTATGAACCAGTGTGGACCAGTACAGAACAGTGCAGACCAGTATAGACCAGTATAGAGGAGTATAGACCACTATGGACCAGTATAGCTCAGTACCGCCCAACCCTCATCATCGTCAGCCTCGGCCTCGGGCGGCGCCTCCGGGGGCCTGCAGACCAGTACGGACCAGTGTGGACCAGTACGGACCAGTACGGACCAGTATGGACCAGTGTGAACCAGTACGGACCAGTACGGACCAGTACGGACCAGTATGGACCAGTATAACTCAGTACCGCCCAACCCTCATCATCGTCAGCCTCGGCCTCGGGCGGCGCCTCTGACGGCCTGCGGACCAGTATGGACCAGTATGGACCAGTATGGACCAGTATGGACCAGTATGGACCAGTATGGACCAGTATAACCCAACCCTCATCATCATCATCAGCATCGTCCACTTCAGCCTTGGGCAGGGCCTCCATGGGCCTGCAGACCAGTATGGACCAGTGTGGACCAGTACGGACCAGTACGGACCAGTACGGACCAGTACGGACCAGTGTGAACCAGTATGGACCAGTACGGACCAGTATGGACCAGTACGGACCAGTATGGACCAGTACGGACCAGTACGGACCAGTGTGAACCAGTACGGACCAGTGTGGACCAGTACGGACCAGTGTGGACCAGTGTCAACCAGTACGGACCAGTATAAACCAGTACGGACCAGTGTGGACCAGTACGGACCAGTGTGGACCAGTACGGACCAGTGTGGACCAGTATAACCCAGTACGGACCAGTATAAACCAGTACGGACCAGTGTGAACCAGTACGGACCAGTGTGGACCAGTACGGACCAGTGTGGACCAGTATAGACCAGTATAGAGTGGTATAGACCACTATGGACCAGTATGGATCAGTATGGACCAGTACGGACCAGTATGGACCAGTATGAACCAGTACGGACCAGTATGGACCAGTATGAACCAGTACGGACCAGTATGGACCAGTATAACCCAGTACGGACCAGTATGGACCAGTATGAACCAGTACGGACCAGTATAGACCAGTATGAACCAGTATGAACCAGTATGAACCAGTATAAACCAGTATGAACCAGTATGAACCAGTATAAACCAGTATAAACCGGTATAAACCAGTATGGACCAGTAAAAACCAGTATACACCAGTATACACCAGTATGGAGTACTATAAACCAGTATAGACCAGTATGGACCAGTATAACCCAGTACAGCCCAGCCCTCATCATCATCGTCATCAGCCTCAGACGGTGCCTCCAGGGACCTGCGGACCAGTATGGACCAGTATGGACCAGTATGGACCAGTATGGACCAGTATGGACCAGTACGGACCAGTGTAAACCAGTACAAACCAGTACAAACCAGTACAAACCAGTACAAAGCAGTACCTACCAGTATAGACCAGTACCTACCAGTATAGACCAGTACCTACCAGTATAGACCAGTCTGGCCCAGTCCAGTGTGACCCTCGGCCTCGTCAGTGTTGTCATCGTCATCGTCAGCTTCGGCCTCGGGCGGGGCCTCCATGGGCCTGCGGACCAGTATGGACCAGTATAAACCAGTATGGCCCAGTGCAAACCAGTATAGACCAGTATAGACCGGTGTAGACCAGTATAAACCAGTATAACCAGTACAAACCAGTATGAACCAGTTCAGTTCAATCCTAACCCTCATCTTCACCCTTGTCATCCCTGCCTGCTGCTGACCAGTATGGACCAGTATGGACCAGTATGGACCAGTGTGGACCAGTATGAACCAGTATGAACCAGTATAAAACCAGTATGAACCAGTATAAACCAGTATGGACCAGTAAAAACCAGTACACACCAGTATACACCAGTATGGAGTACTATAAACCAGTATAGACCAGTATGGACCAGTATAACCCAGTACAGCCCAACCCTCATCATCATCATCGTCATCAGCCTCAGACGGTGCCTCCAGGGACCTGCGGACCAGTATGGACCAGTATGGACCAGTATGGACCAGTATGGACCAGTACAAACCAGTACAAACCAGTGTAAACCAGTACACACCAGTACCTACCAGTATAGACCAGTCTGGCCCAGTCCAGTGTGACCCTCGGCCTCGTCAGTGTTGTCATCGTCATCGTCAGCTTCGGCCTCGGGCGGGGCCTCCATGGGCCTGCGGACCAGTACAGACCAGTATAAACCAGTATGGACCAGTGCAAACCAGTATAGACCAGTATAGACCGGTGTAGACCAGTATAACCCAGTATAACCAGTACAAACCAGTATGAACCAGTTCAGTTCAATCCTAACCCTCATCTTCACCCTTGTCATCCCTGCCTGCTGCTGACCAGTATGGACCAGTGTAAACCAGTATGGACCAGTGTGAACCAGTATGGACCAGTATGGACCAGTATAGACCAGTATAACACAGTCCAGCCCAGTATAAACCAGTATGGACCAGTATAACTCAGTATAACCCAGTCCATCCCAGTCCAGCCCAGTATAACCCAGTATAACCCAGGATAAACCAGTATGGACCAGTATAAACCAGTATAAACCAGTCCAGGTGTTCACCAGCTGTTCCCTTCCCCTTCCCCCCCCGCCCTGGGGCCACCAACGTCACCAACATCACCAGGGCCACCTGTGCCACCTGTGCCACCTGTGCCACCAGTGTCACCTGTCCCCAGTGTCCCCAGTGTCACCTGTCCCCAGTGCCACCTGTGCCACCTGTCCCCAGTGCCTCCTGTCCCCAGTGCCACCTGTGCCACCTGTCCCCAGTGTCCCCAGTGCCACCTGTCCCCAGTGCCACCTGTGCCACCTGTCCCCAGTGTCCCCAGTGCCACCTGTCCCCAGTGCCACCTGTGCCACCTGTCCCCAGTGTCACCTGTGTCACCTGTCCCCAGTGCCACCTGTGTCACCTGTCCCCAGTGTCACCAGTGTCACCTGTCCCTGGTGCCACCTGTCCCCAATGTCCCCACACTCTCCAGTGCCACCTGTGCCACCAGTGCCACCTGTCCCCAGTGTCACCTGTTCCAGATGTCCCTGGGGTCCCCAGGTGTCCCCGAGTGTCCCCAGGCAGGGCCCAGCTGTCCCCAAGGGGTGCCCAAGTGGCCCCAAGGGGTCCCCACCTGTCCCCAGTGTCCCCAGCGCCACCTGTGCCCAGTGCCCCCGAGGTCACCAATGCCACCTGTGTTCCCAGTGCCACCTGTCCCCAGTGTCCCCAGTGTCACCTGTCCCCAGTGCCACCTGTCCCCAGTGTCCCCAGTGCCACCTGTCCCCAGTGCCACCAGTGTCACCTGTCCCCAGTGCCACCTGTCCCCAGTGTCCCCAGTGCCACCTGTCCCCAGTGCCACCAGTGTCACCTGTCCCCAGTGCCACCTGTCCCCAGTGTCCCCAGTGTCACCTGTCCCCAGTGTCCCCAGTGTCACCTGTCCCCAGTGCCACCTGTCCCCAGTGTCCCCAGTGCCACCTGTCCCCAGTGTCCCCAGTGTCACCTGTCCCCAGTGTCCCCAGTGTCACCTGTCCCCAGTGCCACCTGTCCCCAGTGTCCCCAGTGTCACCTGTCCCCAGTGCCACCTGTCCCCAGTGTCCCCAGGCTGGCCCAGCTGTCCCCAAGGGGGGCCGAGGTGGCCCCACCTGTCCCCAGTGTCCCCAGGGTCACCAGCGCCATCTGTCCCCAGTGCCACCTGCGCTCAGTGCCCCCGAGGTCACCAGGGCCACCAGAGCCACCTGTTCCAGATGTCCCTGGGAGGCCCAGATGTCCCCAAAGGGGGCCCGGGTGTCCCCGAGTGTCCCCAGGGGGAGCTCAGATGTCCCCGAGTGTCCCCGGGGTCACTCAGCGCCACCTGTTCCAGATGTCCCCGGGGGGGCCAGGTGTCCCCAAGGGGTCCCCACCTGTCCCCAGGATCCCCAAGCAGGGCCCAGATGTCCCCAAGGGGGGCCCAGGTGTCCCTGAATGTCCCCGGGCTGGTCCAGGTGGCCCCGAGTGGCCCCAAGTGTCCCCAGGGGGCCCCACCTGTCCCAAGTGTCCCCAAGCAGGGCCCAGACTGTCCCCAGGGGGTCCCCACCTGTCCGGAGTGTCCCCGAGTGTCCCCAGGGGGGCCTCAGATGTCCCTGAGTGTCCCCGGGGTCACCAGCGCCACCTGTTCCAGATGTCCCCAAGGGGACCCAGGTGTCCCTGAGCCCGCGGGGAGGGCCCAGATGTCCCCAAGGGGTCCCCCCCGTCCCTCAGTGTCCCCAAGTGGCTCCGACTGTCCCCAAGGGGGACTCAGGTGTCCCCGAGTGTCCCCAAGGGTTCCCCATCTGTCCCCAGTGTCCCCAGAGCCATCTGTCCCCCCTGCCACCTGTCCCCAGTGTCCCCGGGGTCACCAGCAGCACCTGTTCCAGATGTCCCCGGGGTCTCCAGGTGTCCCCGAGTGTCCCCAAGGGGACCCCACCTGTCCCCAGTGCCCCCGGGGTCACCAGCGCCACCTGTCCCCAGAGCCACCTGTCCCCAGTGCCCCCGGGGTCACCAATGCCACCTGTGTCCCCAGTGCCACCTGTGCTCAGTGTCCCTGAGGTCACCAGCGCCACCTGGGCCACCTGTTCCAGATGTCCCCAGAGGGCCCAGATGTCCCCGAGTGTCCCCAGGCGTCTGCACCTGTCCCCGAGTGTCCCCAGCTGTCCCGAGTGTCCCCAGGCTGGCTCACCTGTGTCCCCGGCGGTGTCGCTGTCACAGCTGTCCCCAGGTGCCGCAGCTGTCCCCAGGTGCCGCAGGTGTCCCCAGGTGTTGCAGCTGTCCCCAGCTGTCCCCAGGTGTCGCAGGCGTCTCACCTGTGTCACCGGCGGTGTCGCAGCTGTCCCCAGCTGTCCCCAGCTGTCCCCAGGTGTCTGAGTTGTCCCCAGGTGTCCCCAAGTGTCCCCAGGTGTCCCCAGCTGTCCCCAGGTGTCTCAGCTGTCCCCAGGTGTCCCCAGGTGTCCGCAGGTGTCTGAGTTGTCCCCAGGTGTCCCCCGCTGTCGCCAGGTGTCTCAGCTGTCCCCAGGTGTCCCCAGCTGTCGCCAGGTGTCTCAGCTGTCCCCAGGTGTCCCCAGGTGTCCCCCGCTGTCGCGCTGTCGCCGCGGCCCCGCAGTGACTCAGAGTTTCCCTGCCCGCGGTGCCACCGCCGCTAATCCTTGTCACCTGCGCGCGGCGACACGTGGGGACAGCGCCAGGGCCAAAGATGGGCACGGGCCGGGGGGGGAGGGGACAGGGACAGGGGGACACGGAGGGGACAGGGATGGGGACAGGGAGGGGACAGAGGGACACAGGAGGGACAAGGGGGGACAGAGGGGGGACAGGGACAGGGGACAGAGACGGGGGGATGGGGACAGGGGGACAGGGGGACAGGGATGGGGACAGGGGGACAGGGGGACAGGGGGACAGAGAGGGGACAGAGAGGGGACGGGGGGGGGACAGGGATGGGGACAGGGGGACAGGGGGACAGGGGGACAGGGGGACAGGGGGACAGGACAGGGGACAGAGACGGGGGGATGGGGACAGGGGGACAGGGGGACAGGGATGGGGACGAGGGACAAGGGGACAAAGGGGGACAGGGCCAGGGCCAAAGATGGGCACGGGGGGGGGGGGACACAGGGACAGGTGGGACAGGGGGGATGGGGGACAGAGGGGACAGAGAGGGGGGGACAGGAGTGGGGGGGGACGGGGGCATGGGGACAGGGAGGGGACAGGGAGGGGACAGGGATGGGGACAGGGAGGGGACAGAGGGAGGGACAGGAGGAGAGAGAGGGACAAGGGGGCACAGAGAGGGGACGGGGGGGACACGGAGGCGACAGGGACAGGAAGGGGACACGGACAGAGGGACGGGGGGGACAGGGACAGGGAGGGGACAGAGAGATGGGGGCGGGGGGGACAGAGGGGGGGGACAGGGATGGGGACAGGGGGACAGGGAGGGGACAGGGCCGGGAGGGACAGGAGTGGGGACAGAGACAGGGGAACGAGGACAAAAGGGGACAGCGCCAGGGCCAAGGACGAGAGGGATGGGGACAAGGTGGGGACACGGTGGGTGGGGGACAGGGGGACAGGGAGGGGACAGGGAGGTGGGGAGAGGGGGACAGGGAGGGGACGGAGACAGTGATGGGGACGGGGGGGACACGGGGGGAGGGGGACAGGGACAGGGGGGAGGGGGACAGAGGGACGGGGGACAAAGAGGGGACAGGGGACGGAGCGGGGACAGGGACAGAGGGACAGGGGGACAGAGAGGGGACAGGGACAGAGGGACAGAGAGGGGACAGGGACAGAGGGACAGGGGGATGGGGGAACAGGGAGGGGACAGAGGGGACAGGGGACCGAGTGGGGACAGAGGGACAAGGAGGGGACACTGGGGACAGGGAAGGGATAGAGGGGACAAGGAGGGGACAACAGAGGGGGCGGGGAGACAACACTGGGGACAGCCAGGGAGGACAGGGAGGGGTCACGGCGACCCCAGTGCCCCCAGTGTCCCCTGGGTTATACTGGGAGGGGGTCTGGAGCCATACTGGTGCTACTGGGAAAGGATGAAGAGCCTCCCAGTATAGCCCAGTGCCCCCAAATCCCCTCCCAGTCCCTCCCAGTGCATTGGAACTCACTCCCAGTCCGTTCTCAGTCCATCCCAGTCCATCCCAGTATCCCCAGTTCCATTCCCAGTCCTTCCCAGTCCATTCCAGTATGCCCGAATTCCCTCCCAGTCCATCCCAGTGCAGTGAAACTCACTCCCAGTCCATCCCAGTGCCCCCAAATCTCCTCCCAGTACCTCCCAGTTCCATTCCCAGTCCCTCCCAGTGCCCTGACCTCCCTCCCAGTCCCTCCCAGTCCATCCCAGTCTATCCCAGTACAGTGAAACTCACTCCCAGTCCCTCCCAGTCCCTTCCCAGTTTATCCCAGTATCCCTTAATCCCCTCCCAGTCCATCCCAGTGCCCCCAAATCTCCTCCCAGTACCTCCCAGTTCCATGTCCAGTCACTCCCAGTATCTCCAGCTCATTCCCAGTCTCTCCCAGTTCAATCCCAGTCCATCCCAGTGCATCCCAGTCCATCCCAGTCTATCCCAGTCCCCCCCCAGTGCCCTCCCAGTCCATCCCAGTGCCCCCAAATCTCCTCCCAGTACCTTCCAGTTCCATTTCCAGTCACTCCCAGTACCTCCAGCTCATTCCCAGTCTATCCCAGTCCCCCCCCAGTGCCCTCCCAGTCCATCCCAGTCCCCCCCAGTTCCCCTCCCCCCCAGTCCCTCCCGCCCCTCCCCCCCCGCACCTGCTCCGTGCACCTGTCGGGGTCATTAACGGCGCCGGTAATTAATCCGCGCGCTAATTAACCCCTGCGGGTCATTAATCTGTGCCT
The DNA here is from genome assembly GCA_036630365.1 of Acanthiza pusilla. NCBI lineage: Eukaryota > Metazoa > Chordata > Aves > Passeriformes > Acanthizidae > Acanthiza > Acanthiza pusilla. The sequence goes on from JAXCHO010000122.1 coordinate 43,747, forward strand.
AATTAACCCCTGCGGGTCATTAACGGCGGCGGTAATTAATCCGCGCGCTAATTAACCCCTGCGGGTCATTAATCTGTGCCCAATTAACCCCTGCGGGTCATTAACGGCGCCGGTAATTAATTCGTGCGTTAATTAATTAAGTCCCCGGTAATTAACCCCGGGTGGGGGAGGGGAGCACTGGGCTGAACTGGGAATGAACTGGGAATGAACTGGGATGGACTGGGCTGAACTGGGAATGGACTGGGCTGAACTGGGAATGAACTGGGCTGAACTGGGAATGAACTGGGATGGACTGGGAATGAACTGGGATGGACTGGGCTGAACTGGGAATGGACTGGGCTGAACTGGGAATGAACTGGGATGAACTGGGAATGAACTGGGCTGAACTGGGAATGAACTGGGATGGACTGGGCTGAACTGGGAATGGACTGGGCTGAACTGGGAATGGACTGGGCTGAACTGGGAATGAACTGGGCTGAACTGGGAATGAACTGGGATGGACTGGGCTGAACTGGGAATGGACTGGGCTGAACTGGGAATGGACTGGGATGAACTGGGAATGAACTGGGATGAACTGGGAATGGACTGGGATGAACTGGGAATGAACTGGGATGGACTGGGAATGCACTGGGAATGGACTGGGATGAACTGGGAATGAACTGGGATGAACTGGGCTGAACTGGGAATGGACTGGGATGAACTGGGAATGAACTGGGAATGGACTGGGATGAACTGGGAATGGACTGGGCTGAACTGGGAATGGACTGGGATGAACTGGGAATGGACTGGGATGAACTGGGAATGAACTGGGAATGGACTGGGATGAACTGGGAATGGACTGGGATGAACTGGGATGAACTAGGATGAACTGGGAATGAACTGGGATGAACTGGGAATGGACTGGGAATGCACTGGGAGCACAGTGACGGTAATGGTGACAGTGACAGTGACAGCTGTGCCGGGTGGGGGAGGGCAGCACTGGGAATGCACTGGGCTGAACTGGGATGAACTGGGAATGAACTGGGCTGAACTGGGATGAACTGGGAGCACTGGGAATGCAGCGGGCTGAACTGGGAGGGCACTGGGAGCACAGTGCCAGTGCCGGTGACAGTCACAGCTGTCCCCGGGGGGGGAGGGGAGCACTGGGAATGAACTGGGAATGAACTGGGAGGGCACTGGGAATGCACTGGGATGAACTGGGAGGGCACTGGGATGAACTGGGAGGGCACTGGGATGAACTGGGAACGCAGTGCCAGTGCCGGTGACAGTCACAGCTGTCCCCGGGGGGGGAGGGGAGCACTGGGAATGAACTGGACTGAACTGGGAGGGCGCTGGGAATGCACTGGGATGAACTGGGAATGAACTGGGAGGGCACTGGGATGAACTGGGATGAACTGGGAGGGCACTGGGATGAACTGGGAGGGCACTGGGATGAACTGGGATGAACTGGGAGGGCACTGGGATGAACTGGGATGAACTGGGAACGCAGTGCCAGTGCCAGTGACAGTCGCAGCTGTCGCCGGGGGGGGAGGGGACCACTGGGAATGAATTGGGCTGAACTGGGAGGGCACTGGGCTGAACTGGGATTAACTGGGAGCACTGGGAATGCACTGGGAATGAACTGGGAGGGCACTGGGAATGCACTGGGAATGAATTGGGCTGAACTGGGAATGCACTGGGAGGGCACTGGGCTGAATTGGGCTGAACTGGGAGCACGGTGCCAGGGGCGGTGGCAGTGATAGTCGCAGCTGTCCCCGGGGGGGGGGAGGGGAGCACTGGGAATGAACTGGGATGGACTGGGCAGGCACTGGGAGCCCTGGGAATGAACTGGGCTGAACTGGGAGGGCACTGGGAGCCCTGGGAATGCACTGGGAGCACTGGGAGCACTGGGCGCACGGTGCCAGGGGCGGTGGCAGTGACAGTCGCAGCTGTCCCCGGGGGGGGAGGGGAGCACTGGGAATGCACTGGGCTGAACTGGGAGGGCACTGGGAGGGCACTGGGAGCACTGGGAGCACGGTGACAGTGCCAGTGACAGTGACAGTGACAGTGACAGCTGTCCCGGGTGGGGGAGGGCAGCACTGGGAATGCACTGGGCTGAACTGGGATGAACTGGGGTAAACTGGGAATGCACTGGGAGCACTGGGAGCACTGGGAGCACAGTGACAGTGACAGTCGCAGCTGTCCCCGGGGGGGGAGGGGAGCACTGGGAATGAACTGGGATGGACTGGGAATGCACTGGGCAGGCACTGGGAATGCACTGGGCTGAACTGGGAGGGCACTGGGAGCACTGGGAATGCACTGGGAATGCACTGGGAGGGCGCGGGGCTGAACTGGGAGGGCACTGGGAGCACTGGGAATGCACTGGGAATGCACTGGGAATGCACTGGGAGCACTGGGCGCACGGTGCCAGGGGCGGTGGCAGTGACAGTCGCAGCTGTCCCCAGGGTGGGGGAGGGGAGCACTGGGAATGAACTGGGATGGACTGGGAATGCACTGGGAATGCACTGGGAATGAACTGGGATGGACTGGGAATGCACTGGGAATGCACTGGGAATGAACTGGGAGCACTGGGAGCACTGGGCGCACGGTGCCAGTGACAGTGCCAGTGACAGTCGCAGCTGTCCCCAGGGGGGGGGAGGGGACAATTCGGGGCCGTGACCTTCCCGCCCCTCCCCCCCCCGGCCACCTGTGCGGCTGAGCCGAGGGTCATTAATTAGCGCTAATTAGGGCGGATCGCTTACCGCGGTGATTAATTACCCCGGGGATGATTCATTACCGCAGGAGTGATTAATTACCGGGAACGATAAATTAACCGCCGGAATGATTAATTACCCGGGAGTGATTAATTGCCGGAGAGGGATTAATTACCGCGGAATGGTTAATTACCATGGGGAGAATTAATTACCGGGGGGACACAATTAATTACCGGGGGGGACACAATTAATTACTGGGGGGACACAATTAATTACCGCGGGAATGATTAATTACCGGGGAGTGATTCATTACCGGAGAGTGATTAATTACCGCGGAATGGTTAATTACCATGGGGAGAATTAATTACCGCGGGGGGGGGGGGGGAATTAAGTTGGGAAGTTAATTACCGGGAGCTTAATTAATAAATTACTGGGAATGTTGTTAATTACCGGGGGGATGATTAATTACCGGGAATGATTAAGTACCGAGGAATGATTAATTACCATGGGGAGAATTAATTACCGGGGGGGACACAATTAATTACCGCAAGAATGACTAATTACCGGGGAATGGTTAATTACCATGGGGAGAATTAATTACCGGAGAATGATTCATTACCATGGGGAGAATTAATTAGCGGGGGGGGTTAATTACTGGGGAGGTAATTAAAGTCGGGAAGTTAATTACCGGGAGCTTAATTAATAAATTGCTAGGGAATGTTGTTAATTACCGCGGGAATGCTTAATTACCGAGGGATGATTAATTACCATCGGGAGAATTAATTACCGGGGGGGACACAATTAATTAGCCGGGGGTTAATTACTGGGGGGTAACTAATGTTGAGAAGTTAATTACCAGGAGGGTAATTAATAAATTACTGGGGAATGTTGTTAATTAGCGTGGGATGGTTAATTACCGGGGAGTGATTAATTACTGGGAATGATTCATTACCATGGGGAGAATTAATTACCGGGGGGACACAATTAATTATCTGCCGCTGTCACTGTCCCAGTTCATCCCAGTTCATCCCAGTTCATCCCAGTTCATTCCCAGTTCATCCCAGTCTATCCCAGTTCATTCCCAGTTCATCCCAGTTCATTCCCAGTTCATCCCAGTCTATCCCAGTTCATCCCAGTTCATCCCAGTTCATTCCCAGTTCATCCCAGTTCATTCCCAGTTCATTCCCAGTTCATCCCAGTTCATCCCAGTTCATTCCCAGTTCATCCCAGTTCATTCCCAGTTCATCCCAGTCGATCCCAGTTCATTCCCAGTTCATCCCAGTTCATCCCAGTCTATCCCAGTTCATCCCAGTTCATCCCAGTTCATTCCCAGTTCATCCCAGTTCATTCCCAGTTCATCCCAGTCTATCCCAGTTCATTCCCAGTTCATCCCAGTTCATCCCAGTTCATTCCCAGTTCATTCCCAGTTCATCCCAGTCTATCCCAGTTCATTCCCAGTTCATCCCAGTTCATCCCAGTCTATCCCAGTTCATTCCCAGTTCATCCCAGTTCATCCCAGTCTATCCCAGTTCATCCCAGTTCATCCCAGTTCATTCCCAGTTCATTCCCAGTTCATCCCAGTCTATCCCAGTTCATTCCCAGTTCATCCCAGTCTATCCCAGTTCATTCCCAGTTCATTCCCAGTTCATCCCAGTTCATCCCAGTTCATCCCAGTTCATTCCCAGTTCATCCCAGTCTATCCCAGTTCATTCCCAGTTCATTCCCAGTTCATCCCAGTTCATCCCAGTTCATTCCCAGTTCATCCCAGTCTATCCCAGTTCATTCCCAGTTCATTCCCAGTTCATTCCCAGTTCATCCCAGTTCATCCCAGTTCATTCCCAGTTCATCCCAGTCTATCCCAGTTCATCCCAGTGCATTAAAAGTCCCTCCCAGTGCCAACCCAGAGCATCCCAGTGCATTCCCAGTTCCTCCCAGTTCCTCCCAGTCCTTTCCAGTTCATCCCAATTCATTCCCAGTCCCTCCCAGTCCCTTTCCCAATCCTTCCCAGTTCATTGAAACCCCTTCCCAGTCCGCCCCAGTTCATTCCAGTCCATCCCAGTTCCCTCCCAGTGCACTGAAACCCCTTCCCAGTCCCCTGAGTCCATCCCAGTCCATCCCAGTTCCTTCCCAGTGCCCTCCCAGTTCATCCCAGTTCCCTCCCAGTGTACTGAACCCCATTCCCAGTCCCTCCCAGTCCCTTTCCCAATCCTTCCCAGTCCCTCCCAGTTCTCCCCAGTCTGTCCCAATCCCTTCCCAGTTCATCCCAGTCCCTTCCCAGTCTATCCCAGTCCCTCCCAGTCCCTTTCCAGTGGACTGAACCCCATTCCCAGTGCCTCCCAGTCCATCCCAGTCCCCCCCAGTGCATTGAAACCCCTTCCCAGTGCTCCCCAGTTCATTCCAGTGCCCTCCCAGTTGCTCCCAGTCCCCCCCCAGTGCATTAAAACCCCTCCCAGTTCCCTCCCAGTTCCCTCCCAGTTCTCCCCAGTCTCTCCCAATCCCTTCCCAGTTCATTCCAGTCCCTTCCCAGTCCCTTTCCCAATCCTTCCCAGTCCACCCCAGTCCACCCCAGTCCCTCCCAGTCCATCCCAGTCCCTCCCCAGTGCCCCCCAGTTCCTCCCAGTCCCCCCCAGTCCCTTCCCAGTCTGCCCAGTCCATCCCAGTGCATTGAAACACTCTCCCAGTCCCCCCAGTCCATTTCCCAATCCTTCCCATTTCCTCCCAGTGCCCCCCAGTCGCTCCCCGTCCCTCCCAGTGCCCCCCAGTCGCTCCCAGTCGCTCCCAGTGCCCCCGTGCCTGTCCCGGGTGGGGGAGGGGCCCTGGCGCGGGGCCCGGGTGGGGGAGGGGCAGGGACAGGTGCGGGGGGCCCGAAATAACCGCGGGGGGCGGGGCCAGGTGCTCCGGGGGACTGGGGGGACTGGGAGGGACTGGGAGGCACTGGGAGGGGGCTTGACGGGACTGGGGAGGCACTGGGATATACTGGGAAGCACTGGGGGGCACTGGGAAGGATTGGGGAGGGACTCAGAGAGACTGGGAGGACACTGGGAAGGGACTGGGAAGGGATTGGGAAGGATTGGGAAGAACTGGGAGGGACTGGGATGGACTGGGAAGGGACTTGGATGGAACTGGGAGCGACTGGGACACACACTGGGATGCACTGGGATGGACTGGGAAGGATTGGGAAGGGATTGGGAAAGACTGGGAGGGACTGGAATGGACTGGGAGGGACTGGGATGGACTGGGAGGGATTGGGACGGACTGGGATGTTACTGGGGCCATACTGGGAATCACTGGGCTGTACTGGGAATCACTGGGGCTGTACTGGGAATCACTGGGGCCGTACTGGGAATCACTGGGCTGTACTGGGAATCACTGGGGCTGTACTGGGAATCACTGGGGCCATACTGGGAATCACTGGGGCTGTACTGGGAATCACTGGGGCCATACTGGGAATCACTGGGGCCATACTGGGAATCACTGGGGCCGTACTGGGAATCACTGGGGCCATACTGGGAATCACTGGGGCTGTACTGGGGCCATACTGGGGCCGTACTGGGAATCACTGGGGCCATACTGGGAATCACTGGGGCTGTACTGGGCCATACTGGGGCTGTACTGGGAATCACTGGGGCCGTACTGGGAATCATTGGGTTATACTGGGAATCACTGGGGCCGTACTGGGAATCACTGGGGTCATACTGGGAATCACTGGGGCTGTACTGGGAATCACTGGGCTGTACTGGGAATCACTGGGGCATACTGGGAATCACTGGGGCTGTACTGGGAATCACTGGGGTTATACTGGGGCCATACTGGGAATCACTGGGGCTATACTGGGGCCATACTGGGAATCACTGGGCTGTACTGGGCCATACTGGGAAGCACTGGCACACAAAGCCGCCCATCCCCCACTCCCAGTTCTCCCAGTAAGCCCCCCATGGTTTCCCAGTGCCCCCCACCCTTGGCCCCGCCCCCAGCGCTGACCACGCCCCCACCCTTAGCCACGCCCATTCCCATAGTACACACCCCGCCCCTGACCACGCCCCCAGCGCAAGCCCCGCCCCTTCCCGGAAGTACAAACGGCACTGGGAGGGGGAGGGGCGCCTTTATTGACACGGGGGATGGCGGGAACCGCGCTCACCTGGGCAGGTGCCCCGGGCACGCCCCCCTCACCTGGGCAGGGGTGCAGGTACCCCCAGGTACCCCTAAGGTGCCCCTCCTCACCTGGGCAGGTGCCCCCTGGTGCCCCCCCTCACCTGGGCAGGGGTGCAGGTACCCCCAGGTACCCCTCCTCACCTGGGCAGGTGCCCCCTGGTGCCCCCCCTCACCTGGGCAGGGGTGCAGGTACCCCCAGGTACCCCTAAGGTACCCTCCTCACCTGGGCAGGGGTGCAGGTACCCCCAGGTACCCCTAAGGTACCCTCCTCACCTGGGCAGGTGCCCCGGGCACGCCCCCCTCACCTGGGCAGGGGTGCAGGTACCCCTAAGGTGCCCCTCCTCACCTGGGCAGGTGCCCCCCCCTCACCTGGGCAGGGGTGCAGCTACCCCCAGGTACCCCTAAGGTGCCCCTCCTCACCTGGGCAGGTGCCCCCTGGTGCCCCCCCTCACCTGGGCAGGGGTGCAGGTACCCCCAGGTACCCCTAAGGTACCCTCCTCACCTGGGCAGGTGCCCCGGGCACGCCCCCCTCACCTGGGCAGGGGTGCAGGTACCCCTAAGGTACCCCTCCTCACCTGGGCAGGTGCCCCCTGGTGCCCCCCCCTCACCTGCGCAGGGGTGCAGGTACCCTCCCCCCCACCCGCCACGAGCACCTGGGGTGCTCCAGGTGGGCACTGGGCACCTGTGGCACCTCCAGGTGAGCACTGGGCACCTCTGACGTGTCCAGGTGGGCACTGGGCACCTCCTCAGGGGGTCCAGGTGGACATTCGTCACCTCCAAGGTGTGTCCAGGTGGGCACTGGGCACTTCTAATGTGTCCAGGTGGACATCTGTGACCTCCTCAGGGCATTCCAGGTGGGCACTGGGCACCTCTGACATGTTCAGGTGGGCACAGGGCACCTCCAGGTGGACATTTGTGACCTCCAAGGTGTGTCCAGGTGGGCACTGGGCACTTCCATGGTCTCCAGGTGGGCACTGGGCACATCTGATGTGTCCAGGTGGGCACTGGTCACCTCCTCAGGGCATTCCAGGTGGGCACCAGGCACCTTCTACGGGGGGTCCAGGTGTACCTCTGTGGGCTCCAGGTGGGCACTGGGCACCTTTGATGTGTCCAGGTGGGCATTTGTCACCTCCTTGGGGGGTTCCAGGTGGGCATTGGGCACCTCCACGGTCTCCAGGTGGGCACTGGGCATTTCTGACGTATCCAGGTGGGCACTGGGCACCTCCAGGTGGACATCTGTGACCTCCTCAGGGCATTCCAGGTGGGCACTGGTCACTTCTGCTGTGTCCAGGTGGGCACTGGGCACTTCCATGGTCTCCAGGTGGACATTTGTGACCTCCTCAGGGGTCTCCAGGTGGGCACTGGGTACCTTTGACATGTCCAGGTGGGCACCGGGCACCTCCTAGGGGGGGTCCAGGTGTACCTCTGTGGGCTCCAGGTGGGCACTGGGCACCTTTGATGTGTCCAGGTGGGCATTTGTCACCTCCAAGATGTCCAGGTGGGCACTGGACACTTCCGTGGTCTCCAGGTGAGCACTGGGCACCTCCAGGTGGACATTTGTCACCTCCTCGGGGGGCTCCAGAGTCACCTCTGATGTGTCCAGGTGGGCACTGGGCACCTCCAGGTGGACATCTGTGACCTCCTCAGGGCATTCCAGGTGGGCACTGGTCACTTCTGATGTGTCCAGGTGGGCACTGGGCACCTCCAGGTGTGCACTGGGCACCTCCAGGTGGACATCTGTCACCTCTGATGTCTCCAGGTGAGCACCGGGCACCTCTGACATGTCCAGGTGGGCATTGGGCACTTGCAGGTGGTCAGAGGACACTTCTGACATCTCCAGGTGGACACTGGGCACCTCCTCAGCAGGCTCCAGGTGGGCACTTGTCACTTCTGACATGTCCAGGTGGGCACTGGGCACCTCCAGGTGGGCACTGGGCACCTCCAGGTGGACATTTGTGACCTCCTCAGCAGGTTCCAGGTGGGCACTTGTCACTTCTGATGTGTCCAGGTGGGCACTGGGCACCTCCAAGGGCTCCAGGTGGACATTGGTCACTTCACCTGCTTGGAGCTGGACACTGGTGACCTCAGGTGGGGGTGGCATCACCTGGAGCTGGACATTGGTCACTTCACCTGCCGGGAGCTGGACACTGGTGACCTCAGGTGGGGGTGGCAACACCTGGAGCTGGACGTTGGTCACTTCACCTGCCTGGAGCTGGACATTGGTGACACCTGAGGGAGGTGGCAGTGTCTGGAGCTGGACATTGGTCACTTCAGGTGGTGGTGGCAGCACCTGGAGCTGGACGTTGGTCACACCTGAGGGCAGTGGCAGTGCCCGGAGCTGGACATTGGTCACCTCACCTGCCTGGAGCTGGACACTGGTGACGTCAGGTGGGGGTGGCACCACCTGGAGCTGGACACTGGTGACACCTGGAGGTGGTGGCAGCACCTGGAGCTGGACATTGGTGACCTCAGGTGGCGGTGGCAGCACCTGGAGCTGCACACCTGTCACACCTGAGGGCAGTGGCAGTGCCTGGAGCTGGACATTGGCCACCTCAGGTGGGCGTGGCGACACCTGGAGCTGGACATTGGTGACCTCAGGTGGTGGTGGCAACACCTGGAGCTGGACATTGGTCACTTCAGGTGGGGGTGACAACATCTGGAGCTGGACATTGGTCACTTCACCTGCCTGGAGCTGCACATTGGTCATCTCTGAGGGCACTGGGAGCACCTGGAGCTGCACACCTGTCACACCTACACCTGTCACACCTGTCACATTTGTCACACCTGTTGCACTTGTCATACCTGTGACCTCCCTGGCCTGCACCTGCACACTGGTGACCTCTGCAGCTGTTGGCAACACCTGGAGCTGCACACCTGTTGCACCTGTCACACCTACACCTGTCACACTCGTCACACCTGTCACACCTACACCTGTTGCACTTGCCACACCTGTTGCACCTGTTGCACCTGGCACACCTGTCGCACCTGGCACACCTGGCACACCTGTCGCACCTGGCACACCTGTTGCACCTGTCACACCTACACCTGTCACACCTGCCACACCTGTTGCACCCATCACACCTGTGACCCCTGTGACACCTGTCACCTCAGCCACCTGCAGCCGCCCGCCGCCCGCCCCCTCGTGGCCCGCGCCAGGTACGATCAGCACGCTCTGCCAGGTGCACTGCCCCTTGCCCACCTGCGCCAGGTGCGCCGCGGGGGCGTGGCCGGGGGGCGGGGCCGGCAGCAGCAGCACCTTGCGGGAGGTGAGGCCGGGCAGGAGCTGCAGCCCCTGCGGCGTCTGCACCAACAGGTAGGTCCCGGCCGGGGGCTCAGGTGCGCGGGCAGGTGCGCGGCGCGGGGCGGGCGCGTGCGTGCGCAGGTGCCGCTGCAGGTAGGCGGCCATGACGAAGGCCTTGGGGCAGGTGGGGCAGCGGAAGGGCCGCGCCGCCGAGTGCGTGCGGCGGTGCAGGTGCAGGTTGGACGAGTGCGTGAAGCTCTTCCCGCAGGTGGCACAGGTGTACGGCCGCTCGCCCGTGTGCACCCGCAGGTGCTGCCGCAGGTTGGTGGCCTGGGCGAAGCCCTTGCCGCAGGTGGCGCAGGTGTGCGGCCGCTCACCTGTGTGGGTGTGGCGGTGGCGCCGCAGGCTGGAGGAGTTCTTGAAGGCCTTGGGGCAGGTGGGGCAGCGGTAGGGCCGCTCACCTGAGTGCTGCCGCAGGTGGTACTGGTAGTGCGAGGCCCACTTGAAGGTGAGGCCGCAGGTGGAGCACTCGAAGGCGCGCAGCCCCGTGTGCACGCGCAGGTGAGTCTGCAGCAGCGACGAGCGCTTGAAGCTCTTGCCGCAGGTGGCGCAGGTGTAGGGTCGCTCACCTGTGTGGTCCCGCAGGTGATAGCGCAGCCCCGAGGAGCCCTTGAAGGCCTTGCCGCACTCGCCGCACCTGTAGGGCCGCTCGGGCGGCGTGGGGGGAGGGGCGGCGGCAGCGGCAGGCTCACCTGCTGGGGGCGGGGCCAGGTGGGCGCAGGCTCTGGGCCCTGCGGCGCACCTGGGCCGCTCGTGGCCCGGCAGGTGCCGCGCCAGCCCCGAGCCGTTCTTGAAGCTCTTGCCGCAGGTGAGGCAGCGGTGGGGCGGGGCCGGGGGTGGAGCCGGCACGCCCTCGCCCTGCTCAGTGCAGGGGAGCCCCAGGGGCCTCCAGAGCGGCTCAGGTGAGGCGGCGGCGGCAGGGGCGGCGGGGGCGTGGCTCTGCAGGTGCCGCTGCGGACAGGTGTGCGAGGCCAAGGGCGCGGCGCAGGTGGGGCAGGGCTGGGCGGGGCCGTGCGTGCGGCGGTGCAGGTGCAGGTTGGACGAGTGCGTGAAGCTCTTCCCGCAGGTGGCACAGGTGTACGGCCGCTCGCCCGTGTGCACCCGCAGGTGCTGCCGCAGGTTGGTGGCCTGGGCGAAGCCCTTGCCGCAGGTGGCGCAGGTGTGCGGCCGCTCACCTGTGTGGGTGTGGCGGTGGCGCCGCAGGCTGGAGGAGTTCTTGAAGGCCTTGGGGCAGGTGGGGCAGCGGTAGGGCCGCTCACCTGAGTGCTGCCGCAGGTGGTACTGGTAGTGCGAGGCCCACTTGAAGGTGAGGCCGCAGGTGGAGCACTCGAAGGCGCGCAGCCCCGTGTGCACGCGCAGGTGAGTCTGCAGCAGCGACGAGCGCTTGAAGCTCTTGCCGCAGGTGGCGCAGGTGTAGGGCCGCTCACCTGTGTGGCCCCGCAGGTGATAGAGGAGGGCGGAGGAGCCCTTGAAGGCCTTGGGGCACTCGGGGCACTTGTAGGGCCGCTCACCTGTGTGGCTGCGCAGGTGATGCGCCAGGCGCGAGGACCAGCGGAAGGACTTGCCGCACTCCCGGCAGGTGAAGGGGTGCTCGGGGGCACCTGCGGGGGGCGCTGCGCCTGCCATGGCCGCACCTGGGGGGACGTGGGGACAGGTGAGAGCCCAGGCCTGACACAGGTGAGAGCCCAGGCCTGACACAGGTGAGAGCACAGATATCAAATATGGGCACAAGTGAGAATGTGGGCCTGACACAGGTGAGAGCATAGACCTGAGACAGGTAAGAGCCCGGACTTGAGACAGGTGAGAGCCTGGACCTGATACAGGTGACAGCCCAGACATCAAACATGGGGACAGGTGAGAGAAGCACATGGGGATAGCTGAAATTCCAGACTTCAAACCCAGGGACAGGTGAGACCCGTCTCAGCACAGGGACAGGTGGGACCCCAATCCCAGCACAGGGGACAGGTGAGACCCCAATCCCAGCACAGGGACAGGTGAGACCCCAATCCCAGCACAGGGGACAGGTGAGACCCCAATCCCACCACAGGGACAGGTGAAACCTCAATCCCACCACAGGGGACAGGTGAGACCCCAATCCCAGCACAGGGGACAGGTGAGACCCCAATCCCAGCACAGGGGACAGGTGAGACCCCAATCCCAGCACAGGGACAGGTGAGACCCCAATCCCAGCACAGGGACAGGTGAGACCCCAATCCCAGCACAGGGACAGGTGAGACCCCAAACCCAGCACAGGGACAGGTGAGACCCCAATCCCAGCACAGGGACAGGTGAGACCCCAATCCCAGCACAGGGACAGGTGAGACCCCAAACCCGACACAGGGGACAGGTGAGACCCCAATCCCAGCACAGGGACAGGTGAGACCCCAAACCCAGCACAGGGACAGGTGAGACCCCAAACCCAGCACAGGGACAGGTGAGACCCCAAACCCGGCACAGGGGAGGGGACACTGCGATGGGAGGGCGTGGCCAGGCTGTCGCAGGCCCCTCCCCTCCCTCCAAGCCCCGCCCCCGCCGCTGCCGAACCCCTCCGGCCCCGCCCCCTCCGCGCGCGCAGCTTGGCCCCGCCCCCTTTCTCCCCTCAGGCCTCTCCAGGCCCCGCCTCCCCAGGCCCGCCCCGCGCAGGCGCCGCCGCCGCGGCCCCGCCGCTGCCTCCTCCTCCTCCCCCGGCTCCCCCTCACCTGCCGGGCTCGCGGAGCCTCCACCGGCACCGGAACCGGGAGCGGAACCGGGGCAGGCCCGGGCCAGAACCGAGCCCGAAGCAGCGCCGCCGCCGCCGCGCAACGCCCGGGCCGCGCCGCCTCGCGAGGCCACGCCCCCTCCGCCTCACGAAGCCACGCCCCCTCCGCCTTCCCGCCGCCAGCCAGGCCACGCCCCCTCCCCGAGCCGCGCGCGGTGCACGCTGGGTAATGTGGTCCTGGTTTTTGGGGGGCATTTCGAGACTGGGGATGAATAAATACAAGGGGCAGGGGCTTTCCCCACCCGTTCTGGGGTCCCAGGTGATTTTTTGGGGTTCCCCAGGTGACTTTTTTGGGGATCTCAGGTAAATTTTTGGGTTCCCCAGTTAATTTTTTGGGTCCCAGGTGAATTTTTTGGGTTCCCCAGGTGATTTTTGGGGTTCCCCAGTTAATTTTTTGGGTCCCCAGGTAATTTTTTTGGGTCCCCAGGTAATTTTGGGGTCCTCAGGTAATTTTTTAGGTTCTCCAGGTAATTTTTTGGGGGTCCCAGATAATTTTTGGGTTCCTCAGGTAATTTTTTGGGGTCCCAGGTGATTTTTGGGGTCCCCAGGTAAATTTTTTGGTCTCCCAGGTAATTTTTGGGTTCCCAGGTAATTTCTGGGGGGTCCCAGGTAAATTTTTGGGATCTCTCGATGAATTTTTGGGGTTCCAGGTAATTTTTTGGGGTCCCCAGGTGATTTTTTTGGGGATCTCAGGTGATTTTTTGAGTTCCCAGGTAATTTTTGGGGTTCCCAGATAATTTTTTGGGGTCCCAGATAAATTTTTGGGGGGTCCCAGGTGATTTTTGGCTCTCCCAGTTGATTTTTTGGGTTTCCAGGTAATTTTTTAGGGTCCCCAGATGATTTTTTGGGGTCCCCAGATGAATTTTTGGAGTCTCCCAATGAATTTTTTGAGCTCCCCAGGTAATTTTTTGGGGTCTCCAGGTAATTTTTGGGGATCTCAGGTGATTTTTTGAGTTCCCAGATGATCTTTTTGGGGTCCCAGGTAATTTTTGGGGATCTCAGGTAAATTTTTGGGTTCCCCAGGTGAATTTTGGGGTCCCAGGTAATTTTTTGGGGTCTCCAGGTGATTCTTTGGGTTCCCAGGTGACTTTTTTGAGTTCCCAGGTAAATTTTTGGGGTACCCAGGTAATTTTTGGGGTCTCCCGATGAATTTTTTGGGCTCCCAGGTAATTTTTTGGGGGTCTCAGGTAATTTTTTTAGGTTCCCCAGGTGATTTTTTGGGGTCCCAGGTGATTTTTAGGTTCCCCAGGTGATTTTTTGGGTCTCCCGATGAATTTTTGGATTCCCCAGGTGAATTTTTGGGTTCCCAGATTATTTTTCGGGGTCCCCAGGTGAATTTTGGGGTCCCAGGTGAATTTTGGGGTCCCCAGGTGAGTTTTGGGCTCTCCTAGGGCTCAGGTGAGCTCGGGCTCTCCTCCATCACCTGCAGCAGAGGCTCACCTGGAAAAGGGGCGGAGTCAGGGGGGTTGGGGACCCCAAAATCCCCCCGGACCCCCAAAATTTCCAAAAATCCATCCCAACCCCCCCAGAGACCCCCAAATGCTCTCCAGGGCCCCCCAAATTCCCCAAATCCTGCCCGGGACTCCCCAAATTCCCAAAATCCCCCCAAATTCCTCTCCAGGACCCCCCAAAATCCATTCCAAGCCCCCCAAAATCCCCCAAATCCCCAAATTCACCCCAAAAATCCCTCCCAGGACCCCCCAAATTCCCCAAGACCCCCCAAATCTCCCCCAGGACCCCCCAAATTCTCCCAGGAACTCCCCAAAATCCCCAAATTCACCCCAAAATCCCTCCCAGGACCACCCGGGACCCCCCAAATTCCCTCCAGGATCCCCAAAATTCCCCAAATTCCCCCCAAAAATCCACTCCAAGACCCCCCAGGACCCCCCAAAATCCCCAAATTCACCCCAAAAATCCCTCCCAAGACCCCCCAAATCTCCCCCCGGGACCCCCCAAAATCCCAAAATCCCCCAAATTCCTCTCCAGGACCCCCAAAAATCCATTCCAAGCCCCCCCAGGACCCCAAAATTTCCCAGGACCCTCCCCAGGACCCCCAAAATTCCTCAAATCCACCCCAGGACCCCCCAAAATCCCCAAATTCACCCCAAATCTCCCCAGGGACCCCCAAATTCTCCCAGGACTCCCCAAAATTCGCTCGGACCCCCCCCCGGGACCCCCCAAATCCCTCCCAAGACCCCCCAAATTCCCCAGGACCCCCCAAATTCCCCAAGACCCCCCAAATCTCCTCCAGGACTCCCCAAATTCTCCCGGGACTCCCCAAAATCCCCAAATTCACCCCAAAAATCCCTCCCAGGACCACCCGGGACCCCCCAAATTCCCCAAATCTCCCCAAATTCCTCTCCAGGACCCCCAAAAATCCATTCCAAGCCCCCCCCGGACCCCAAAATTTCCCAGGACCCTCCCCAGGACCCCCCAAAATTCCTCAAATCCACCCCAGGACCCCCCAAATCTCCCCCAGGGACCCCCAGATTCTCCCAGGACTCCCCAAAATCCCCAAACCCACCCAAAATCCCTCCCAGGACCACCCGGGATCCCCCAAATTCCCTCCAGGATCCCCAAAATTCCCCAAATTCACCCCAAAAATCCCTCCCAAGACCCCCCAAATTCCCCCAGGACCCCCCAAATCTCCCCCCGGGACCCCCCAAATTCCCCAAATCTCCCCAAATTCCTCTCCAGGACCCCCAAAAATCCATTCCAAGCCCCCCCGGGACCCCAAAATTTCCCGGGACCCTCCCCAGGACCCCCCAAAATTCCTCAAATCCACCCCAGGACCCCCCAAAATTCCCCAAGACCCCCCAAATCCCCCCAGGGACCCCCAAATTCTCCCAGGACTCCCCAAAATTCGCTCGGACGCCCCCCGGGACCCCCCAAATTCCCCAAATTCACCCCAAAAATCCCTCCCAGGACCACCCGGGACCCCCCAAATTCCCCAAATCTCCCCAAATTTCTCTCCAGGACCCCCAAAAATCCCTCCCAAGCCCCCCTAGGACCCCCCAAATTCCCCCGGGACTCCCCAAAATCCCCAAACCCACCCCAAAATCCCACCCAGGACCACCCGGGACCCCCCAAATTCCCTCCAGGATCCTCAAAATTCCCCAAATTCACCCCAAAAATCCCTCCCAAGCCCCCCCAGGAACCCCCAAATTTCCCCAGAGCCCCCCTGGACCCCCCCGGGGGGATTTGGAGGTTTTGGGGGTCCCGGGGTTGCATTTTTGGGGTTTTTTGGGGGGTTTTGGGGTTTTTTGGGGTCCCGAGGTGAATTTTTTTTGTTTTTTGGAATTTTTGGGGGTCCCGGGGTTGAATTTTTGGGGTGGTTTTTTGGGGGGGTTTTGGAGGATTTGGAGGTTTTGGGGTTTTTTGGGGTCCCGAGGTGAATTTTTTTTTTTTTTTTTAATTTTGGGGGTCCCGGGTTGAATTTTTGGGGTGTTTTTTGGGGAGGTTTTGGGGTTTTTTTGGGGTCCCGAGGTGAATTTTTTGGGTTTTTTGGAATTTTTGGGGGTCCCGGCTTGCATTTTTGGGGTTTTTTTTTGGAGGTTTTTGGGTTTTTTGGGGTCCCGAGGTGAATTTTTGGTTTTTTTGGAATTTTGGAGGGTCCCGGGTTGGATTTTTGGGGTTTTTTTTGAGGTTTTTGGGGTTTTTTGGGTGAATTTTTTTGGTTTTTTTGGAATTTTTGGGGGTCCCGGGGTTGAATTTTTGGGGTGGTTTTTTTGGGGGGATTTTGGGGTTTTCTGGGGTCCCGAGGTGAATTTTTTTGGTTTTTGGAATTTTTGGGGGTCCCGGGTTGGATTTTTGGGGTTTTTTTGAGCTTTTTGGGGATCCCAGGTGGATTTTTTGGGGAGTTTTGGGGTTTATTGATTTTTTTTTGCTTTTAGGTGGTCCCGGGTTGAGTTTTTGAGGTTTTTGGGGATCCCGTGTTAAATTTTTTGGGGTTTTTTTCTGTTTTGGGGTTTTTTGGGGGTCCCGGCTTGATTTTTTGGGGTTTT
Organism: Acanthiza pusilla; assembly: GCA_036630365.1. NCBI lineage: Eukaryota > Metazoa > Chordata > Aves > Passeriformes > Acanthizidae > Acanthiza > Acanthiza pusilla. The sequence goes on from JAXCHO010000122.1 coordinate 60,655, forward strand.
TTTTGAGGGCTTTTTCGGTTTTTTGAGGGTTTTTTTGTTGTTGTTTTTTTGTTTTTTGGGATTTTGGGGGGGGGTTAGTGTTTTTGGGGGCTTTTTAGGGTTTTTGGGGGGTTTTCTTGGGTTTTTTGGGGCTTTTTTGGGGTGTTTTGGGAGGTTTCTGGGGTTTTTTGGTTTTGTTTTTTGTTTTTGGGGTTTTTTTGGGGGGGTTTTGTTTTTTGGGGAGTTTTTTGGGGGGGTTGGGGTTTTGGAGGGGGTTTTGGGTAATTTTTCGGGGTTTTTTGGGATGTTTGGGGGGTTTTGGGGGCTTTTGGGTAAATTTTGGGGTCTTTCGGTGGGAGGTTGGGGTTTTTGGGTAATTTTTTTATTGTTTTTTTTTTGTTTTTGGGGTTTTTTGGGGGGTTTTATGGGGTTTTGGTGGTTTTTTAAAATTTTTGGGTTTTTTGGCTTTTTTGGGCTTTTTTTTGTTTTTTGGGCGTTTTTTGGGTTTTTTTTGTTGTTTTTGGGGTTTTTTGGGGGGGTGGGGGCTTTTTGTTTTTGGCTTTTTTTTTACTTTTTTGGGGGTTTTTTGGGTAATTTTTTGGGGTATTTTTGGGGGGTTTTGGTGGTTTTTGGGGTTTCTTTTTTATTTCTTGGGGTCCCGGCCGTACCTGCTCGGCGCCGGGCGCGGCTCCGCGGGGCACACCTGGCGCACAGGTAGAGGCAGAGGGAGGCCCCGCAGGGCCCTGCCCCCAGTGCCAGCAGAGCTGCCAGGAACCAACAGGGGCTGGGCAGGGCTGGGGGAGGGGCGGGGACAGGTGAGACACGGACAGGTGAGGGACAGGTGGGGGACAGGTGAGACACGGACAGGTGAGGGACAGGTGAGGGGTGGGGGACAGGTGAGGGACAGGTGAGACACGGACAGATGAGGGACAGGTGAGACAGGTGAGGGACAGGTGAGACACGGACAGGTGAGGGACAGGTGAGGGACAGGTGAGGGACAGGTGAGACAGGTGGGGGACGGGTGGGGGACAGGTGAGGGACAGGTGAGGGACAGGTGAGACACGGACAGGTGAGGGGTGGGGGACAGGTGAGACAGGTGGGGGACGGGTGGGGGACAGATGGGACAGGTGAGGGACAGGTGAGGGGTAGGTGAGGGGTGGGGGACAAGTGGGACAGGTGGGGGACAGGTGGGACAGGTGAGGGACAGGTGAGGGACAGGTGAGACACGGACAGGTGAGGGACAAGTGAGGGGTGGGGGACAGGTGAGGGACAGGTGGGACAGGTGGGACAGGTGAGGGACAGGTGAGGGACAGGTGAGGGACAGGTGAGGGGTGGAGGACAGGTGAGACAGGTGAGGGACAGGTGAGGGACAGGTGAGGGACAGGTGGGACAGGTGAGATGGGTGAGATGGGTGAGGGACAGGTGAGACATGGGACAGGTGAGATGGGACAGGCGAGACAGGTGAGGGATGGGGACAGATGAGGGACAGGTGGGGGATGTGGAGGGATGGGGGGACAGGTGAGACAGGTGGGGGACAGGTGAGACTGTGGGACAGGTGAGGGATGAGGGAGGGATGGGGGAGGGGACAGGTGAGACAGGTGGGGACAGGTGAGGGATGAGGAGGGGGGAGGGGACACAGGTGAGTCTGTGGGACAGGTGAGATAGGTGGGAATAGGTGAGATGGGTGAGGGACAGGTGAGGCTGTGTGACAGGTGAGGGACAGGTGAGGGATGGGGGAGGGGACAGGTGAGACAGGTGAGATGGGACAGGTGGGACAGGTGAGGGATGGGGGAGGGGCGGGGAACCCCAGGTGAGAGACAGGTGAGGGATGGGGGGACAGGTGAGACAGGTGAGAGACAGGTGAGAGACAGGTGAGACTGTGTGACAGGTGAGGACAGGTGAGGGATTGGGGAGGGAACAGGTGACACAGATGAGGAACAGGTGGGACAGGTGAGAATAGGTAAGGACAGGTGAGAACAGGAGCTTACAGCTGACCACAGGTAAGGACAGGTGATCACAGGTGAGAACACATAAGGACAGGTGAGGACAGGTGAGGAGAGGTGACCCCAGGCGATCCCAAGCGAGGACAGGTGAGAACAGGAGACTGCAGCTGATCACAGGTGAGACAGGTGTGTGACAGGTAAAAGGTGAGACAGGTGAGGACAGGTGAGGACAGGTGAGACAGGTGAGGACAGGTGAGGACAGGTGAGACAGGTGAGGACAGGTGAGGACAGGTGAGGACAGGTGAGGACAGGTGGTCACAGGTGAGACAGGTGAGGACAGGTGAGAATTGCTAAGAACAGATAAGGACAGGTAAGAACAGGTGAGGACAGGAGATGAAAGCTGATCACAGGTGAGGACAGGTGACAAGAGATTAGAACAGGAGCTCACAGGTAAGAACAGGTGAGGACAGGTAAGGAGAGGTGAGGACAGGTAAGGAGAGGTGAGGACACATGAGGACAGAAGCTCACAGCTGATCACAGGTAAGGACAGGTAAGAAGATGTAAGAATAGGTGAGAACAGCTGAGAATAGGTGAGAACAGGTAAGGACAGGTGAGACAGGTGATCACAGGTAAGGACAGGTGTCCCCAGGTGTCCCCAGGTGTCCCCAGCCTCACCTGGCAGTTGATCGCAGGCAGCAGCAGCAGCCGCACCTGAGGCACAGGTACCTGGGGCGAGCCTGCGGCACTCGAGCAGCAGGTGAGGACAGGTGAGACAGGTGAGGAACAGGTGAGAAAAAAAAGGTGAGGACAAGTGAGGACAGGTGGGAAGAGGTGAGAATAAATAAGGACAGGTGAGGACAGGTGACAAAAAATGAGAACAGGTGAGAATACATGAGAACAGGTGAGGACAGCTGATCACAGGTGAGGACAGGTGAGGACAGGCGAGAAGCGGTGAGGACAGGTGAGAACAGGTGGTCACAAGTGAGGCAGGTGAGGACAGGTGAGAATTGCTAAGAACAGATAAGGACAGGTAAGAACAGGTGAGAACAGGTGAGAAGACAGGTCAGGACAGGTGAGACAGGTGAGACAGGTGAGGACAGGAGCTCACAGGTGATCACAGCTGAGGACAGGCAAGGACAGGTAAGGACAGGTAAGGACAGGTGAGAACAAGAGATCACAGATGATCACAGGTGAGGACAGGTAAGGACAGGTGACAAGAGATTAGAACAGGTGAGACAGGTGATCACAGGTGAGACAGGTGAGAACAGGTAAGGACAGGTGAGAAAAGGTGAGAGACAAGTGAGGGACAGGAGATCACAGCTGATCACAGCTGAGGACAAGTGAGAAGGACAGGTAAGGACAGGTAACCCAAGTCGCTGAACCCTCACCTGGCGGCTCATCACAAGCAGCAGCAGCAGCCTCACCTGAGGCGCAGGTACCTGGGGCCAGCCCGCGGCACTCGAGCAGCAGGTGAGACAGGTGAGGACAGGTGAGAAAAGGTAAGGACAGGTGAGGAAAGATAAAGACAAGTGACAACAGGTAAGAACACGTAAGGATAGGTGAGAACAGGTGCGGACAGGTGACAAGAGATTAGAACAGGTGAGAACAGGTAAGGACAGGTAAGGACAGGTGAGAATGGGTGAGAACAGGTAAGCACATCTGATCACAGGTGAGACAGGTGAGAACAGGTAAGGACAGGTGAGAACAGATAAGAACAGGTGAGAACAGGCGATCATAGTTGAGAATAGTTAAGAACAGGTAAGGACAGGTGATCACAGGTGATAACAAGTGAGACAGGTGAGAACAGGTGATCACAGGTGAGGACAGGTAGCCCAAGTCGCTGAACCCTCACCTGGCGGCTCGTCACAAGCAGCAGCAGCAGCCGCACCTGAGGCGCAGGTACCTGGGGCCAGCCCGCGGCACTCGAGCAGCAGCGACTCCGAGCCCTGACAGGTGAGCCCCGCCAGCCACGCCCCCTGCCCCGCCAGGTGCGGCCCGGCAGGTGCGCTGAGGGCGGGGCCGCAGCCCAGCTGCCTGCAGAGCACCTGCGCCTCGGGCAGCCCCCAGGTGAGGCCGCACACCTGGTGCCAGGTGCGGTTGTGCAGCACCTGCACCTGCCCCGCGCAGGGCCCGGGGCCTCCCCGCAGCCGCACCTGGGGGGGGTCTGCACCTGCGGGAGGGGCGGGGTCAGAGCGGGGCACCTGGGGGGCACCTGGGGGGGCACCTGGGCACCCCTGTGTTCCCCTCACGCTCACCTGAGCACACCTGACCACCCCTTTATGTTACCTGAGCCCACCTGAACCCTCCCAGCGCTCTCCAGCACTCACCTGCGCACACCTGAACCCTCCCAACATTCAACTGAGCACACCTGAGCTCACCTGAACCCTCCCATCCCTCACCTGAGCACACCTCAGCACACCTGAGCTCATCTGAGGACACCTGAACCACCCCTGAGCCTCCATGGTGCTCACCTGAGCACACCTGACCACCCCTTTATGTTACCTGTGCTCACCTGAGCTCCCCCCAGCACTCACCTGAGCACACCTGAGCCTCTCAGCCCTCACCTGAGCCCCTCCCAGCCCTCACCTGAGCTCACCTGAGCACACAGCCCCCACATCCTCGTCGTGGCCGCAGTTGTGCTCTCCCCAGGTGTGCAGCCAGGTGAGCTCATCTGAGTTACCTGAGCCCACCTGAACCCCCCCAATTCCTCACCTGAGGTCACCTGAGCACACCTGAGGTTACCTGCGCTCACTGGAACCACCCCATAGCCTCCATGGTGCTCACCTGAACACACCTGAGCACACCTGAGCCCCTCCCAGGACTCACCTGGCGCACACCTGAGCCCCATAGAGCACACCTGGTGCTCACCTGAGCACAGGTGATCACACCTGAGCACACCTGAGCTCACCAGAGCACACAGCTCCCGCGTCCTCGCTGTGGCCACAGTTGTGCTCTCCCCAGGTGTGCAGCCAGGTGAGCTCACCTGAGCCCCCTCAGCCCCTCCCAGCTCTCACCTGATCACAGGTGAGCACAGGTGATCACACCTGCGCTCACCTGAGCACACCTGAGCACACCTGAGCCCCTCCCAGCCCTCACCTGAGCCCAGCCCAGCCCTCACCTGAGCTCACCTGAGCACACAGCCCCCGCGTCCTCGCTGTGGCCGCAGTTGTGCTCTCCCCAGGTGTGCAGGTGGCACTGAGCCAAGGTGAGCTCCTCACCTGTGCAGTGAGTCCCATCCAGCCAGATGGGGGCGGAGTCTGCGCCCCGCCCGAAGTGGGCGTGGCCAGGTGCGCGCAGGGCGTGGCCGCAGCCCAGGTGAGCGCAGAGCACCTGAGCGTCCGCCAGGTCCCAGGTGTCGTCGCACACCGTGCCCCACCTGCCCAGGTGATACACCTCCACACGGCCCACGCACCTGGAGGAGCCGTTCACCAGCCGCACCTGCGGGGGGGCACACCTGGGGTTACCTGGGGATGAACACCTGGGGACACACCTGGGGTTACCTGGGGGAGTTACCTGGGGGTACCTGAGATACACCTGGGGATATCCACAGACACACCTGGGGTTACCTGGGGACACACCTGGGGGGAACACCTGAGGACACACCTGGAGGAGCTGTTCACCAGGCGCACCTGGGGGGACACCTGGGGACACCTGGGGATACACCTGGGGTTACCTGGGGGGGACACACCTAAAGGGGACACACCTGGGGACACACCTGGAGGAGCCGTTCACCAGGTGCACCTGGGGGGACACCTGGGGTTAGCTGTGGGGGACACACCTGGGGGGAGCATCTGGGGACACACCTGGGGGTACCTGGGGGTACTTGGGAAACACCTGGGGACATACCTAGGGACACACCTGGGGACACACCTGGAGGAGCTGTTCACCAGGAGCACCTGGGGGGACACCTGGGGTTACCTGGGGGACACACACCTGGGGACACCTGGGGATTAACACCTGAGGGGGACACACCTGGGGATACACCTGGGGCCACCTGGGGGTACCTGGGGGGGAACACCTGGGGAAACACCTGGGGCCTTACCTTCAGCTCCCCCTGGCCATCCACCTGGGAATCCACCTGACCATCCACGTGTCCATCCACCTGAGGCGGTACCTGGCCATCCACCTGGGGACTCACCTGGGGACTCACCTGGGGACTCACCTGGGGCTGCAGCAGGGGATCAGCACCTGTGGGGGTAAAGAAGGGAGTGGCTCACCTGAGCACACCTGAGCTCACCTGAACACAGCCAAGCACACCTGCACACACCTGAGCATACGTGGCCTCACCTGGCTGGACCCATCTCACCTGTCCATCGCATCCCCCTCTCCCCTGTCCATCCTCCTCACCTGCCCCTCCCCCTCTCACCTGCCCCTCCCCCTCTCACCTGCCCCTCCCCTCCCCCACTCACCGCAGAGCCACAGGTGCAGGAGCAGCCCCAGGTGCGTGTGCAGGTGAAGGGAACCCCAAATCCTCATGGCAGGTGCAGACAGGTGAGCTCAGGTGAGCTCAGGTGAGCACAGGTGAGCACAGGTGAGCACAGGTGAGCTCAGGTGCGAAGGCGTGGCCAGGGCAGGTGAGGTCTCAATGTGAGCTGCGGCACAGGTGAGGGTTCAGGACAGGTGAGGGTCCCCAGGTGAGTGTCCCCCCCAGGTGTGTTCCCCCCAGGTGTGTCCATCCCCCCCAGGTGTGACATCACCTGTGAGGTCCCCCCCCGCCCCTGCCCCATCCCCCTATTCCCACCTGCAATTTTCCCGCCAAATTCACCCCACGTGACCCCGGGCTGTCCCCCACAGGTAGCCCCCCACACACAGGTGAGCCCCTCCCCCCCCAGGTGGGATTTACCTGTCCGGGCCCAGAGCGGTTCGGCCGTTCCCGCTTTTCCCGGAATGGCGCTTGGCCACGCCCCCTCCGCCCCTCCCCCCTAGCCACATCCCCCCGGCCCCGCCCCCTTGGGCTCTCCCCCATGGCCACGCCCCCTCAGTCCCCTTGGCCCCGCCCCCAGCATTGCTCCCTATGCTTCTTTCCCTGGCCCCGCCCCCTCTGCACTTTGCCCCCGCCCCCTGGCCCCGCCCCCTCTGCACTTTGCCCCCGCCCCCTCTGCACTTTGGCCCCGCCCCCTCTGCACGGTCCCTGTGCCCCTCCCCCATGGCCCTTTCCGTGGCCCCGCCCCCTTTGCCCCTCCCCCATGGCCCCGCCCCCTCTGCTCCTTTCCCTGGCCCCGCCCCCTCCTTCCCTGTCCCCGGCCCCGCCCCCTCTGCCCCCCCATGGCTCTTTCCCTCAGCCCCGCCCCTCCGTTCCTTCCCATGGCCCCGCCCCTTCCGCCCTTTCCCCTGGCCCCGCCCCCTTTTCCTCCAATGGCCCCTCCCCCTCTGCTCCTTTCCCTGGCCACGCCCCCTCAGCCCCCTCAGCCCCTCCCCCATGGCCCCGCCCCCTCTGTCCCTTTCCATGGCCCCGCCCCCTTCCCCCCTCCCCCCTCCCTTAGCCCCGCCCCCTCGGGGTCACCTCCGGGGTCACCTGCGCCGGGGGGGGAGGGGCTCGCCGGTCCCGATCGGAGCCATGGAGGCTCCAGGTGCACCCGGGGGCTCGGCCAGGTGTGCTCGGAATTCAGCCAGGTGTGCTCTGACCTCATCCAGGTGTGCGCCGAGCTCATCCAGGTGTGCTCCGATCTCGGCCAGGTGTGTTCAGGGCTCGGCCAGGTGTGCTCAAAGATCGGTCAGGTGTGCTCCGATCTCATCCAGGTGTGCTCGGGTCCCATCCAGATGTGCTCAGCATTCATCCAGGTGTGCTCTGATCTCATCCAGGTGTGCGCCGATCTCATCCAGGTGTGCTCGGATCTTTTCCAGGTGTGCTCAGGGCTCATCCAGGTGTGTTCTGATCCCATCCAGGTGTGCTCAGGGCTCATCCAGGTGTGCTCTGATCCCATCCAGGTGTGCTCAGAGCTCATCCAGGTGTGCTCTGATCCCATCCAGGTGTGCTCTGATCCCATCCAGGTGTGCTCTGATCCCATCCAGGTGTGCTCAGGGCTCATCCAGGTGCACTCTGATCCCATCCAGGTGTGCTCGGGGGCAGTCCCTGCTCACCTGGAGCCTCCTGGCGCTGCTGTACCTGAGCGGTGAGTGACGTCATCGGGGCATGGGGGGATTTGGTCCCAAAAATTTGGGGTTTTTATCCTAAAAATCGGAGAATTTCGGTCCAAAATTTGGGAGATTTGGGTCCAAAACTTGGGGGGTTTTGTTCCAAAATTTGGGGGATTTGGTACCAAAATTTGGGGATTTGAGTCCAAAATTTGGGGATTTGATCACAAAATTGAGAGATTTGTGTCCAAAATTGAGGGATTTAGGTCCAAAATTCGGGGATTTTATCCCAAAAATTGGGGAATTTGGGTCCCAAAATTGAGGGATTTGGTCCCAAAAATTTGGGAGATTTGGGTCCAAAATTGAGGGATTTTAGTCCAAAAAGTGGAGGATTTGGGTCCAAAACTTGGGGATTTGAGTCCAAAATTTGGGGATTTGGGTTGAAAATTGAGGGATTTGGGTCCAAAATTTGGGGGGTTTTGTTTCAATATTTGGGGGATTTGGTCCCAAAAATTTGGGGATTTGGGTCGAAAATTTGGGGATTTGGGTCGAAAATTTGGGAGACTTGAGTCCAAAATTTGGGGGATTTGGGTCCAAAATTTGGGGGATTTTGGTTCAAAATTGAGCGATTTGGGTCCCAAAAATTGAGGGATTTTATCCTGAAATGGAGAGATTTTGTCCCAAAATTTTGGGGATTTTATCCCAAAAATTGAGGGATTTGGGTCCAAAATTGAGGGGATTTGGGTCCCAAAATTTGGGGGATTTGATCACAAAATTGAGGGATTTTAGTCCAAAATTTGGGGATTTGGGTCCAAATTTTGGGAATTTGGGTCCAAAATGGAGGGATTTTGTCCCCAAAAAATGAGGGATTTGGGTCCAAAATTAGGGGATTTGGGTCCCAAACTGAGGGATTTTATCTCAAAAATTTGGGGGGTTTTGTTCCAATATTTGGGGGATTTGGGTTCAAAATTTGAGGGATTTGGGTCCAAAATTTGGGGATTTGATCACAAAATTGAGAGATTTGTGTCCAAAATTGAGGGATTTGGGTCCAAATTTCTGGGATTTTATCCCAAAAATTGGGGAATTTGGGTCCCAAAATTGAGGGATTTGGTCCCAAAAATTTGGGAGATTTGGGTCCAAAATTGAGGGATTTTAGTCCAAAAAGTGGAGGATTTGGGTCCAAAACTTGGGGATTTGAGTCCAAAATTTGGGGATTTGGGTTGAAAATTGAGGGATTTGGGTCCAAAATTTGGGGGGTTTTGTTTCAATATTTGGGGGATTTGGTCCCAAAAATTTGGGGATTTGGGTCAAAAATTTGGGGATTTGGGTCGAAAATTTGGGAGACTTGAGTCCAAAATTTGGGGGATTTGGGTCCAAAATTTGGGGGATTTTGGTTCAAAATTGAGCGATTTGGGTCCCAAAAATTGAGGGATTTTATCCTGAAATTGAGAGATTTTGTCCCAAAATTTTGGGGATTTTATCCCAAAAATTGAGGGATTTGGGTCCAAAATTGAGGGGATTTGGGTCCCAAAATTTGGGGGATTTGATCACAAAATTGAGGGATTTTAGTCCAAAATTTGGGGATTTGGGTCCAAATTTTGGGAATTTGGGTCCAAAATGGAGGGATTTTGTCCCCAAAAAATGAGGGATTTGGGTCCAAAATTAGGGGATTTGGGTCCCAAACTGAGGGATTTTATCTCAAAAATTTGGGGAGTTTTGTTCCAATATTTGGGGGATTTGGGTTCAAAATTTGAGGGATTTGGGTCCAAAATTGGGGAATTTGATCACAAAATTGAAGGATTTGACCCCAAAATTGAGGGATTTTGTCCCAAAATTTGGGGATTTGAGTTCCAAAATAGAAGGATTTGGGTCCAAAATTTAGGGAATTTGGGTCCAAAATGGGAGGATTTTATCCCAAAATTTGAGGGGTTTGGGACCCAAAAAATGGAGGGGTTTGGGTTCAAAAACTGAGGGATTTGAGACCAAAATTTGGGGGATTTTATCCCAAAATTGAGGGATTTTTTTCCCAAAAATTGAGGAATTTGGGTCCAAAATTGGGGAATTTTATCATAGAATTGAGAGATTTGGCCCCAAACCCGAAAAAGTTTGTCCCAAAATCGGCATTTTTTGCATCCAAACGAACAGATTTTATCCCAAAAATGACACAAAACTGAGGAATTTTGCTCCAAAATTATGAATTTTATCCCAAAACTGAACGATTTTATCCCAAAACCGAAGCATTTTGTCCCAAAATTGTTATTTTTTGCCCCAAATCGATCTGATTTTCCCCCTCCCAAAAATCGCCATTTTCCCGTTCCCGCCCCTTTTCTCCCGGGAATCTCCGCCCCTCCCCCGATCGATTTTTTGGGGTGAAAATCCTCGATTTTGGTCATTGCGTCACCCCCGGGCTGACCTTCGTTCCCAAATTTTAATCTTTGTCCCCAAAATTCTGCGAATTCCTCCCCTCCCCCCTCGCCCCTCCCCCCTCCCTACTTTTCCCAAATTTTCCCAATTTTTTGCCCAAAATTCCCCAAATTTTCCGCAAAAATCCCCAATTTTTACACAATTTCCCCATTTGCCCCCCCAAAAATCCCCAATTATTCCCCCCAAAAAATCTCCAATTTTTCCCTCCAAAAAATCCCCAATTTCCCCCCCAAAAATCCCCAATTTTCCCAAAAATTCCCCAATTTTTTTCAAAATTCCCCAATTTTTCCCCCCAAAATTCCCCCAAAATCCCCAATTGTTCCCAAAAAAATTCCCCAAATTTTCCCCAAAAATTCCTCAATTTTCCCCCCAAAAATTCCCCCAAATTCCCCAATTTTTCCCCCAATTTTTCCCCAATTTTTCCCAAAAATCCCCAAAATTCCCCCCAAAATTCCCCAATTTTTCCGCAAAAAAATTCCCCAACTTTTCCAAAAAAATCACCAAAATTCCACAAAAATCCCCAATTTTCCCAAAAAAATTCCCCAAATTTTCCTCAAAATTCCCCAATTTTTCCTCACTTTCCTCTCCTTTTCCCTCATTTTTTCCAAAATTTTCCCAAATTTCCCCCCCAAAATTCCCGAATTTTCCCCCGACATTTCCTAATTTTGCCTCTTTCCCCTCCTTTTTTCCCCAATTTTCCCAATTTCCCCCCAATTTTCCTCCAAAATCCCCAGTTTTTCCAAAAAAATCTCCAATTTTTCCTCAAAATTCCCCAATTTTTCCTCATTTTCCTCTCCTTTTCCCTCATTTCCCCTAATTTTTCCCAAATTTTCCCCAAAATTCCCCAATTTTTCCTCACTTTCCCCTCCTCTTTTCCCATTTTCCCGATTTTCCCCATTTTCCTTACCTGTTCCTGTCCCTTTCCCTTTTCCCGCCCCTCACCTGTCTCACCTGTCCCACCTGTCTCACCTGTCCCACCTGTCCCACCTGTCCCACCTGTCTCACCTGTCTCACCTGTCCCACCTGTCTCACCTGTCTCACCTGTCCCACCTGTCTCACCTGTCTCACCTGTCTCACCTGTCCTTTCCCTTTCCCTTTTCCCGCTCCTCACCTGTCTCACCTGTCCCTCCCCCCTCACCTGTCCCTTCATTTTCCCTTTCTCTTTCCCTTTTCCTCGTCCCTCCGCTGAGCTCAGCTCAGGTGAGTGTGCACAGGTGAGCTCATCCCTCACCTGTCCCACCTGTCCCACCTGTCCCACCTGTCCCACCTGTCTCACCTGTCTCACCTGTCTCACCTCTCTCACCTGTCTCACCTGTCCCTCACCTGTCTCACCTGTTTCTCACCTGTCCCACCTGTCTCACCTGTCTCACCTGTCCCACCTGTCTCACCTGTCCCTCACCTCTCTCACCTGTCTCACCTCTCTCACCTGTCTCACCTGTCCCTCACCTGTCTCACCTGTTTCTCACCTGTCCCACCTGTCTCACCTGTCCCACCTGTCTCACCTGTCCCACCTGTCCCACCTGTCTCACCTGTCCCTCACCTGTCCCACCTGTCTCACCCGTCCCTCACCTGTCCTTTCACTTTCCCTTTCCCTTCCCTGCCCCTCCCCCTCTCGGTAGCCCCACCCACTGCCCAGCCTCACCTGGGCCAGGTGCACTCAGGGCTGTGGCTGAGCTCACCTGCCCAGGTGTGCTGCGCTGCTTTTCCCGGGCTTTTCCTCACTTTCCCGCCCTTTTCTGCATTTTTCCCATTTCCCCTCGATTTTTCTGGTTTTTCTCGAATTTTCCCAATTTTCTTTATCTTTTCCCCATTCATTTCCCCCTCACCTGTCTTACCTGTCTCACCTGTCCCTCACCTGTCCCCCATCCCTCACCTGTCCATCACCTGTCTCCCCTGCCCCTCACCTGTCCCTCACTTGTGCCCCACTCACCTGTCCCACCTGAGCCTCACCTGTGCCCCATCTCACCTGCCGGACCTGTCTCTCACGTGTCTCACCTGTCCCATCTCACCTGTCCCATCTCACCTGTCCCTCACCTGTCACACCTGTCACTCATCCATCTCACCTGTCCCCCATCTCCCCATTTCACCTGTCCCCCACTCACCTGTCTCCCCTGTCTCCCCTGTCTCCCCTGTCCCTCCCCATCCCTCACCTGTATCTCACCTGTCCTACTTTCCACCCCACCTCTCTCACCTGTCTGCCATCCCTCGCCTGCCCCACCTGTGCCCATCTCACCTGTCCCACCTGTCTCCCCTGCCTCACCTGTCCCTCACCTGTCCCTCCCCAATCACTCACCTGTCCCACCTGTCCCATCTCTCACCTGTCCCACCTGTCGCTCATCCATCTCACCTGTCCCCCATCTCACCTGTCTCACCTGTCTGATCTCACCTGTCCCTCACCTATCTCACCTGTCCCATTTTCCCCATCTCTCCTGTCCATCTCACCTGTCCATCTCACCTGTCCATCTCACCTGTCCATCTCACCTGTCCCATCTCACCTGTCCATCTCACCTGTCCGCAGGTACAGCCGCCTCCCCCGATTGGCTGCGGCTCCAGGACGGCCCCGACAGGTGCGCAGGGCGCCTGGAGCTGCTGCACCTGGGCAGGTGGGGCACGCTCTGTGAGCTCACCTGGCCCCCGGCGGCCGCGCAGGTGATCTGCGCTCACCTGGGCTGCGGCCACGCCCTCGGCGCACCTGGCGGGGCCTTCTTCGGGCCCGGCCCTGACTCTGCCCCTGTCTGGGGGAGCCTCACCTGGGCGAACCTCACCTGGGGGGACCTCACCTGGGGGAACTTCACCTGGGGGAGCAACGACACCTGGGGGAACCTCACCTGTGATCACAGCCGCGACGTGGGAGTGGTGTGTGCAGGTGAGTGTGGACAGGTGAGCTCAGGTGCGCTCAGGTGAGTGTGCACAGGTGAGCTCAGGTGAGTGTGCACAGGTGAGCTCAGGTGAGCTCAGGTGAGTGTGCACAGGTTAGCTCAGGTGAGTGTGGACAGGTTAGCTCAGGTGAGTGTGGACAGGTGAGCTCAGGTGAGTGTGGACAGGTGGAATAAGGTGAGCTCAGGTGAGTGTGCACAGGTGAGCTCAGGTGTGCTCAGGTGAGTATGCACAGGTGAGCTGAGCTCAGGTGAGTGTGGACAGGTGAGCACAGGTGATCCTGGACAGGTGTGGTGTGCACAGGTGTGCTCAGGTGAGGCTGGACAGGTGTGCTGAGCTCAGGTGAGTGCACACAGGTGTTCTCAGGTGAGCAGAGGTGAGCTGAGGTGAGCCTAGACCGTTGTGGTGTGCTCAGGTGAGTGTGCACAGGTGTGCTCAGGTGAGTGTGCACAGGTGAGCTCAGGTGAGTGTGGACTGCTGAGCTCAGGTGAGGCTGGACAGGTGAGTGTGCACAGGTGAGCTGAGCTCAGGTGAGCACAGGTCTGGTCAGGTGAGTGAGCTCAGGTGAGTGTGCACAGGTGTGGAGTGCTCAGGTGTGCACAGGTATGCTCAGGTGATGTCAGGTGAGGGGGTGGGGCCACAACTACCACTGTGGGGAGGGTGTGGCCTGGGCAGGTAACACACCTGGGGCACAGTAGGGCACACCCAGGGGCAGCTGGGACACACCTGGGCACACCTGGGGCACACCTGGGGGGGTCAGGTGAGGGAGGAACACCTGTGCAGTGTCACAGCCTCACCTGTCAGAGCCTCATCTGTGCAGTGTCACACCTGTCACGGCCTCACCTGTGCAGTGTCACACCTGTCATGGCCTCACCTGTGCAGTGTCACACCTGTCAGTGCCTCACCTGTGCAGTGTCACACCTGTCAGGGTCACACCTGTGCAGTGTCATAATCTCACCTGTGCAGTGTCACACCTGTCAGGGTCACACCTGTGCAGTGTCACACCTGTCATGGCCTCACCTGTGCAGTGTCACACCTGTCACGGCCTCACCTGTGCAGTGTCACACCTGTCAGGGTCACACCTGTGCAGTGTCACACCTGTCACGGCCTCACCTGTGCAGTGTCACACCTGTCACGGCCTCACCTGTGCAGTGTCAGTGCCTCACCTGTGCAGTGTCAGAGCCTCACCTGTGCAGTGTCACACCTGTCAGGGTCACACCTGTGCAGTGTCACACCTGTCAGGGTCACACCTGTCAGGGTCACACCTGTGCAGTGTCACAGCCTCACCTGTGCAGTGTCACACCTGTCATGGCCTCACCTGTGCAGTGTCACACCTGTCACGGCCTCACCTGTGCAGTGTCACACCTGTCACGGCCTCACCTGTGCAGTGTCACACCTGTCAGGGTCACACCTGTGCAGTGTCACACCTGTCACGGCCTCACCTGTGCAGTGTCACACCTGCACACGTGCGGGGCTGCCCCAGGTGTTCCCCCCTCACCTGTCCTCTCCCCACACAGGTGAGCCACAGGAGGGTCCTCAGGTGCGCCTCGTCAATGGCCCCAACAGGTGAGGCCCCGCCCCCTCAGGTGAGGCCACGCCCCCTCAGGTGAGGTGTGGTCCCATACCTGCCTGGGCCTGGGGGGTGACCGTGGCCAGGTGACCTCACCTGATCAGGTGCCCTCACCTGTCCCTTACCTGTCCTTTCTGTTTGCCCTCACCTGTCCCTCACCTGTCCCACCTGTCCCACCTGTCCCTCCCCTCTCCTGCCCTCACCTGTCCCAGATTTCCTCACCTGTCCTGAGTTCCCTCACCTGTCCTAGGTGTTCTCACCTGCCTCTCCCTCTCACCTGTCCCCAATGCCTTCACCTTCCCCAGGTTCCCTCACCTGTCCCAAATTCCCTCACCTACCCCACCCTCACCTGCCCTGCCCTCACCTGCCCCACGTTCCCTCACCTGTCCCAGGGGATTCCCTTCACCTGTCCTGAGTTTCCTTACCTGCCCCGAATGGCCTCACCTGTCCTGGATTCCCTTACCTGTTCTGCCATCACCTGTCCCAAGTTGTCTCACCTGTCCCGCCTGCCCTCACCTGTCTCAGGTTCCCTCACCTGTCCATCCCCTTCACCTGTCCCAAATGCCCTCACCTGTCACAGATTCTCTCCCCTATCCTGCCTTCACCTGTCCAGGTGCCCTCACCTTTCCTGGGGATTCCCTCACCTGCCCCACCCTCACCTGTCCTTTCCTCACCTGTCCCAAATGCCCTCACCTGTCCCACTCTCCCCTCACCTGCCCCAGGTGCCCTCACCTGCCCCGCAATCACCTGTCCCATATTCCCTCACCTGTCCCATATTCCCTCACTTTCCCAGGTGCCCTCACCTGTCCCAAGTTCCCTCACCTGCCCAGGTTCCCTCACCTGTCCGATGTGCCCTCACCTGTCCTTTCCTCACCTGTCCCAAATTTCCTTACATGTCCCAGGTATGCTCACCTACCCTGCCCTCACCTGCCCCACCCTCACCTGTCCTGCCCTCACCTGTCCCAAATTCCCTCACCTTTCCCAGGTGCCCCCACCTGCCCCCAGTTCCCTCACCTGTTCTGGCTGTTCTCACCTGCCCTGCCCTCACCTGCCCATCCCCCCCAGGTGTGCAGGCCGCGTGGAGGTGTCTCACCTGGGCAGGTGGGGCACGGTGTGTGACGACACCTGGGACCTGCGGGACGCTCAGGTGCTGTGCCGCCAGGTGCGCTGCGGCCACGCCCTGTGGGCGGCAGGTGCGGCGCAGTTCGGGCGTGGCTCAGGTGCGATCTGGTTGGACGAGACAAACTGCTCGGGGGCGGAGCCTCACCTGGGCGCCTGCCCCGCCCGCACCTGGGGCCACACCGACTGCTACCACGGAGAGGACGCGGGGGCAGTGTGCGCAGGTGAGACAGGTGGGACAGGTGAGACAGGTGGGACAGGTGAGACAGGTGGGACAGGTGGGACAGGTGAGACAGGTGAGACAGGTGGGACAGGTGAGACAGGTGGGACAGGTGGGACAGGTGGGACAGGTGAGACAGGTGAGACAAGTGGGACAGGTGGGACAGGTGAGACAGGTGGGGACAGATGTGCGCAGGTGAGACAGGTGAAACAGGTGGGACAGGTGGGACAGGTGGGGACAGGTGTGCGCAGGTGAGACAGGTGGGACAGGTGGGGACAGATGTGCGCAGGTGAGACAGGTAGGACAGGTGAGACAGGTGGGACAGGTGAGACAGGTGAGACAGGTGAGACAGGTGGGACAGGTGGGGACAGATGTGCGCAGGTGAGACAGGTGGGACAGGTGAGACAGGTGGGACAGGTGGGACAGGTGGGACACGTGAGACAAGTGGGACAGGTGAGACAGGTGAGACAGGTGGGACAGGTGGGACAGGTGGGACAGGTGAGACAGGTGAGACAGGTGGGGACAGATGTGCGCAGGTGTGCTCAGGTGAGATGGACAGGTGTGCTCAGGTGTGTGTAGGTGAGATGGACAGGTGGGCTCAGGTGTGTGTAGGTGAGGGACAGGTGTGCGCAGGTGAGACAGGTGGGACAGGTGAGACAGGTGAGACAGGTGAGACAGGTGGGACAGGTGGGGACAGGTGTGCGCAGGTGAGACAGGTGGGACAGGTGAGGCAGGTGGGACAGGTGGGGACAGGTGTGCGCAGGTGTGCTCAGGTGAGATGGACAGGTGGGGACAGGTGTGTGCAGGTGAGAGGAACAGGTGGGGACAGGTGTGTGCAGGTGTGCTCAGGTGAGATGGACAGGTGGGCTCAGGTGTGCTCAGGTGAGATGGACAGGTGGGCTCAGGTGTGTGTAGGTGAGATGGACAGGTGGGCTCAGGTGTGTGTAGGTGAGATGGACAGGTGGGCTCAGGTGTGTGTAGGTGAGAGGGACAGGTGGGGACAGGTGTGCTCAGGTCTGCAGTGACCTGATAGGGACAGGTGTGGTGGGCTCAGGTGTGTGCAGGTGAGACAGACAGGTGTGTGCAGGTGAGATGGGGGCCGCTGGGGATACCTGGACACACCTGAGGGATACCTAGGCACACCTGGAATACACCTGGGGGTACCTGAGGGACACCTGGGGACACCTGGGGCTATCCACAGACACACCTGGGAACACCTGGGGTCACTGGGGATACACCTGGGGCTACCTGGGGGATGTGGGGCACACCTGGGGACACCTGAGAACACCTGGGGATATCAAGGGACACATCTGGGATACACCTGGGCACACCTGGGGAAACCTTTGGTCACCTGTCCAACACCTGGGGTTACCTGCCCCACACCTGTAACACACCTGTAACACACCTGTCCCACACCTGGGGTTACCTGTCCCACACCTGTAACACACCTGTAACACACCTGGGGTTACCTGTCCCACACCTGTAACACACCTGGGGTTACCTGTCCCACACCTGGGCACATCTGTGCACACCTGGGGTTACCTGTCCCACACCTGGGGTTACCTGTAACACACCTGTAACACACCTGTAACACACCTGTAACACACCTGGGGTTACCTGTCCCACACCTGTAACACACCTGGGGTTACCTGTCCCACACCTGTCCCACACCTGTCCCACACCTGTAACACACCTGGGGTTACCTGTCCCACACCTGTCGCACACCTGTGCACACCTGTGCACACCTGGGCTCTCCCGGGCTCACCTGTCCTAACCAGCCCAGGTGTTTCAGCCTCTCTGTTCCCGGAGCCTCCTCACCTGCGCCTGGCCGGGAGCTCGCACAGGTGCGCCGGGAGGGTAGAGCTGCTGCACCTGGGCAGGTGGGGCGGAGTCTGCGGCCACACCTGGACGGCACGGGAGGCTCAGGTGGTCTGCAGGTACCTGGGCTGTGGCCACGCCCTGCCGGCCCCGCCCCCCGCGGCCCCCGGCGGCTCACCTGGCCAGGTGTGGCTGGAGCAGGTGAGCTGTCGGGGCAACGAGAGCGACCTGCGGCAGTGCCAGGTGGGGCCCTGGCGGGAGAGCACCTGTGCCCAGGGGGGCGTGGCCAGCGTCGTGTGCTCAGGTGAGTGTGGGAACTCACCTGGGCAGGTAAGGGGGGCGGGGCCAATGTCATGTGCTCAGGTGAGTGTGGGATCTCACCTGGGCAGGTAATGGAAGGGAATTGGTCAGGGGTGCTCAGGTGAGTGTGGGAACTCACCTGGGCAGGTAATGATGGGGAATGGGTCGGGGTGTTCAGGTGAGTGTGGGAACTCACCTGGGCAGGTAATGGAAGGGAATCGGTCAGGTGTGTTCAGGTGAGTGTGGGAACTCACCTGGGCAGGTAATGATGGGGAATGGGTCAGGGGTGTTCAGGTGAGTGTGGGAACTCACCTGGGCAGGTAAGGAGGCGGGGCCAATGTCATGTGCTCAGGTGAGTGTGGGAACTCACCTGGGCAGGTAAGGGGGGCGGGGCCAATGTCATGTGCTCAGGTGAGTGTGGGAACTCACCTGGGCAGGTAATGATGAAGATGGTCAGTGTGAATGTGGGAACTCACCTGGGCAGGTAATGGGGGGCAGAATGGGCTGGGGGGGCTCAGGTGAGTGGGGATCCACCAGGTGATGTTACCTGGGCAGGTAAGGGGGGCGTGGCCAATGAAATGTGCTCAGGTGAGTGTGGGATCTCACCTGGGCAGGTAATGGGGGCGTGGTCAGTGTGGGGTGCCCAGCTGGGTCTGACCCCACCCCTCACCTGGCCCCGCCCTCACCTGGCCCCGCCCCTCACCTGTCCGCAGGTTCCAACCTGTCCAACCACAGCCAGGTGCGCCTGGCCAATGGCCCCAACAGGTGAGGCCCCGCCCCCCTCAGGTGAGGCGTGGCTCCACACCTCTGTGGGCCTGGGGGGGGTGACCGCGGCCAGGTGTCCTCACCTGCCCCAGGTCCCCTCACCTGTCCCAAATTCCTTCACCTTTCCAAGGTTTCCTCACCTGCACAGATTCTCTCACCTGCCCCTCCCCCTCACCTGTGTCAAATGCCCCCACCTGCACTGAGTTCCCTCACCTGTCCGGGGGGATTCCCTCACCTGTGCCAAATACCCTCACCTTTCCTGGCCTCCCTCACCTGTCCTGCCCTCACCTGCCCCAGGATCCCTCACCTGCTCCTCCCCCTCACCTGTCCAAGGTGCCTTCACCTGTCCCAGGGGGTTGCCCTCACCTGTCCCAAGTTCCCTTACCTGTCCAGGTGCCCTTACCTGTCCTGGGGAATTCCCTCACCTGCCCTGCCCTCACCTGTCCCAAGATCCCTCACCTGTCCCAAGATCCCTCACCTGTCCCAAATTCCCTCCCCTGTGCTGAGTGCCCTCACCTGTCCCAGATCCTCTCACCTGCCCCACCCTCTCACCTGCCGTTCCCCCCAGGTGCGCAGGCCGCGTGGAGGTGTATCACCTGGGCAGGTGGGGCACGGTGTGTGACGACACCTGGGCCTTCCCCGCGGCTCAGGTGCTGTGCCGTTACCTGGGCTGCGGGCAGGTGATCGCGGCCCCGCCCCGCGCGCACTTCGGCCCAGGTGAGGGCCCGGTGTGGCTGGACGGGCTCACCTGCACAGGTGAGGAGGGGGCGCTGGACGAGTGCCGCCACAAGGGCTGGGGAGTGCACACCTGCGAGCACCGCGAGGACGCCAGCGCCATCTGCGCAGGTGAGCGCACCTGGGGCCGGTGGGGGGGTGGGGTGGGTGCGACAGGTGGGGGATGGGGAGGGACAGGTGAGAGAGGTGAGACAGGTGGGACACGTGGGATGGGTGGGACAGGTGAGATGAGGGACAAGTGGGACAGGTGAGAGAGGTGGGACAGGTGGGGGATGGGTGGGACAGGTGGGAAGGTGAGACAGGTGGGACAGGAGAGACAGGTGGGGGATGGGGAGGGGCAGGTGGGACAGGTGAGGGGCTTTGTGTATCTGAGCCTACCTGGTGCTTACCTGAGCACACCTGTCCCTCACCTGTCCCCACCTCTCTCACCTGTCTCCATCCTTCCCTGCCCCTCACCTGTCCCACCTGTCTCTCCCATCTCACCTCTCTCACCTGTCCCACCCCTCACCTGTTCCTCACCTGTCCCTCACCTGTCACTTGTCTCACCTGTCTTACCTGTCGCTCACCTGTCTCCCCTATCTCCTGTCCCACCTGTTTCTCACCTGTGTCACTTCTCTCACCTGTCCCACCTGTTTCACCTCTCACCTGTCCTCTGTCTCACCTGTCCCTCACCTGTCTCACCTGTCTCCATCCCTCCCCCCCACCTCTCTTACCTGTCCCACCTGTCCCCTGTGTCCCCTCTCTCACCTGTCTCACCTGTCCCCTCTCTCACCTGTCCCTATCCCTTACCTCTCTCACCTGTCCCACCTGTCCCCTGTGTCCCCTCTCTCACCTGTCCCACCTGTCCCACTTGTCCCTCACCTCTCACCTGTGCCCTCTCTCACCTGTCCCCATCCCTCACCTCTCTCACCTGTCTCACCTGTCCCCTGTCTCTCACCTCTCACCTGTGCCCTCTTTCACCTGTTCCCTCTCTCACCTGTGCCCTCTCTCACCTGTTCCCTCTCTCACCTGCCTCACCTGTCCCACTTGTCCCTCACCTCTCACCTGTGCCCTCTCTCACCTGTCCCGTCTCTCACCTGTCTCACCCATCCCTCACCTGTCCCCTGTCTCTCACCTGTCTCACCTGTCCCCTCTCTCACCTGTCCCCATCCCTCACCTCTCTCACCTCTCTCACCTCTCTCACCTGTCTCACCCATCCCTCACCTGTCCCCTCTCTCACCTGTCTCACCTGTCCCCTCTCTCACCTGTCTCACCTGTCCCCTCTCTCACCTGTCCCCAGGCTCAGGCCTGGCCGCCCTGGCTCACCTGCACCTGGCCGAGGGCCCTCACAGGTGTGCCGGGCGGCTGCAGGTGCTGCACGAGGGGCGCTGGGGCGGAGTCTGCAGCCTCACCTGGCACCTGGCCGAGGCTCAGGTCACCTGCCGCCAGCTGGGCTGCGGCCCCGCCCTGCACCTGGCCCAGGTGAGCGCCGGGAAGGGAGAGCTCACCTGGCCGGGGGAGCTCAGGTGCGGCGGCACTGAGGGGAGCCTGCTGGAGTGCCAGGTGAGCCCCGGGGGGCGGGGCTGTGCCGAGGGACACGCCCACGTCACCTGCGCCATGCCAGGTGAGTCTGGGGGGGGCACAGGTGAGGTTTAGTCACTCCCCCTTTCATCCTGGGGGTCACCTGTGTGGTCCAGGTGAGTCTGGGGGGTGCCCAGGTGAGCCTTAGGCACTCCCCTTTCCACCCTGGGGCTCACCTGAGGGCTCCAGGTGAGCTCAGGTGTGCCCAGGTGAGTAGGGTACCTGCACAGGTGAGCTTTAGTCGCTCCCCATTCAATTTTGGGGTTACCTGTGTGCTCCAGGTGAGCTCAGGTGTACTCAGGTGAGTGATGGGGCACACCTGGGCACACCTGGGGCAGACTTGGGCACACCTGAGACACACCTGGGCACACCTGGGCACACCTGGGGACACCTGGGACTCACGTGGGCAAACAGCCACACCTGCCCAGGTGCCCTCGAGCCCCACCCACCTGGAGCCCCTCCCACCTGTCCTCACCTGTCCTGACTCACCTGTGGGTGTGGCCAGGCCCAGGTGACCTCACCTGTCCACGTTTTGTGTGTTTCAGGTGCGGCCTCTGCTCCCCCAGGTGTGACCGTGGCACCCTCAGGTGAGTCCCAGGTGTGCCCAGGTGAGCCCAGGTGAGCTGGAGGTGGTGACCATGGCCAGGTGTGCCCTCACCTGCCCAGGTGTGCCCTCACCTGTGGCTCTGTGTGTTTCAGGTGCATCCTCAGCCCCACCAGGTGAGGTTCAGGTGCGCCTCATCAATGGCCCCAACAGGTGAGGCCCCGCCCCCCTCAGGTGAGGCGTGGCTCCACACCTACCTGGGCAGTGGTCAGGTGTTCTTACCTGTCCTGAATGCATTCACCTGTCCTGGAATCCCTCACCTGTCCCAAGTTCCCTCACCTGTCCCAGGTTGCCTCACCTGTCCCAAGTTCTCTCACCTGTTCCAAATGTCCTCACCTGCCCCAAATTCCCTTACCTGTCCCAGGTGCCCTCACCTGTCCAGGGTTTCCTCACCTGCCTCTCCCCCTCACCTGTTCCAAATTCCCTCACCTGTCCTGGGTTTCCTCATCTGCCTTGTCCTCACCTGTCCCAGGTGCCCTCACCTGTCCCAAATTCCCTCACCTGCCCTGGGTTCTTTCACCTGTCCCAAGGGGTCTCACCTGTCCTGCCCTCACCTGTCCCAAGTTCCCTCACCTGTCCCAAGTTCCCTCACCTGTCTAGGGCTTCCTTACCTTTCCTGAATGCCCTCAGCTGCCCCATGTGTCCTCACCTGTCCCAAAATTCCCTCACCTGTTCCAATTTCCCTCACCTGCCCCAGGGTTCTCTCACCTGTCCAAGGGACCCTCACCTGCCTCACCCTCACCTGTCCTGAGTTCCCTCACCTGTCTCAGGTGCCCTCGCTTGTCCTGCCCTCACCTGCCTCTCCCCCTCACCTGCCCTGCCCTCACCTGTCCCAGGTGTTCTCACCTGTCCCAAATTCCCTCACCTGTCCCAAATGCCCTCACCTGCTCAGGCTTTCTTCACCTGTTCAGGGTTTCCTTACCTTCTCCAGGTGTTCTCACCTGCCCCTCCCTCTCACCTGCCCCTCCCCCCAGGTGCGCAGGCCGTGTGGAGGTGTATCACCTGGGCAGGTGGGGCACGGTGTGCGACGACACCTGGGACCTGGCGGACGCTCAGGTGCTCTGCGCTCACCTGGGCTGCGGCCACGCCCTGTCGGCGCCAGGTGGGGCTCGCTTCGGGGAGGGGGCGGGGCCCATCTGGCTGGACGGGCTCAGGTGTGTCGGCACCGAGGCTCACCTGGGCGCCTGCCCCGCCCGGCCCTGGGGGGAGCACACCTGTAACCACGTGGAGGACGCCGGAGCTGTGTGCTCAGGTGAGGGCACAGGTGAGAACAGGTGTGTGACAGGTGAGAACAGGTGAGGGCAGGTGGGAACAGGTGAGGACAGGTGAGAACAGGTGAGGACAGGTGAGAACAGGTATGTGACAGGTGAGAACAGGGGAACAGGTGGGAACAGGTGAGGACAGGTGAGGGAAGAGAAGAGCTCAGGTGGGAACAGGTGTGTGACAGGTGGGAACAGGTGAGAACAGGTGGGAACAGGTGAGGACAGGTGAGGACAGGTGTGTGACAGGTGAGAACAGGTGAGAACAGGTGTGTGACAGGTGTGTGACAGGTGAGAACAGGTGTGTTACAGGTGAGAACAGGTGAGAACAGGTGTGTGACAGGTGAGAACAGGTGTGTTACAGGTGAGAACAGGTGGGAACAGGTGAGGACAGGTGAGAACAGGTGGGAACAGGTGAGAACAGGTGTGTGACAGGTGAGAACAGGTGTGTGACAGGTGAGAACAGGTGAGAACAGGTGTGTGACAGGTGAGAACAATTGAGAACAGGTGAGAACAGGTGTGTGACAGGTGAGAACAGGTGGGAACAAATGAGGGCACAGGTGGTCACAGGTGAGAATAGTTGAGCTCAGGTGAGCACAGGTGAGAGTGCAGGGGTGTGATAGGTGAGGCTCAGGTGTGGGACAGGTGAGGCTCACCTGTCCATATCCCTCACCTCTGTCCCTTACCTGTTCCTCACCTGACCCTCACCTGAACCTCGCCTGTCACAAACCTGAGACTCACCTGTCCATGTCCCCCACCTGTCCCTCACCTGTCTATGTCCCTCACCTGTCCCTCACCTGCCCCAGGTGTTCAGGTGAGCCGGACCCCTCACCTGTTCTTCACCGGTCCCTCACCTGTCCCCCAGGTGACCATGACCCCATACCTGTCCCACACCTGTCCCCATTCCTCACCTGTCCCTCACGTGAGCCCCACCTGTCCCTGCCCCTCACCTGTCCCTTCCCCTCACCTGTCCCTCACCTGTCCATCTATCTCACCTGTCCCTCACCTGTCCATCTATCTCACCTGTCCCTCACCTGTCCCTTGCCTGAGACTCACCTGTTCCTGTCCCTTACCTGTCCCACTCCAGAACCCCACGCCTGTCCCTCACCTGTCTCACCTGTCCCTGTGTCCCTCACCTGTCTCACCTGTCCCTGTGTCCCTCACCTGTCTCACCTGTCCCACCTGTCTCACCTGTCCCACCTGTCTCACCTATCTCACCTGTCCCCCTCCCCACAGGCTCCGGCTCACCTGGCCCCGGCCACCAGGTGCGCCTGGCAGGTGCCCCGGACAGGTGCGCAGGGCGCGTGGAGGTTCTCCACGATCACCTGTGGGGCACAGTGTGCGATGACACCTGGGACCTGCGGCACGCTCAGGTGGTCTGCGCTCACCTGGGCTGCGGCCGCGCCCTGGAGGCGCCGGGGGGCGCCAGGTACGGGCGTGGCTCGGGGCCCATCTGGCTCGATGACGTCATCTGCACAGGTGAGGAGAGAGATTTCTTCCAGTGCAGCGCACGCACCTGGGGGAGCCACAACTGCCACCACGGGGAGGATGCAGGTGTGATCTGCACAGGTGAGTGCCCACAGGTGTGTGCAGGTGTGTGCAGGTGTGATCTGTGCAGGTGAGTGCTGACAGGTGTGTGCAGGTGTGTGCAGGTGTGATCTGCGCAGGTGAGTGCCCACAGGTGTGTGCAGGTGAGCTCAGGTGTGTGCAGGTGTGATCTGTGCAGGTGAGTGCAGGTGTGATCTGAGCAGGTGAGTGCCCACAGGTGTGTGCAGGTGTGATCTGCGCAGGTGAGTGCCCACAGGTGTGCTCAGGTGTGATCTGTGCAGGTGAGTGCCCACAGGTGTGCCCAGGTGTGCTCAGGTGTGATCTGCACAGGTGAGTGCCCACAGGTGTGTGCAGGTGAGTGCAGGTGTGATCTGTGCAGGTGAGTGCCCACAGGTGTGCTCAGGTGTGCTCAGGTGTGTGCAGGTGTGATCTGTGCAGGTGAGTGCAGGTGTGATCTGTGCAGGTGAGTGCCCACAGGTGTGCTCAGGTGTGACCTGTGCAGGTGTGATCTGCGCAGGTGAGTGCCCACAGGTGTGCTCAGGTGTGTGCAGGTGTGATCTGTGCAGGTGAGTGCCCACAGGTGTGCTCAGGTGTGATCTGCGCAGGTGAGTGCCCACAGGTGTGTGCAGGTGTGTGCAGGTGTGATCTGTGCAGGTGAGTGCCGACAGGTGTGCTCAGGTGTGCTCAGGTGAGTGCAGGTGAGTGCAGGTGTGACCTGTGCAGGTGTGATCTGTGCAGGTGAGTGCCCACAGATGTGTGCAGGTGTGGGTAGATGTTATCTGTGCAGGTGTAATCTGCGCAGGTGAGTGCCGACAGGTGTGCTCAGGTGTGTGCAGGTGTGATCTGTGCAGGTGAGTGCCGACAGGTGTGCTCAGGTGTGTGCAGGTGTGATCTGTGCAGGTGCGTGCCAACAGGTGTGTGCAGGTGTGGGTAGATGTTATCTGTGCAGGTGTGATCTGCGCAGGTGAGTGCAGGTGTGGGCAGATGAGTGTGGACAGGTGTGTACAGGTGTATGCAGGTGAGCTCAGGTGTCATCTGTGCAGGTGTGATCTGCACAGGTGAGTGCAGCCAGGTGGGCACAGGTGTGTGTTCAGGTGAGCTCAGGTGAGCTCAGGTGAGCTCAGGTGTGTGCAGGTGAGCTCACCTGGCTGAATTCACCTGTGTTAGCTCACCTGAATGAGTTCACCTGAATGAGCTCACCTGAATGAGCTCACCTGTATGACCTCACCTGGCTGAGCTCACCTGGCTGAACTCACCTGAATGAGCTCACCTGACTGAGCTCACCTGTATGACATCACCTGGCTGAGCTCACCTGTCTCCCCCAGCACACCTGGCCCAGCCCAGGTGTCATCACAGGTGTGGGGTGGGGCCTGCCTAGGTGGGCGTGGCCCAGCCTCACCTGCCCAGGTGTGTCAGGGTTCCCACCCTCACTTGTGCCACCCCCACAGGTGACTCCAGGCCAGGTGAGGTGCGGCTGGTGGAAGGGCCTCACCTGTGCGCAGGTAGGGTGGAGCTGCAGCACGAGGGCCAATGGGGAACTGTGTGCGACGACGGATGGGGCATGGCCGAGGCTCAGGTGAGCTCACCTGGACAGGTGAGGGATGGATGAGGGACAGGTGAGCACACCTGGACAGGTGAGGGATGGATGGGGCATGGCCGAGGCTCAGGTGAGCTCACCTGGACAGGTGAGGGATGGATGGGGCATGGCCGAGGCACAGGTGAGCTCACCTGGACAGGTGAGGGATGGATAAGGGACAGGTGAGCACACCTGGACAGGTGAGGGATGGATGAGGGACAGGTGAGCACACCTGGACAGGTGAGGGATGGATGAGGGACAGGTGAGCACACCTGGACAGGTGACGGACAGGTCAGGGGTAGGGGCACAGGTGAGCACACCTGGACAGGTGAGGGATGGATGGGGCATGGCTGAGGCACAGGTGAGCACACCTGGACAGGTGAGGGATGGATGAGGGACAGGTGAGCACACCTGGACAGGTGAGGGATGGATGAGGGACAGGTGAGCACACCTGGACAGGTGAGGGATGGATGAGGGACAGGTGAGCACACCTGGACAGGTGAGGGATGGATGAGGGACAGGTGAGCACACCTGGACAGGTGAGGGATGGATGAGGGACAGGTGAGGGGGGGGGACAGGTGAGCACACCTGGACAGGTGAGGGATGGATGAGGGACAGGTGAGGGTGGGGGGGACAGGTAAGGGATGGGGTATGGCCAAGGCTTAGGTGAGCACACCTGGACAGGTGAGGGATGGATGGGGCACAGCTGAGGCACAGGTGAGCGCACCTGGACAGGTGAGGGTGCGGAGGACAGGTGAGGCCTGGGGCAACTCAGGTGTGTCTAGGAGTGGCCAGGTGAGCTCAGGTGTGTCCTGGGCTCACTCAGGTGTGTCCTGGGCTCACTCAGGTGTGCATTACCTGTCCCCAGGTGTGTTCATGCTCACTCAGGTGTAGCTTACCTGTCCCCAGGTGTGTTCATGCTCACTCAGGTGTAGCTTACCTGTCCCCAGGTGTGTTCATGCTCACTCAGGGGTAGGTCACCTGTCCCCAGGTGTGTTCATGCTCACTCAGGTGTAGCTCACCTGTCCCCAGGTGTGTCCCCGGTCTCACCCAGGTGAGCTCAGGTGTGTCCAGGCTCACTCAGGTGTGTCCTGGGCTCACTCAGGTGTATTTAGGGTCACTTAGGTGTGCATTACCTGTCCCCAGGTGTGTTCATGCTCACTCAGGTGTAGCTTACCTGTCCCCAGGTGTGTTCATGCTCACTCAGGTGTAGGTTACCTGTCCCCAGGTGTGTTCATGCTCACTCAGGTGTGCATTACCTGTCCCCAGGTGTGTTCATGCTCACTCAGGTGTGCATTACCTGTCCCCAGGTGTGTTCATGCTCACTCAGGTGTAGGTTACCTGTCCCCAGGTGTGTTCATGCTCACTCAGGTGTAGGTTACCTGTCCCCAGGTGTGTTCATGCTCACTCAGGTGTAGGTCACCTGTCCCCAGGTGTGCCCCCGGTCTCACCCAGGTGCGTTACCTGTCTGCAGGTGCTGTGCCGCCAGCTGGGCTGCGGTGCCGCTCTGGCTGCCCCAGGCCACGCCCACTTCGGGAGGGGCTCGGGGAAGATCTGGCTCGACGACCTCACCTGCGCAGGTAGCGAGGCTCACCTGGCGCAGTGCCCTGCGCGCACCTGGGGAGACAACAACTGCCACCATGGCGAGGACGCTGCCGTCGTCTGCGCAGGTGAGTGCGGACAGGTGAGGATGGACAGGTGAGAACAGGTGTGAATGAACAGAGTCACGAGCACATGTGAATGTGAACAGGTGAGTGTAAACAGGTGTGAACAGGTGTGTGCAGGTGAGTGTAGACAGGTGTGTGTAGATGAATGTGGACAGGTGTGCACAGGTAAGTGTGAACAGGTGAGAACGGACAGGTGTGAACAGGTGAGTGTGCACAGGTGAGCTCAGGTGTGGACAGGTGAGAATGGACAGGTGAGTGTGGACAAGCAAGTGTGCACAGGTGTGAACAGGTGAGTGTGAGCAGGTGAGAACAGACAGCTGAGTGTGGACAGGTATGTGGACAGGTGTGTGCAGGTGAGCTCAGGTGAGTGCAGCTGTGAACAGGTGTGCGTGGCTGGGTGTGGACAGATGAGAATGGACAGGTGAGAATGGACAAGTAAGTGTGGACAGGTGTGAAGAGGTGTGTGCAGGTTAGTGTGGACAGGTGAGTGTGGACAGGTGTGTGCAGGTTAGTGTGGACAGGTGAGTGTGGACAGGTATAAGCAGGTGGAAAGAGGTGAGAATGGACAGGTGTGAGCAGGTGTGTGTTGGTAAATGTGAACAGGTGAGTGCAGACAGGTGTGCTCAGGTACAGAGTGCAGTGCACAGGTGAGGCTGCCAGGTGTGCACAGCACTCACCTGTCTCACCTCTCCCTCACCTGTCTCACCTGTCCCACCAGGCCCCAACTCCACAGCCATGCCCCCCTCACCTGGGGGGGAGGAGCCGTTCCAGGTGCGCTTGGCCGATGGTCCGCACAGGTGAGGCCCCACCCCCCTCAGGTGAGGGCTCCATCCCCGACCCTCACCTGCAGGGGGGAACTCTCTCCTGTCCTGGGGGGCTGACCGCAGCCAGGTGTCCTCACCTGTCCCAAGTTCCCTCACCTGCCCCAGGTGCTCTCACCTGTCCTGAATGCTTTCACCTGTCCCAAGTTCCCTCACCTGTCCCAGGTTCCCTCACCTGCCCCAGGTGCTCTCACCTGTCCCAAGTTCCCTCACCTGCCCCAGGTGCTCTCACCTGTCCTGAATGCTTTCACCTGTCCCAAATACCCTCACCTGTCCCAGGTGCCCTCACCTGCCCTGCCCTCACCTTCCCCTTCCCCACACCTGCCTCACCCTCACCTGCCCCTCCCCCTCACCTGCCCCTCCCCCTCACCTGCCCCTCCCTCTCACCTGCCCATCCCCCCCAGGTGCGCAGGCCGTGTGGAGGTGTCTCACCTGGGCAGGTGGGGCTCGGTGTGTGACGACACCTGGGACCTGCGGGCAGCTCAGGTGCTCTGCGCTCACCTGGGCTGTGGCCACGCCCTGCGCACACCTGGCCACGCCCGCTGGGGGCAGGGGGCGGGGCCCGGCCAGGTGTGGCTGGCGCAGGTGAGGTGCACAGGTGAGGAGCGCACCTTGGCCCAGTGCAGCCTCGGCCGCTGGGGGGAGCACACCTGCCACGGGTGGAGCGCGCAGGTGATGTGCACAGGTGAGCTCCGAGCGGGGGGGGGGACAGGTGAGGGGGAGGGGACAGGTGAGGGTGGGACAGGTGAAGGTGGAGGGGTGGGACAAGTGAGGGTGGGGGAGCGACAGGTGAGGAGTGGGACAGGTGAGGGGAATGGGACAGGTGATGGGGGAGGGCACAGGTGAGAGTGGAGGGCACAGGTGAGGGTGGACAGGTGAGGGTGAGACAGGTGAGGGTGTGGTGGGCTCAGGTGAGAGTGAATGGACAGGTGAAGGGTGGGCGGAGAGGTGAGGGGGGAGGGGACAGGTGAGGGTGAGACAGGTGAGGAGTGGGGATGCTCAGGTGAGGAACAGGTGAGGGTTGAGGGGGACAGGTGAGGTTGGAGGAACAGGTGAGGGGTGGGGGCACAGGTGAGGCAAAGGGGACAGGTGAGGGTGGGGTGGGCTCAAGTGAGAGTGGAGGGACAGGTGAGGGGAGGGAGACAGGTGAGGGGAACGGGACAGGTGAGGGGCACAGGTGAGAGTGGAACAGATGAGGGTGGAACAGGTGAGCGGTGGGGAGACAGGTGAGAGGTATGGGACAGGTGAGGGACAGGTGAGGGTGGGACAGGTGAGGGGAATGGGACAGGTGAGGGGGAGGAGGTGGGACAGGTGAGGGCACCTGGGACAGGTGGGGCTGGGGGTGCCCAGGTGCTCCCAGGCTCACCCAGGGGTGCCCAGGTGCCCCCCCAGGTGCCCCCCCAGGTGCGCCGCTCTGACCCCGCCCCTCCCGCAGGTGCAGACCCCCCCCAGGTGCGGCTGCGGGGAGGCCCCGGGCCCTGCGCGGGGCAGGTGCAGGTGCTGCACAACCGCACCTGGCACCAGGTGTGCGGCCTCACCTGGGGGCTGCCCGAGGCGCAGGTGCTCTGCAGGCAGCTGGGCTGCGGCCCCGCCCTCAGCGCACCTGCCGGGCCGCACCTGGCGGGGCAGGGGGCGTGGCCGGCGGGGTTCACCTGTGAGGGCTCGGAGTCGCAGCTCGCCGAGTGCCGCCGGACCGGGGGGGAGGGGCCGCACACCTGTGCCGCAGGTGGGGCCGCAGGTGTGAGGTGTGCCGCGCCCAGAGGTGAGCGGGGGGGAGGGGCTCAGGTGTGAGGGAGGGGCTCCAGGTGTGGGAGAGGGGGAGGGGGAGGGGCTCCAGGTGTGGGACAGGTGTGGGGGAGGGGCTCAGGTGAGCCACAGGTGAGGGGGATGAGCTTCGGGTGAGGGGGAGGGGCTCAGGTGTGGGGGAGGGGCTCCAGGTGTGGGACAGGTGTGGGGGAGGGGCTCAGGTGTGGGGGAGGGGCTCTGGGGAATGGCCCAGGTGTGGTGGAGGGACTCCAGGTGAGGGACAGGTGTGGGGGAGGGGCTCCAGGTGAGGGGGAGGGGCTCCAGGTGAGGGGGAGGGGCTCCAGGTGAGGGACAGGTGGGGGAGGGGCTCCAGGTGAGGGGGAGGGGCTCCAGGTGAGGGACAGGTGACAGGGAGGGGCTACATGTGAGCACAGGTGTGAGGGTGTGGCCCTGGAGTGGGAGTGGCTTCAGGTGAGGGGGAGGGGCTCCAGGTGGGACACAGGTATGGGGGAGGGGCTCCAGGTGTGGGGGAGAGGCTCCAGGTGACCCACAGGTGTGGGGGGAGGAGCTCTGGGGAGGGGCTCAGGTGACGGACAGGTGTGGGGGAGGGGCTGCAGGTGAGGGAAAGGGGACAGGTGTGGGGGAGGGGGAGGGGCTCTGGGGAATGGCCCAGGTGTGGGGGAGGGGCTCAGGTGTGGGGGAGGGGCTCCAGGTGGAGGAGAGGTGAGGGGGAGGGGCTTAGGTGAGGGGGAGGCACAGGTGTGGGGGAGGGGCTCCGGGTGTGGGGGAGGGGCTGCAGGTGAGGGAAAGGGGACAGGTGTGGGGGAGGGGCTCAGGTGTGGGGGAGGGGCTCCAGGTGACAGACAGGTGTGGGGGAGGGGCT
Organism: Acanthiza pusilla; assembly: GCA_036630365.1. Taxonomy (NCBI): domain Eukaryota; kingdom Metazoa; phylum Chordata; class Aves; order Passeriformes; family Acanthizidae; genus Acanthiza; species Acanthiza pusilla. The sequence goes on from JAXCHO010000122.1 coordinate 92,144, forward strand.
CCGGGTGTGGGGGAGGGGCTCCAGGTGATGGACAAGTGTGGGGGAGGGGCTCCGGGTGTGGGGGAGGGGCTCAGGTGACCCACAGGTGTGGGGGAGGGGCTCAGGTGATGGACAGGTGTGGGGGAGGGGCTCCGGGTGTGGGGGAGGGGCTCCAGGTGACCCACAGGTGTGGGGGGAGGAGCTCTGGGGAGGGGCTCAGGTGACGGACAGGTGTGGGGGAGGGGCTGCAGGTGACGGACAGGTGTGGGGGAGGGGCTCAGGTGATGGACAGGTGTGGGGGAGGGGCTCCGGGTGTGGGGGAGGGGCTCCAGGTGACCCACAGGTGTGGGGGGAGGAGCTCTGGGGAGGGGCTCAGGTGACGGACAGGTGTGGGGGAGGGGCTGCAGGTGACGGACAGGTGTGGGGGAGGGGCTCAGGTGATGGACAGGTGTGGGGGAGGGGCTGCAGGTGTGGGGGGAGGGGCTATGGGGAGGGGGAGGAGCTTGTGTGTGGGGGGGAGGAGCCAGGACAGGTGAGACAGGTGACGGTCAGACAGGTGAATCATGGAGAGGTAAAGGTGCGACAGGTAAACATGACACAGGTAAAGGTGAGATAGGTAAACTGAGGCCAGGTGAGACAAGTAAAGGTCAGACAGGTGAAGGTCAGACAGGTGAAGGTGAGGCAGGTAAAGGTGAAACAGGTAAAGGTCAGACAGGTGAGACAGGTAAAGGTCACACAGGTGACGATCAGACAGGTAAAGGTCACACAGGTAAAGGTCAGACAGGTAAAGCTGATCCCCTCCCCCACCCCAAGCTGGGCCCACACCTGCCCAGGTGCCCTCATCTCACCTGGTGCAGGTAAGGGCTCTCCCCACCCCCTCACCTGTCTCACCTGTCCCTCACCTCTCACCTGTCTCACCTGTCCTCACCTGTCTCCTCCCCCAGGTCCGCCCCCCACCTGTGCTTACCTGGTGGCTCTGCTGGTGCTGATGATGTCACTGGGCGGGGCCCTGCTCTGGCTCACCTTGCGGGCCAGGTGTGTCTCAGGTGAGCCCCACCCCCACCCCGGGTGTGTCCCAGGTGTGTCCCCAGCTCACGTGACCCCCCCCATGTCATACCTGAGCCCCCGAGGTCACACAGGTATGTCCCGAGCTCACCTGAGCTCCCCCAGGTAACACCCGAGTCCCCCTGTGTCACACAGGTGTGTCCCCAGGTGTGTCCCCAGCTCACCTGAGCTCCCCCAGGTAACACCCGAGTCCCCCTGTGTCACACAGGTGTGTCCCCAGGTGTGTCCCCAGCTCACCTGAGCTCCCCCAGGTAACACCTGAGTCCCCCTGGGTCACACAGGTGTGTCCCCAGCTCACCTGAGCCCCCCCAGGTCACACCCGAGTCCCCCTGTGTCACACAGGTGTGTCCCCAGGTGTGTCCCCAGCTCACCTGAGCGCCCCGAGAGCCCCTGGCGCCATTTACCTGCCCAGCAGGGCCTCACCTGGCGAGGCCGAGGCGCTGCAGCTGATGGACGATGCACCCTGAGCTCACCTGGGACCTCACCTGGGCACCTCACCTGGAACCTCTCACCTGGATTCTCTCACCTGGAACTTCTCCATTCTCACCTGGATCATCTTAATTCTCACCTGGAATTTCTTAATTCTCACCTGGATGGTCTCACCTGGATCCTCTCAATCCTCACCTGGAACTTCTCAATTCTCACCTGGAACATCTGAATTCTCACCTGGATCCTCTCACCTGGATTCTCTCAATTGTCACCTGGATCCTCTCACCTGGAATTCCTCACCTGGAACTTCTCACCTTTCACCTGGATGCTCTTACCTGGAGACTCTCACCTGGGTTTTCTCACCTGGAATTTCTCCATTCTCACCTGGAACTTCTCACCTGAATCCTCTCATCTGGATCCTCACCTGGGACCTCTCACCTGGGACCTCTCACCTGGCTCCTCTCACCTGAATTGTCTCAATTCTCACCTGGATCCTCTCACCTGGAACTTCTCAATCTTCACGTGGATCCTCTCATTTCTCACCTGGAATTTCTCACCTGGAACCTGAATCCTCACCTGGATCCTCCCAATTCTCACCTGCTCTCACCTGGGACCTCTCACCTGGAATTCCTCACCTGGAACTTCTCACCTGGAACCTGAATCCTCACCTGGATCCTCTCAATCCTCACCTGGAACTTCTCAATTCTCACCTGCAACATCTGAATTCTCACCTGGATCCTCTCACCTGGAAATTCTCAACCTCCACGTGGATCCTCTCATTTCTCACCTGGAATTCCTCACCTGGAACCTGAATCCTCTCACCTGGATCCTCTCAATCCTCACCTGGAACTTCTCAATTCTCACCTGGAACATCTGAATTCTCACCTGGATCCTCTCACCTGGAACCTCTCACCTGGAACTTCTCACCTGGAACTTCTCACCTTTCACCTGGATGCTCTTACCTGGAGACTCTCACCTGGATTCTCTCACCTGGAATTTCTCCATTCTCACCTGGAACTTCTCACCTGAATCCTCTCATCTGGATCCTCACCTGGGACCTCTCACCTGGCTCCTCTCACCTGAATTGTCTCAATTCTCACCTGGAACTTCTCACCTGGATCCTCTCACCTGGCTCCTCTCACCTGAATTGTCTCAATTCTCACCTGGAACTTCTCACCTGGAACCTGAATCCTCACCTGGATCCTCCCAATTCTCACCTGCTCTCACCTGGATCCTCACCTGGGACCTCTCACCTGGAACCTGAATCCTCTCACCTGGATCCTCTCAATCCTCACCTGGAACTTCTCAATTCTCACCTGGAACATCTGAATTCTCACCTGGAACCTCTCACCTGGATTCTCTCAATTGTCACCTGGATCCTCTCACCTGGATCCTCTCAATTGTCACCTGGATCCTCTCACCTGGAATTCCTCACCTGGAACGTCTCACCTTTCACCTGGATGCTCTTACCTGGAGACTCTCACCTGGAATTTCTCCATTCTCACCTGGAACTTCTCACCTGGATCCTCTCACCTGGAACTTCTCAACCTTCACGTGGATCCTCTCATTTCTCACCTGGAATTTCTCACCTGGAACCTGAATCCTCACCTGGATCCTCCCAATTCTCACCTGCTCTCACCTGGATCCTCACCTGGGACCTCTCACCTGGAATTCCTCACCTGGAACTTCTCACCTGGAACCTGAATCCTCTCACCTGGATCCTCTCAATCCTCACCTGGAACTTCTCAATTCTCACCTGGAACATCTGAATTCTCACCTGGATCCTCTCACCTGGATTCTCTCAATTGTCACCTGGATCCTTTCACCTGGAATTCCTCACCTGGAACTTCTCACCTTTCACCTGGATGCTCTTACCTGGAGACTCTCACCTGGAGACTCTCACCTGGGTTTTCTCACCTGGAATTTCTCCATTCTCACCTGGAACTTCTCACCTGAATCCTCTCATCTGGATCCTCACCTGGGACCTCTCACCTGGCTCCTCTCACCTGAATTGTCTCAATTCTCACCTGGAACTTCTCACCTGGAACCTGAATCCTCACCTGGATCCTCCCAATTCTCACCTGCTCTCACCTGGATCCTCACCTGCGACCTCTCACCTGGAATTCCTCACCTGGAACCTGAATCCTCTCACCTGGATCCTCCCAATTCTCACCTGCTCTCACCTGGGACCTCACCTGGGACCTCTCACCTGGAATTCCTCACCTGGAACCTGAATCCTCTCACCTGGATCCTCTCAATCCTCACCTGGAACTTCTCAATTCTCACCTGGAACATCTGAATTCTCACCTGGATCCTCTCACCTGGAATTCCTCACCTGGAACTTCTCACCTTTCACCTGGATGCTCTTACCTGGAGACTCTCACCTGGAATCTCTCACCTGGAATTTCTCCATTCTCACCTGGAACTTCTCACCTGAATCCTCTCACCTGGATCCTCACCTGGGACCTCTCACCTGGGACCTCTCACCTGAATTGTCTCAATTCTCACCTGGAACTTCTCACCTGGATCCTCTCACCTGGAACTTCTCAACCTTCACGTGGATCCTCTCATTTCTCACCTGGAATTTCTCACCTGCAACCTGAATCCTCACCTGGATCCTCCCAATTCTCACCTGCTCTCACCTGGATCCTCACCTGGGACCTCTCACCTGGAATTCCTCACCTGGAACTTCTCACCTGGAACCTGAATCCTCTCACCTGGATCCTCTCAATCCTCACCTGGAAATTCTCCATTCTCACCTGGATTCTCTCACCTGGATTGCCTCAATTCTCACCTGGATCCTCACCTGGAACTTCCCACCTGGATCTGCTCACCTGGAACCTCTCACCTGGAATCTCTCAATCCTCACCTGGCAATTCTCCATTCTCACCTGGCCCCTCCCCCCTCCCCTGGACGCCCCCCCCCGCAGCACCTGAGCACCTCAGGTGTCCCCGACACACCTGGCACAGGTGTGAATCATTAAAAATGGCACCCAGACCCTCCAGGTGTGACAGGTGTGGCCTTCTTGGGGTGGCCAGGTGTGAATTTTGGGGTTCCCGACAGCCCCAGGTGTGAATTTTGAGAATTCTGACGTCTCCAGGTGTGAATTTTAGGATTCCCCTCCTCCCAGGTGTGACTTTTGGGATCCAAACCCCCCCAGGTGTGAATTTTGGGGTTCACCTCCACCCCCAGGTGTAAATTTTGGGAATCCCAAACCTCCCCAGGTGTGAATTTTGGGATTCTCCCCCCAGGTGTGAATTTTGGGATCCTGACCCCCCCAGGTGTGAATTTTGGGATTCCCTGCCCCCCCCAGGTGTGAATTTGGGGATCCAAACCCCCCCAGGTGTGAATTTTGGGATTCCCCTCCCCCCAGGTGTGAATTTTGGGAATCCCAAACCCCCCCAGGTGTGAATTTTGGGATTCCCCTCCCCCCAGGTGTGAATTTTGGGAATCCCAAACCTCCCCAGGTGTGAATTTTGAAATTCCAAACGCCTCAGGTGTGAATTTTGGGATCCTGACCCCCCCCAGGTGTGAATTTTGGGTCTCCCCTCCCCCTCAGGTGTGACTTTTGGGATCCAAACACCCCCAGGTGTGAATTTTGGGATTCCCCTCCCCCCAGGTGTGAATTTTGGGAATCCCAAACCTCCCCAGGTGTGAATTTTGGGATTCCCCTCCCCCCAGGTGTGAATTTTGGGAATCCCAAACCTCCCCAGGTGTGAATTTTGGGATCCTGACCCCCCCAGGTGTGAATTTTGGGATCCTGACCCCCCCAGGTGTGAATTTTGGGTCTCCCCTCCCCCCTAGGTGTGAATTTTGGGGTCCCCAACCCCTCAGGTGTGCCCCAGGTGAGCCCAGTGATGACATCATCAATTAACCGTCGTTTATTAATGACTCAGCGCTACAGACACTGCCCGGAAAGGTGCGACAGGTGAGGACAGGTGAGCTCACGTGAGCCCAGGTGAGCTCAGGTGTTCCCCAGGTGTGTCCATGAGTTCCTGCTGAGCTCAGGTGTGTCCAGGTGTGTCCAGGTGAGCTCAGGTGTGTCCAGGTATGTCCATGTTGAGCTCAGGTATGCTCAGGTGTACTCAGGTGAGCCCCAGGTGTGTCCATGTCGGCCCCAGGTGAGCTCATATGTGCCCAGGTGTGTCCAGATATGTCCATGTGAGCTCAGGTGTGCCCCAGGAGAGCTCAGGTGAGCTCCACTTAAGCCTCAGGTGTGTCCAGGTGTGTCCACATTGAGCTCAGGTGTGCCCAGGTGTGCTCAGGTGAGCCCTAGGTGTGTCCAGGTAAGCTCAGCTGTGTCCATGTCAGCCCCAGGTGAGCTCAGGTGTGCCCCAGGAGAGCTCAGGTGAGCTCTACTTAAGCCTCAGGTGTGTCCAGGTGTGTCCACACTGAGCTCAGGTGAGCCACAGGTGTGTCCAGGTGAGCTCAGGTAAGCCCCAGGTGTGTCCATATGAGCACAGATATGTCACAGGTGTGCTCAGGTGTGCCCCAGGAGAGCTCAGGTGAGCTCCATGTAAGCCTCAGGTGTGTCCAGGTGTGTCTGCACTGAGCTCAGGTGTGCCCAGGTCTGTCCAGGTATATCCATGTTGAGCTCAGGTGAGCCCCAGGTGAGCTCAGGTGAGCCCCAGGCATGTCCAGGTGTGCTCAGATGAGCCCCAAGTGTGTCCAGGTGCGCTCAGGTGAGCCCCAGGTGTGTCCAGGCATGCTCATATGAGCACAGGTGAGCCCCAGGTGAGCACAGGTGTGCCTGGGTAAGCCCCAGGTGTGTCCATGTGACCTCAGGTATGCCCAGATGACCCCAGGTGAGCTCCAGCTGCGTGCATGTCAGCCCCAGGTGTGCTCAGGTGAGGCTCCCCACCTGTCCAGGTGTGCACATCCAGGTTCCGCACACCTGGGGCTCAGGTGTGTCAGGTGAGGGCGGTGCTCATTTTTGGGGTCTGGAGCGGAGTTTTGGGTTCCACACCTGTCCTGACTCACAGATCCAGAGTTCCCTCACCTGTGGCTCAGGTGTCTCAGTCCAGGTGTCGCTGCTGCAGAATTTTGGAGTCCACGGAGGATTTTTGGGGTCCACACCTGTCCTGAATCACAGGTACAATGTCACCACACCTGCAGCTCAGGTGTCACAGTTCAAGTGACATTCCTGCAGATTTTTGGGGTCCACACCTGTCCTGGGTCACAGATCTGGGGTTCCCACACCTGGAGCTCAGGTGTCACAGTTCAGGTAATGTTCCTGTAGATTTTTGGGGTCAATTCTGTATTTTTGGGGTTCACACCTGTCCTGACTCACAGGTACAGAGTTCCCTCACCTGTGGCTCAGGTGTCACAGTTCAAGTGACATTCCTGTAGATTTTTGGGGTCAATTCCACATTTTTGGGATCCACACCTGCCCTGAGGTGCACAGAGTTCCTTCACCTGCGGCTCAGGTGTTGTGGTTCAAGTGACATTCCTGTAGATTTTTGGGGTCAATTCCTCATTTTTGGGGTCCACACCTGTCCTGGGCTGCACAATCAGAGTCCCCTCACCTGCAGCTCAGGTGTCACAGTTCAAGTGACATTCCTGTAGAATTTTGGGGTCCACACCTGTCCTGGGTCACAGATCTGGGGTTCCCTCACCTGTGGCTCAGGTGTCACAGTCCAGGTGTCACTGCTGCAGAATTTTGGAGTCCACAGAGAATTTTTGGGGTCCACACCTGTCCTGACTCACAGGTACAATGTCTCCACACCTGGAGCTCAGGTGTTGCAGTTCAGGTGTCACTACTGCAGAATTTTGGGGTCCACACCTGTCCTGGCTCACAGATACAAGCTCTACACATCTGGAGCTCAGGTGTCCCAGCCCAGGTGCTGCTCCCACACCTGTCCCGGCCCCGCTCAGGTGTGCCGGTGCACGCGCTGGTGCTGCAGCAGGTTGGAGGGGTGCGCGAAGCCCTTGGCGCACACCCCGCACTTGTAGGGCGTCTCACCTGTGTGCACCTTCTCGTGCACGGCCAGGTACGCCAGCTCCTTGAAGAACTTGTGGCAGTGGCCGCACAGGTGAGGCTGCAGGTGCACATCGTTGGGCTCCACACCTGTCCTGGGTCACAGGTACAGAGTTCCTACACCTGTGGCTCAGGTGTCACAGGTCAGGTGTTGCTGCTGCAGAATTTTGGGGTCCACACCTGTCCGGACTCACAGGAAATGAATCCCCTCACCTGTGGCTCAGGTGTCACAGTTCAAGTGACGTTCCTGTCAATTTTCGGAGTCAATTCCACATTTTTGGGATCCACACCTGTCCTGGGTCACAAGTATTGAGTTCCCTCACCTGGAGCTCAGGTGTCTCAGTTCAGGTGTCGCTGCTGCAGAATTTTGGAGTCCACAGAGGATTTTTGGGGTCCACACCTGTCCTGAATCACAGGTACAATGCCTCCACACCTGGAGCTCAGGTGTCACAGTTCAAGTGACGTTCCTGTAGAATTTTGGGGTCCACACCTGTCCTGGCTCACAGATACAAGCTCTACACACCTGGAGCTCAGGTGTCCCAGCCCAGGTGCTGCTCCCACACCTGTCCCGGCCCCGCTCAGGTGTGCCGGTGCACGCGCTGGTGCTGCAGCAGGTTGGAGGGGTGCGCGAAGCCCTTGGCGCACACCCCGCACTTGTAGGGCGTCTCACCTGTGTGCACCTTCTCGTGCACGGCCAGGTACGCCAGGTCCTTGAAGAACTTGTGCCAGTGGCCGCACAGGTGAGGCTGCAGGTGCACATCGTTGGGCTCCACACCTGGCCTGGGTCACAGGTACAGAGTTCCTACACCTGTGGCTCAGGTGTCACAGTTCAGGTGTTGCTGCTGCAGAATTTTGGGGTCCACACCTGTCCGGACTCACAGGAAATGAATCCCCTCACCTGTGGCTCAGGTGTCACAGTTCAGGTGTCACTACTGCAGAATTTTGGGGTCCACACCTGTCCGGACTCACAGGTACAGAGTTCCCTCACCTGTGGCTCAGGTGTCACAGTTCAAGTGATGTTCCTGTTGATTTTTGGGGTCAATTCCTCATTTTTGGGGTCCACACCTGTCCTGGGCTGCACAATCAGAGTTCCCTCACCTGCAGCTCAGGTGTCACAGTTCAAATAACGTTCCTGCAGATTTTTGGGGTCCACACCTGTCCTGGGTCACAGATCTGGTGTTCCCTCACCTGTGGCTCAGGTGTCTCAGTTCAGGTGTCACTACTGCAGAATTTTGGAGTCCACAGAGGATTTTTGGGGTCCACACCTGTCCTGACTCACAGGTACAATGTCTCCACACCTGGAGCTCAGGTGTTGCAGTTCAGGTGTCACCACTGCAGAATTTTGGGGTCCACACCTGTCCTGACTCACAGATACAAGCTCTATGCACCTGCAGCTCAGGTGTCCCAGCCCAGGTGCTGCTCCCACACCTGTCCCGGCCCCGCTCAGGTGTGCCGGTGCACGCGCTGGTGCTGCAGCAGGTTGGAGGGGTGCGCGAAGCCCTTGGCGCACACCCCGCACTTGTAGGGCGTCTCACCTGTGTGCACCTTCTCGTGCACGGCCAGGTACGCCAGGTCCTTGAAGAACTTGTGGCAGTGGCCGCACAGGTGAGGCTGCAGGTGCACATCGTTGGGCTCCACACCTGTCCTGGGTCACAGGTACAGAGTTCCTACCCCTGTGGCTCAGGTGTCACAGTTCAGGTGTTGCTGCTGCAGAAGTTTGGGGTCCACACCTGTCCGGACTCACAGGAAATGAATCCCCTCACCTGTGGCTCAGGTGTCACAGTTCAAGTGACGTTCCTGTAAATTTTTGGGGTCAATTCCACATTTTTGGGGTCCACACCTGTCCTGAAGTGCACATTGGGAGTTCCTTCACCTGCAGCTCAGGTGTTGTGGTTCAAGTGACATTCCTGTAGATTTTTGGGGTCAATTCCTCATTTTTGGGGTCCACACCTGTCCTGAATCACAGGTACAATGTCTCCACACCTGCAGCTCAGGTGTCACAGTTCAAGTGACGTTCCTGCAGATTTTTGGGGTCCACACCTGTCCTGGGTCACAGATCTGGGGTTCCCTCACCTGGAGCTCAGGTGTCTCAGTTCAGGTGTCGCTGCTGCAGAATTTTGGAGTCCACAGAGAATTTTTGGGGTCCACACCTGTCCTGACTCACAGATCCAGAGTTCCCACACCTGGAGCTCAGGTGTCACAGTTCAAATGACATTCCTGTAGAATTTTGGGGTCCACACCTGTCCTGGGTCACAGATCTGGGGTTCTCTCACCTGGAGCTCAGGTGTCCCAGCCCAGGTGCTGCTCCCACACCTGTCCCGGCCCCGCTCAGGTGTGCCGGTGCACGCGCTGGTGCTGCAGCAGGTTGGAGGGGTGCGCGAAGCCCTTGGCGCACACCCCGCACTTGTAGGGCGTCTCACCTGTGTGCACCTTCTCGTGCACGGCCAGGTACGCCAGGTCCTTGAAGAACTTGTGGCAGTGGCCGCACAGGTGAGGCTGCAGGTGCACATCGTTGGGCTCCACACCTGTCCTGGGCCACAGGTACAGAGTTCCCTCACCTGTGGCTCAGGTGTCACAGTTCAGGTGTTGCTGCTGCAGAATTTTGGGGTCCACACCTGTCCGGACTCACAGGAAATGAATCCCCTCACCTGTGGCTCAGGTGTCACAGTTCAGGTAATGTTCCTGTAGATTTTTGGGGTCAATTCTGTATTTTTGGGGTCCACACCTGTCCTGGATCACAGGTACAGAGTTCCCTCACCTGTGGCTCAGGTGTCACAGTTCAAGTGACGTTCCTGTAGATTTTTGGGGTCAATTCCTCATTTTTGGGATCCACACCTGTCCTGAGGTGCACATTGGGAGTTCCTTCACCTGCGGCTCAGGTGTTGTGGTTCAAGTGACGTTCCTGCAGATTTTTGGGGTCAATTCCTCATTTTTGGGGTCCACACCTGTCCTGAATCACAGGTACAATGTCTCCACACCTGCAGCTCAGGTGTCACAGTTCAAGTGACATTCCTGCAGATTTTTGGGGTCCACACCTGTCCTGGGTCACAGATCCAGGGTTCCCACACCTGGAGCTCAGGTGTCACAGTTCAGGTAATGTTCCTGTAGATTTTTGGGGTCAATTCTGTATTTTTGGGGTCCACACCTGTCCCAACTCACAGGTACAGAGTTCCCTCACCTGTGGCTCAGGTGTTGTGGTTCAAGTGACATTCCTGTAGATTTTTGGGGTCAATTCCTCATTTTTGGGGTCCACACCTGTCCTGAATCACAGGTACAATGTCTCCACACCTGCAGCTCAGGTGTCACAGTTCAAATGACGATCCTGCAGATTTTTGGGGTCCACACCTGTCCTGGGTCACAAGTATTGAGTTCCCTCACCTGTGGCTCAGGTGTCTCAGTCCAGGTGTCACTACTGCAGAATTTTGGGGTCCACACCTGTCCTGACTCACAGCTCCGGGGTTCCCTCACCTGGAGCTCAGGTGTCCCAGCCCAGGTGCTGCTCCCACACCTGTCCCGGCCCCGCTCAGGTGTGCCGGTGCACGCGCTGGTGCTGCAGCAGGTTGGAGGGGTGCGCGAAGCCCTTGGCGCACACCCCGCACTTGTAGGGCGTCTCACCTGTGTGCACCTTCTCGTGCACGGCCAGGTACGCCAGGTCCTTGAAGAACTTGTGGCAGTGGCCGCACTGGTGGGGACGCTCCTGGCTGTGCACGCGGCGGTGCTGCAGCAGCAGCGAGGGCCGCGCGAAGGCCTTGCCGCACGCCTCGCACCTGTACGGCCGCTCACCTGTGTGCGCCCGCTGGTGGATGGCCAGGTAGGACGACTGCTTGAAGGCCTTCCCGCAGGTGCGGCAGGTGAAGGGCCGCTCACCCGTGTGCACGCGCTCGTGCGAGGCCAGCGCGTTGGACTGCTTGAAGGCCTTGCCGCAGAGCGCGCACCTGAAGGGACGGTCACCTGTGTGCACGCGCTCGTGCACCTTGAGGCTGTGGCCGTAGGTGAAGCGCTTCCCGCACACGCCGCAGGTGTGAGGTTTGTCGCGGCACCGCTGCCGCCGGTGCAGGAGCAGCGCGTTGGCCGCCGGGAAATCCTTGCCGCACTCGCCGCACCTGAAAGGTTTCTCGGCCGCCGCCGCCAGGTGAGTCAGGGCGTGGCGGCGCCGCTCGTAGGGAGTCTTGAAGGCCTTGGCGCACCTGGCGCAGGTGAAGGGGCGCTCGCCGCTGTGGATGCGGCGGTGCTCCTGCAGGTTGGAGGAGCGCTTGAAGCGTTTCCCGCACAGGTCGCACCTGTGCGGCCGTTCCTCCGTGTGCACCAGGGCGTGGCTCTTGAAGTCCGAGTGGCGCTTGAAGGTGGCGGGGCACACCTGGCAGGTGTAGGGCCGCGCCTCGGTGTGCACCACCTGGTGGCTGAGCAGCTCCCACGCTCGTTTGAAGCCTTTGTGGCACGCGGGGCACTGGAAAGGTTTCTCGGCCACGATCACCTGGCGGATCTCCAGGTGAGACGGATCGTCGGCGGCGTCCTCACCTGGCGCACCTGCGCCCAGCACCAGCTTGGCCGTGGAGTAGACCCCGCGCTCGTCGATGAGCTGAACGAAGGAGGGCGTGGCCCCGGCCCCGCCCGGCTCAGGTGAGGCGGTGACGTCATCGCCCTCCTGGGTGCTCACCTGGCCTGGCGCACCTGGGCGGAGCCACAGGTGGGCACCGCGGGAAGGGCCGGGCTCGTCTTCGTCGTCATCATCATCATCATCCTCCTCGGGGCGTGGCTGCAGGTAAAGGCGGGGCCGGGGCGGGCGCAGGTGGGAGGGCTCACCTGGGCGGGGGCGCACCTGGAGGGCTCCGCCTGGCACCTCATTTTCATCACCTGCGTCATCGTCATCACCTGGGTCTTCCTCACCTGGGCCTTCCTCACCTGGGTCTTCCTCACCTGGATCTTCCTCACCTGGATCTTCGTCTTCATCGGGGTTTTCCTCCCCTGGATCTTCCTCCTCACCTGGGACTTCATCCTCACCTGGAACTTCCTCATCCTCACCTGGAACTTCATCCTCATCCAGGTTTTCCTCACCTGGATCTTCCTCCTCCTCCTCCTCACCTGGATCTTCACCTGTGCCTTCCTCACCTGGGTCTTCCTCCTCCTCACCTGTGCCGTCCTCACCTGGCTCCTCCTCGGACAGGTGAGGGATCGCCTGGGCAAAGGAGGGGTCACAGCCCCGCAGGCCCTCCATGGTCACACCTGGGAAGGGAATGGGGACAGGTGAGACAGGCGGGACAGGTGAGACAGGTGAGGGACAGGTGAGGGACAGGTGAGACAGGCGGGACAGGTGAGACAGGTGAGGGACAGGTGAGGGACAGGTGAGACAGGCGGGACAGGTGAGGGACAGGTGGGACAGGTGGCATAGGTGGGACAGGTGGGACAGGTGAGAGACAGGTGGGACAGGTGGCATAGGTGGGACAGGTGGGACAGGTGGGACAGGTGAGGGAGGATTTAGGGATTCCTTTGAGAATTTCTGGAGCTGGATTTGGGAATTCCTAAGTGGGATTTGGGGATTCCTTTTGGGAATTCCCTGAGTGGGATTTGGGAATTTTCTGAGTGGGATTTGGGGATTCCCTAAATGGGATTTGGGGATTCCTTTGGGAATTCCAAGAGCTGGATCCGGGGATTCCCTGAGTGGGATTTAGGGATTCCTTTGGGAATTCCCTGAGTGGGATTTGGGGATTCCTTTTGGGAATTCCCTGAGTGGGATTTGGGAATTTTCTGAGTGGGATTTGGGGATTCCCTGAGTGGGATTTGGGGATTCCCTAAATGGGATTTGGGGATTCCCTGAGTGGGATTTGGGGATTCCTTTGGGAATTCCAAGAGCTGGATCTGGGGATTCCCTGAGTGGGATTTGGGATCTCCTGGGCTAGAATTGGGGTTTGGGATCCCCTGGGATGGGATTTGGGATTCCCTGAGTGGGATTACGATCTGGGATTCTCTCAGGGATCCCCTCAGGTGAGGTTAGGAATTCCCTGGGCTGGGATTGGGATTTGGGATCCCCTTGGGATTTCCCTGGGATGGGTTTGAGACCCTCTGGGTTTGGGGTTTGGGATCTCCTCAGGATTCCCTGGGCTCGGTTTGGGATTCCCTGCGGTTGGGATGGGGAATTCCCTGGGCCAGAATTGGGATTTGGGATTTCCTGAGTGGGATTTGGGAATTCCTTAACTTGGATTTGGGGATTCCTTTGGAAATAGCCTGAGTGGAATTTGAGAATTCCCTGAGTGGGATTTGGGAATTCCCTGAGTGGAATTTTGGGATTCCCTGAGTGAGATTTAGGAATTCCCTTGGGATTTCCTGGGATGGGATTTGGGATTCCCTGAGGTGGGATTGAGATTTGGGATCCTTTTGCGATTCCCTGGGATGGCTCTGGGATCCCCTGGGATGGGATTTGGGAATTCCCTGAGTGGGATTTGGGAATTCCTCGACTTGGATTTGGGGATTCCTTTGGGAATTTCTAGAGCTGAATTTTGGATTCCTTTGGGAATTCCCTAAACGGGATTACGGGGATCCCTTCGGGAATTCCTGGAGTGCAATTTGGGGATTCCCTGAGTGGGATTTGAAAATTCCCGGAGTGCAATTTGGGGATTCCTTGATTTGCATTTGGGGATTCCTTTGGGAATTTCTAGAGCTGAATTTTGGATTCCTTGATTTGGGAATTCCCTGAGTGGCGTTTGGGAATTCTTTTAGGAATTGCCTGAGTGGAATTTGGGAATTCCCCCGGGATCCCCCACCCGGATTTGGGAATTCCTTTGGGAATTCCCTAAATGGGATTTGGGGATTCCCTGAGTGGAATTTTGGGGAACATCCCTGGGCTGGATTTGGGGATTCCCCCCGGGATCCCCCACCTGGATTTGGGGATTCCTTTGGGGATTCTCTGGGGGGATTTGGGAATTCCCTGAATGGGATTTGGGATCCCCTTGGGATTCCCTGGGCTCAGTTTGGGATCCCCTGGGCTGGAATTGGGAATTCCCTGGGCTGGGATTTGGGATTCCCTGAGGTGGGATTGGGATTTGGGAATTCCCCGGGATGGGATTGGGATTTGGGATCCCCTTGGGATTCCCTGAGATGAATTTGGGAATTCCCTGAGCTGGATTTGGGAATTCTCTGGGCTTGGATTTGGGATTTGGGATCTCCTCAGGAATCCCTGGGCTAGGTTTGGGATCCCCTGCGATGGGATTGGGAATTCCCTGGGCCAGAATTGGGATTTGGGATCTCCTGGCCTGGGATTTGGGATCCCCTCAGGATCTCGCGGGATAGGATTGGGAACTCCCTGAGCTGGATTTGGGATCCTCTTGCGATTCCCTGGGATGGGTTTGGGATCCCTTGAGTGGGATTTGGGAATTCCTTCGGGAATTCCCTGAGAGAGATTTTAGGATTCTTTTGGGAATTTCCTGAGTGGAATTTAGGATTCCCTGAGTGGGACTTGGGGATTCCTCGACTTGGATTTGGGGATTCCTTCGGGAATTTCTGAATTTTGGATTCCTTTGGGGATTCCCTGAGTGGGATTTGGAGATTCCCTGAGTGGAATTTGGAGATTCCCTGAGTGGGATTTGGGAATTCCTGGAGTGAAATTTGGGGATTCCCTGAGTGGGATTTGGAGATTCCCTGAGTGGGATTTGGGAATTCCCTGAGTGGGATTTGGGAATTCCCTGAGTGGAATTTGGAGATTCCCTGAGTGGGATTTGGGGATTCCCTGAGTGGGATTTGGGGATTCCCTGAGTGGGATTTGGAGATTCCCTGAGTGAGATTTGGGGATTCCTTTGGGAATTCCTGGGATGGGTTTGGGATCTCCTGGGCTGGGATTTGGGATACCCTAAACTGGGACTGGGATTTGAGATTCCCCCTTTGGGATTCCCAGGGCTCGGATTGGGATCTGGGACCTCCTGGGATGGCTTTGGGATCCCCTCAGGTGGGACTGGGAATTCCCTGGGATGGGATTTGGGATCCTTTGAGGTGGGGTTGGGATTTGGGATCCCCTGGGCCAGGATTTGGGATTTGGGATCCCCTGGGCCAGGATTTGGGATTTGGGATCCCCTCAGGATTTCATGGGATGCGCTTGGGATTCCCTGAGCTGGAATTTGGGGATCCCCTGGGCTGGATTTGGGATTCGGGGTCCCCTCGGGGATTCCCCAGATTGGATTTGGGGATTCCCCAGGCTGGAATTTTGGGATTCCCACAGGAATCCCTAAACTGGATTCGGGGATGCCCTGGGCTGGGATTGGGATCTGGGATTTCCCTGGGATCGGGATTTGGGAACTCCCCAATCTGGAATTGGGATTTGGGATCTCCTGGGATTTCCTGGGCTGGGTTTGGGATTTGGGATCTCCTTTGGGATTTCCTGGGCTGGATTTGGGATTTGGGATCTCCTTTGGGATCCCCTGGGATGGATTTGGGATTCTCTCAGGGATCCCTTCAGGTGAGATTGGGAATTCCCTGGGCCGGAATTCAGATTTGGGATTCCCTGGGATGGCTTTGGGATCCCCTGGGCTGGATTTGGGATTTGGGGTCCCCTCGGGGATTCCCCAGATTGGATTTGGGGATTCCCCAGGCTGGAACGGGAGATTCCCACAGGAATCCCTAAACTGGATTTGGGGATGCCCTGGGCTGGGATTGGGATCTGGGATTGCCCTGGGATTGGAATTTGGGAATTCCCTGGGCTGGGATTGGGATCTGGGATTGCCCTGGGATTGGGATTTGGGAACTCCCCAGTCGGGAATTGGGATTTGGGAATTCCCCAATCTGGAATTGGGATTTGGGAATTCCCCAATCGGGAATTGGGATTTGGGAACTCCCCAATCTGGAATTGGGATTTGGGATCTCCTGGGATTTCCTGGGCTGGATTTGGGATTCGGGGTCCCCTCGGGGATTCCCCAGATTGGATTTGGGGATTCCCCAGGCTGGAATTTTGGGATTCCCACAGGAATCCCTAAACTGGATTTGGGGATGCCCTGGGATTGGAATTTGGGAATTCCCTGGGGTGGGATTGGGATCTGGGATTGCCCTGGGATCGGAATTTGGGAATTCCCCAATCTGGAATTGGGATTTGGGATCTCCTGGGATTTCCTGGGCTGGATTTGGGATTTGGGATCCCCTCGGGATCCCCTGACTTGGATTTGGGAACCCCAGGCTGGAATTTTGGGAACCCCAGGCTGGAATTTAGGATCCCTGGGCTGGAATTTTGGGATTCCTGAGCTGGAATTTCGGGATTCCCTGGATGGAATTTTGGGATCCCTGAGCTGGAATTTTGGGATTCCCAGGTTGGAATTTGGGGATCCCTCAGCTGGAATTTTGGGATTCCCTCAGCTGGAATTTTAGGATTCCCAGGTTGGAATTTCGGGATTCCCTGGATGGAATTTTGGGAACCCCAAGCTGGAATTTCGGGATTCCCTGGATGGAATTTCGGGATTCCTGAGCTGGGATTTTGGGATCCCCGAGCTGGAATTTCGGGATTCCCTCAGCTGGAATTTTAGGATTCCCTCAGCTGGAATTTCGGGATTCCCTGGATAGAATTTTGGGATTCCCTGGATGGAATTTTGGGAACCCTGAGCTGGGATTTTGGGATCCCCGAGCTGGAATTTTGGGATTCCCTCATCTGGAATTTTGGGAAGCCCAGGCTGGAATTTAGGATTCCTGGGCTGGAATTTTGAGATTCCTGAGAGTGAATTTGGGGATCCCTGAGCTGGAATTTCGGGATTCCCAGGTTGGAATTTTGGGATTCCCTCATCTGGAATTTTGGGACCCCCGAGCAGGAATTTTGGGATTCCCTCAGCTGGAATTTGGGGAACCCTGAGTTGGAATTTTGGGGATTCCCTGTGGTGGAATTTGGGGAATTCCTTGAACTGGAATTTTGGGATTTGGGGAATTCCCTGAGCTGGAATTTGGGGAATTCCTTGAGCTGGAATTTGGGGATTTGGGGAATTCCTTGAACTGGAATTTTGGGATTTGGGGATTCCCTGTGCTGGAATTTGGGGATCCCCTCGAGGATTTTGGGAATTCTCCTCTCAGGAACCCCCGGGATGCACTTGGGACCCCCTGGACACCAGCCCAGTACATCCCAGTACCTCCCAGTATGGCCTTGTCCCCTCCCAGTTCCCCCCAGTCCTTCCCAGTGCCCACCCAGTATGTTCCAGTTCACTCCCAGTCCCCCCAGTCACTCCCAGTCTCTCCCAGTTCCCCCAGTCCATCCGAATCCCATCCCAGCCCCTCCCAGTCTGTTCCACTATATCCCAGTCTCTCCCAGTCCATCCCAGTCCGCCCGAGTCCCTCCCAGTGCTCCCAGTTCAGTCCCCAGTTCAATCCCAGTCCCCCCCAGTCCCCCCCAGTCCATCCCAGTCCATCCCAGTCTCTCCCAGTCCATCCCAGTCTCTCCCAGTCCATCCCAGTCCCTCCCAATCCCCCCCAGTCTCTCCCAGTCCATCCCAGTCCCTCCCAGTCCATCCCAGTCCCCCCCAGTCCCTCCCAATCCCCCCCAGTCCCTCCCAGTCCATCCCAGTCTCTCCCAGTCCATCCCAGTCCCCCCCACTCTTTCCCAGTCCCCCCCAGTCCCTCCCAATCCCCCCCAGTCCCTCCCAGTCTCTCCCAGTCCCCCCCAGTCCATCCCAGTCCCTCCCAGTCCCCCCCAGTCCATCCCAGTCCATCCCAGTCTCTCCCAGTCCATCCCAGTCTCTCCCAGTCCATCCCAGTCCATCCCAGTCTCCCCCAGTCCATCCCAGTCCATTCCCAGTCTCTCCCAGTTCTCACCAAGCGCCGCCGCCGCCCCCGGAGCCACTTCCGGCCGCGCTCGCGCGGTGACGTCACTTCCGGAAGGGCGGGGGGCGGTGCTGGGACGGGCGGAGGGGAACTGGGAGGGACTGGGAGAGACTGGGATGGACTGGGAGAGACTGGGATGGACTGGGGGGGACTGGGAAGTAACTGGGGGGCACTGAGGCGTACTGGGAGGGACTGGGAGAGGTCTGGGATGGACTGGGAGAGACTGGGATGGACTGGGAGAGACTGGGGGGGATTGGGAGGGACTGGGATTGAACTGGGATGGACTGGGAGAGACTGGGAAAGAGTGGGGGGGACTGGGAGGTATTACTGGTGAGACTGGGAGCGACTGGGATGGACTGGGGAGTAACTGGGGGGCACTGAGGCATACTGGGAGGGACTGGGATATACTGGGAAGGCACTGGGCTGTACTGGGATAAACTGAGAAGGCAGTGGGACATACTGGGATAAATTGGGAAGGTACTGGGATATACTGGGAGAGCACTGGGCCATACTGGGGTAAGCGGAAAGGCACTGGGCCATACTGGGATATACTGGGAGGCACTGGGATATACTGGGAGGCACTGGGATAAACTGGGAGGGTACTTGAGATTTTGGAAGAGGGACTGGAGTGTACTGGGAGGGACTGGGACGTACTGGGAGAGGTCTGGGAGGGACTGGGAAAGAGTGGGGGGGACTGGGAGGGATTACTGGTGAGACTGGGAGCGACTGGGAGGGACTAGAGGAGGACTGGGAGGGACTGGGAACGACTGGGGAGTAACTGGGGGGCACTGAGGCGTACTGGGAGGGACTGGGACATACTGGGAAGGCACTGGGATATACTGGAGCAAACTGGGAAGGCACTGGGATATACTGGGAAGACACTGGGCTGCACTGGAGCAAACTGGGAAGGTACTGGGATATACTGGGAAGGTACTGGGATATACTGGGAAGGTACTGGGATATACCGGGAAGGTACTGGGATATACTGGGAAGGTACTGGGATATACTGGGAGTGTACTTGAGATTTTGGAAGAGGGACTGGGCTGTACTGGGAGGGACTGGGACATACTGGGAGGGCAGTGGGGTGTACTGGGATATACTGGGAGGCACTGGGCCTTTCCCAGTGCTCTCCATCGCTTCTCCCAGTTCCCTCCCAGTCCCTCCCAATCGCTTCCCAGTCCCTCCCAGTTTCCCCCAATCGCTTCCCAGACCCCTCCCAGTGCCTCCCAGTGCTTCCCAGACCCCTCCCAGTGCCCCTCCAGTCTCTCCCAGTCCATCCCAGTCCCACAAATCCCACAAATCCTGGAGAATTCTATGACAAATCCCAGAGAATTTTAGGCCAAATCCCACAAATCCCTGAGGATTTTTAACCAAATCCCACAAATCCCAAATGATTTTCTCCCAAATCCCACAAATCCCAAAAGATTTTCTCCCAAATCCCACAAATCCCGGAGGATTTTCTCCCAAATCCCACAAATCCCGGAGGATTTTCTCCCAAATCCCAAAGGATTTTCTCCCAAATCCCACAAATCCCGGGGGATTTTCTCCCAAATCCCACAAATCCCGGAGGATTTTCTCCCAAATCCCACAAATCCCGGAGGATTTTCTCCCAAATCCCACAAATCCCAAAGGATTTTCTCCCAAATCCCACAAATCCCGGAGGATTTTCTCCCAAATCCCACAAATCCCGGAGGATTTTCTCCCAAATCCCAAAGGATTTTCTCCCAAATCCCACAAATCCCGGAGGATTTTCTCCCAAATCCCACAAATCCCGGAGGATTTTCTCCCAAATCCCACAAATCCTGGAGGATTTTCTCCCAAATCCCGAAGAATTTTCTCCCAAATCCCACAAATCCCGGAGGATTTTCTCCCAAATCCCGAAGGATTTTCTCCCAAATCCCACAAATCCCGGAGGATTTTCTCCCAAATCCCACAAAAAGGATTTTCTCCCAAATCCCACAAATCCCGAAGGATTTTATGGCAAATCCCAAAGGATTTTCTCCCAAATCCCACAAATCCCAAAGGATTTTCTCCCAAATCCCACAAACCCCAAAGGATTTTCTCCCAAATCCCAAAGGATTTTCTCCCAAATCCCACAAATCCCGGAGGATTTTCTCCCAAATCCCACAAATCCCGGAGGATTTTCTCCCAAATCCCACAAATCCCGGAGGATTTTCTCCCAAATCCCACAAATCCCGGAGGATTTTCTCCCAAATCCCACAAATCCCAAAGGATTTTCTCCCAAATCCCACAAACCCTGGAGGATTTTCTCCCAAATCCCAAAGGATTTTCTCCCAAATCCCAAAGGATTTTCTCCCAAATCCCACAAATCCCGGAGGATTTTCTCCCAAATCCCACAAATCCCGGGGGATTTTCTCCCAAATCCCGAAGGATTTTCTCCCAAATCCCACAAATCCCGGAGGATTTTCTCCCAAATCCCACAAATCCCAAAGGATTTTCTCCCAAACCCCAAAGGATTTTCTCCCAAATCCCACAAACCCCAAAGGATTTTCTCCCAGATCCCAAAGGATTTTCTCCCAAATCCCGGAGGATTTTCTCCCAAATCCCAAAGGATTTTCTCCCAAATCCCACAAATCCCAAAGGATTTTCTCCCAAATCCCAAAGGATTTCATCCCAAAT
Source organism: Acanthiza pusilla (assembly GCA_036630365.1). NCBI lineage: Eukaryota > Metazoa > Chordata > Aves > Passeriformes > Acanthizidae > Acanthiza > Acanthiza pusilla. The sequence continues at coordinate 113,010 of JAXCHO010000122.1, forward strand.
CCCACAAACCCCACAGCTCGGGGCCCTGCCCCTCCCCCGCTCGGTGACCTTTGGAATTCCGGGAAGCTTTTAGGGCCGCGGTTCCGGGGCCGAAGGTGACCCCGAGCTCCGCCCGGAACGGCTTCCCTTCCTTCCCGATCCCGGAGGGCTTTTGGGATTTTTTTTTGGGATTTTTGGGATATTCGGGATCAGGTGGGTGCTCCCCTCCCCCCCCCACCTTGGATTTTTTTCCGGGAGTTCCGTGGAATTTGGGGATTTGGGATTTAGGGGTTTGGGGTTTTGGGGATTTGGGGATTTGGGGATTTACGTTTCTGAGATTTTGGGATTTCAGGATTTTGGGATTTAGGGATTCCGGGATTTAGGGATTTTGAGGATTTAGGGATTTGGAGATTTAGGGATTTCAGGGTTTGGGGATTTGGGGATTTCAGGATTTTAGGATTTGGGGCTTTGGGGACTTTGGGATTTCAGTACTTGGAGATTTAGGGGTTTAGGGATTTGGGGATTTCAGGATTTTAAGATTTAGGGATTTGGGGGATTTGAGGATTTAGAGATTGGGGGATTTTGGGATTTGGGGATTTAGGGATTTAGGAATTGGGGGATTTTAGGATTTCAGGTTTTGGGGATATTGGGATTTGGGGATTTTAGGATTTGGGGATTTGGGGATTTCAGGATTTGGGGATTTGGGGGAATTAGGGATTTTGGGATTTGGGGATTTTGGAATTTAAGGATTTCAGGATTTGGGGATTTCGGGTTTTGGGGATTTGGGGTTTGGGGATTTAAGATTTCAGGATTTTGGGATTTAGGGATTTACGATTTCAAGATTTCGGGATTTGGGGATTTCAGGATTTTAGGATTTAGGGATTTGGGGATTTCGGAATTTCAGGATTTAGGGATTTGGGGGTTTCTGCATTTGGGGATTTGGGGATTTAGGTATTTTCCCACAGGAAACGGAATAACAGAAATGGGAACGGAAATGGCAAAAACGGGAAAAATGGGAATAATGGGGAAAATGGGAATATCAGAAATGGGAATAACAGGAATAACAGGAAAAACGGAAATGGGAATAATGGGGAAAATGGGGAAAATGGGAAAAATGGAAATGGGAAAAATGGGAATATCGGAAATGGGAATAATGGGAAAAATTGGAATAATGGGAACCCAAATCCCTGGAATTTCCCCTTTCCCGCAGGAACAGAAATGGGAATGGAAATGGGAAAAATGGGAAAATCAGGAATTCCGATGCTGCTGCTCCTCCTGGTGCTCTCCACACTCTGTCCCACCACAGGTGAGATTTTGGGATTGGGAAATCATTGGGATGGGAAAGGAAATTTGGGATCATTCCTGTGGGTGCCATGATCCCTGTCCTGGGAATGTTGGACCAAAAAATTTGGGAATGTTGGACCAAAAAAATTTGGGAATGACGGACCCCAAAAATTCTGGGAATGTTGGACCCGAAAAATTTGGGAACATTGGACCTGAAAAATTTGGGAATGTTGGACCCCAAAAATTCGGGGATGTTGGACCCAAAAAATTCTGGGATACTGAACCAAAGAATTTGGGAATGTTGAACCTGAAAAATTTGGGAATGTTGGACCCAAAGAATTCTGGGATATTGAACCTGAAGAATTCCAGGATATTGAACCCAAAGAATTCTGGGATTCTGAACCCAAAGAATTTGGGAATGTTGGACCCAAAGAATTCAGGAATGTTGAACCTGAAAAATTCTGGAATGTTGAACCCGAAAAATTCCGGTATATCGAACCCAAAGAATTCTGGGAATATTGAACCAATTCTGGAATATCGAACTAATTCTGGAATATCAAACTAATTCTGGAATATCGAGCCCAAACAATTCCAGGAATATTGAACCAATACTTGAATATCAAACCCAAACAATTCCGGGAATATCGAACCAATTCTGGAATATCAAACTAATTCTGGAATATCAAACTAATTCTGGAATATCAAACTAATTCTGGAATATCGAACCCAAACAATTCTGGGAATATTGAACCAATTCTAGAATATTGAACCAATTTGGGAATATTGAACCAGTTCTGGAATATAGAACCAATTCTGGAATATCAAACCCAAACAATTCCAGGAAAATGGAACCCAAACAATTCCGGGAATATCGAACCAGTTCTGGAATATCGAACTCAAAGAATGCTGGAATGTTGAACCAATTCTGGAATATTTGACCAATTCTGGGATATCAAACCCAAACACTTCCGAGACATTGAACCCAAACAATTCGGGAATATCGAACCCAAACAATTCCAGGAATATCGAACCAATTCTGGAATATTGAACCAATACTTGAATATCGAACGCAAACAATTCCGGGATATTAAACCCAAACAATTCTGGGAAGATGGAACCAATTCTAGAATATTGAACCAATTTGGGAATATCAAACCCAAATAATTCTGGAATATCGAACCAATTCTGGGAATATTGAACCCAAACAATTCCAGGAATATCAAACCCAAACAATTTGGGACTATCGAACTCAAACAATTCCGGGACATTGAACCCAAACAATTCTATTAATAGCGAACCCAAATAATGTGGGAATGTCGGACCCAAACAATTCCAGAAATATTGAACCCCAACAATTCCGGGAATATTGAACCAATACTTGAATATCGAACCTAAACAATTCCGGGAATATCGAACCAATTGTGGAATATTGAACTAATTCTGGAATATCAAACTAATTCTGGAATATTGAACTAATTCTGGAATATCAAACCCAAACAATTACGGGAATATTGAACCAATACTTGAATATCAAACCCAAACAATTCTGGGACATTGAACCCAAACAATTCCGGGGATATCAAACCAATTCTTGAATATTGAACCCAAAGACTTCTTGAATATTGAACCCAAAGACTTCTGGAATATTGAACCCAAACAATTTTGGAACATTGAACCAATTCTGGAATATTGAACCAATTCTGGGATATCGAACCCAAACAATTTGGGAATATCGAACCCAAACAATTCCAGGAATATTGAACTAATTTGGGAATATCGAACCCAAACAATTCCAGGAATATCGAACCAATTCTGGGAATATCAAACCCCAAAATTCCGTGTTTTTTCTGCCCCGCAGGCACCATCCAGGCCCCGCTGCTGATCCTGGAGGGGCCGGAGCAGGACGGGATCCGCCTGCGCTGCCTCTCGGATCGCCCTTTTTCCGAGGTGCGGCTGCTCTGGACGGATGGGAACGGCGAGAACCTGACGGGAACTCCGAGCCCCGGGGACGGAGGGAACGCCGGGAGTTCGCTGCTGCTGCGGCCCGGAGCTGGCAACGCCGCGGCCTGCCGGGCGCTGGAGCCGCGGCTGAGCGCGGCCGCTGAGTCCTCCGTGGTCATCGGCGGTGAGGGGCGGGAAGGGTGGGAATGGGAGGCGCAAAGGATTGTGGGAGTGTGGGGCGTAAAGGATTTGAGGTGTTGAACCCAAAAAGTTGGGAATGTTAAATCCAAAAAAATTGGGGATGTTGAGTCTGAAAAACTGGGGAGTGTTGAGTTGGAAAAATTGGAGAGGTTGAATCCAAATGATTCTGGGAATGTGGAGCACAAAGGATTCTGGGAGCGTTGGGCCTAAATGGTTTTGGGTGTAGAATCTGAAAATTTGGGAGTGTTGAGTCTAAAAATTGGGGAATGTTGGCTCTGAAAAATTGGGGAGTGTTGAGTGCAAAGGATTCTGGGAGCATTGGGCACAAAGGATTTCGGATGTTGAGTCTGAAAAATTGGGGAATGTTGAGTCAAAAAAATTGGTAATGTTGAATCCAAATTATTCCAGAAATGTGGAGCACAAAGGATTCAGGGAATGTTGAGCGCAAAGGATTGTGGGAGGTTGAATCTGAAAAATTGGGAATGTGGGGCGCAAAGGATTGTGGGAGTGTCGGCCGCAAAGGATTCTGGGAATGTGGGGCCTAAAGGATTTGGGGAGCCGGCAACGCCGCGGCCTGCCGGGCGCTGGAGCCGCGGCTGAGCGCGGCCGCCGAGTCCTCCATGGTCATCGGCGGTGAGAGGAGGGAATGGGGGGAGCAAGGGATTGTGGGAGTGTGGGGAGCAAAGGATTTGAGGTGTTGAACACAAAAAATTGGGAATGTTAAATCCAAAAAATTGGGGATGTTGAGTCTGAAAAATTGGGGAGTGTTGAGTTGGAAAAATTGGAGATGTTGAATCCAAATGATCCTGGGAATGTGGAGCGCAAAGGATTCTGGGAGCGTTGGGCCTAAATGGTTTTGGGTGTAGAATCTGAAAATTTGGGAGTGTTGAGTCTAAAAATTGGGGAATGTTGAGTCCAAAAAATTGGTAATGTTGAATCCAAATTATTCCAGAAATGTGGAGCACAAAGGATTCAGGGAATGTTGAGCGCAAAGGATTATGGGAGGTTGAATCTGAAAAATTGGGAATGTGGGGCGCAAAGGATTGTGGGAGTGTCGGCCGCAAAGGATTTTGGGAATGTGGGGCCTAAAGGATTTGGGGTGCTGGCAACGCCGCGGCCTGCCGGGCGCTGGAGCCGCGGCTGAGCGCGGCTGCCGAGTCCTCCGTGGTCATCGGCGGTGAGAGGAGGGAATGGGGGGTGCAAGGGATTGTGGGAGTGTGGGGAGCAAAGGATTCTGGGAGGTTGAACACAAAAAATTGGGAATGTTTAATCCAAAAAACTGGAAATGTTGAGTGCAAAGGATTCTGGGAGGCTGGGCCTAAAGGATTTGGGGTGTTGAATCTGAAAAATTGGGGATGTTGAGTCTGAAAAATTGGGGAATGTTGAGTCCGAAAAATTTGGAACGTTGAGCGCAAAGGATTCTGGGAATGTTGACTGCAAAGGATTCTGGGAGGTTGGGCCTAAAGGATTTGGGGTGTTGAACCCGAAAAATTGTGAATGTTAAGTCTGAGAAATTGGGCACGTTGAACCCAAAGGATTGTGGGAATGTGGAGTGCAAGGGATTGTGGGAATGTTGGGTGCAAAGGATTCTGGGAGGTTGGGCCTAAAGGATTTCAGATGTTGAATCTGAAAAATTGGGGAATGTTGAGTCCGAAAAATTGGTAATGTTGAATCCAAATTATTCCAGAAATGTGGAGCACAAAGGATTCTGGGAATGTTGAGTGCAAAGGATTCTGGGAGGTTGGGCCTAAATGGTTTGGGGTGTTGAACATGGAAAACTGGGGAATGTTGAGTCCAAAAAATTGGTAATGTTGAATCCAAATTATTCCAGAAATGTGGAGCACAAAGGATTCTGGGAATGTTGAGCGCAAAGGATTCTGGGAGGTTGAATCTGAAAAATTGGGAATGTGGGGCGCAAAGGATTCTGGGAGGTTGGGCCTAAATGGTTTGGGGTGTTGAATCTGAAAAATTTGGGATGTTGGGTCTGAAAAATTGGGGAATGTTGAGCGCAAAGGATTGTGGGAATGTTGGATGCAAAGGATTGTGGGATGTGGAATCTGAAAAATTCGGAGTGTTAGGCGCAAAGGATTGTGGGAATGTTGGGTGCAAAGGATGCTGGGAGTGTTGGGCCTGAAGGATTTGGGATGTTGAATCTGAAAAATTGGGGAGTGTTGAGCGCAAAGGATTGTGGGAATGTGGAACACAAAGGATTCTGGGAGGTTGGACCCAAAAAAATTTGGGGACATTGACTCCGAAGAATTGGGAATGTTGAACCCAAAGAATTCTGGGAATGTTGAACCCAAACAATTTGGGAATGTTGAATGTTGGGGATGTAGAATTCCCAATTTAGGGAATTCTGGAAATTCCCAATTTAGGGAATTTTGGAAATGCCCAGTTTAGGGATGGGAAATTCCCAATTTAGGGACGTGAAATTCCCAATCTAGAGATGCAGAATTCCCAGTTTAGGGACGTGAAAGTCTCAATTTTGGGATGGGAAATTCCCAATTTAGGGATGGGAAATTCCCAATTCAGGGATGGAAAATTCCCAATTTAGGGAATTCGGAAAATTCGCAGTTTAGAGATGTAGAATTCCCAATTTGTGATGGAAAATTCCCAATTTAGGGATGAAAAATTCCCAATTTAGGGACGTGACATTCCCAATTTAGAGATGTAGAATTCCCAGTTTAGGGATGGAAAATTCCCAATTTAGGGAATTCTGAAAATTCCCAATTTAGAGAATTCCAGAAATTCCCGATTTAGGGAATTCCGGAAATCCCCAATTTAGTGAACTCTGGAAATTCCCAATTTAGGGCATTCCAGAAATTCCCAATTTAGGGAATTCCGGAATTTCCCAATTTTGGGAATTCCGAAATTCCCGGGATTTCTTTTCCAGACGTTTTCTTCCCCTCCACGTCCCCCTGGCTCCCGGCCTTCGTCATGCTCCTCATTTTCGGCATCGTCCTCGTTCTGGCGGCAGCTTACAAAATCCGCAGTGAGTCCCGAATTCCAGAATTCCGGGAATTCTGGGAATCCTGGGAATTCTGGGAATACCAGGAATTCTGGGAATTCTTGGAACTCCAGAAATTCCGGAAATTCTGGGAATTCCCATCCCTTTTCCTTTTCCTTTTTCTTTTTTTCTTTTTCTTTTTCTTTTTTTCTTTTCCTTTTCATTTTCCTTTTCCTTTTCATTTTTCCTTCCCTCTTTTCCCTTTTTCCTCTTTCCTTACCCAATAATTACCCATTAATCACCCATTAATTACCCATTAATTACCCATTTTTCACCCATTAACCCTTAATAACCCATTATGTACCCATTAATCACCCACTAATTACCCCTTAATTATCCATTAAGTACCATTCACCCATTAATTACCGATTAATTCCTATTAATTACTCATTAACTGCCCATTAGTTACACATTAATTTTCCATTAATTACCCATTAATTGCCCATTAATCACCAATTAGTTCTCCATTAACAGCCCATTATTCACCCATTAATTCCCCATTAATTACCCATTAATTACGCATTCTTTACCCATTAATGGTCCATTAATTACACATTTTTCATCCATTAATTACCCTCTAATTACCCATTAATTACACATTATTTGCCCATAATTCACACATTAATTACCCATTATTCACCCATTATTCACACATTAATTACTGATTATTTACCGATTAACTCCCCATTATTTACCATTAATTTTCCATTAATTACCCATTAATTTCCCGTTAATTGTCCATTATTCACCCATTGATTTCCCATTGATTACCCATTAAGTGCCCATTAATTAACCAATAACCACCCATTAATTTCCCGTTAATTGTTTATTAATCACTGATTAATTACCCATTAATCACTCGTTACTTCCCCATCATTCACACATTAATTACTCATTATTCACCCATTAATTCCCCATTAATTCCCCAATAATCGCCCATTAATTGCACGCTAATTACCCATTACTCATCCATTAATTAGCCATTATAAACCATTAATTACCCGCCAATTGTCCATTAATTACCCATTAATCGCCCATTAGATACCCATTAACCACACATTAGTTACCCATTAATTAACCATTAATGACCTATCAATTCTCCATTAATTACCGGTTAATTACCCATTATTCGCCCACTAATTGCCCATTAATTACCCAATAATCTCCCATTAATTTCCCATTAATTTCCCATTATATACCCATTATTCACCCATTAATTACCGATTAATTCCCCATTATTTACCCATTTAATTTCCATTAATTGCCTGTTATTCACCCATTAATTTCCTATTGATTAGCTATTAATAACCCATAAATTGCTCATTAATCACCCATTATTTGCTCATTAACCAGCCATTAATACCCCATTAATTTCCTATTGATTACCCAGTCATTACCCAATAAGCCCCCATTAATTGCCCATTAATTAGTCATTAGTTACCCGATAATCACCCATTAATTAACCATTAATCACCCATTAATTCCCCACTGATTACCCATTAGATACCCATTAACCACCGATTAATTCCCCATTAATTCCCCATTAATTGCACACTAATCCCCCCTTAACTGCCCATTAATTACCGATTAATTACCCATCATTCACCTATTAATTACCCAATAATCGCCCATTAATTCCCCATTAATTGCCCATTAATCACCCATTAATTACGCAATAATCGCCCCTTAATCACCCATTAATTGCCCATTATTCACCCATTAATTCCCCATTAACCACCCATTAATTATCCCTTAATGACCCTTTAATTAATTAATTTTCCCTCTCTGTTTCCGTCTCTCCACAGGGAACAATCAGATCATTGCTCGGGAACGTGAGTGAAATTCGTTAATTAAAATTCTAATTAACGAAAAAAAAAAAATTTGGAAATAAAGAATAGATTAAAAGCGATAAAATTAAAGTAAATAATTAAAATTAAAATTAAAACAAATTTTAAAACCCCCATAAAAAATTAAAATGAAATAAGATTAAACAAAATAAAATAAAATAAAATAAAATATGAAATGAAATGAAATGAAATGAAATGAAATGAAATAAAAAAATAAAAGAAAATAAAAGAAAAAAAAATTTAAATAAAATTTTAAAAGTAAAATGAAATAAAAGTAAATAAGTAGAAGTAAAATAAAATAGAATAAACATATAAATAAATATAAAATCAATGCATAAAATAGAAATAAAATAAAAATAGAAATAGAGCAAGTAAAATATAAGAGAAATTCAAATAAATTTTAATAAATTTTAAAAAATAAAATAAAATAAAATAAAATAAAATAAAATAAAATAAAATAGTGTAAAAATAAAATAAAATAAAATAAAATAAAATAAAATAAAGTAATATAAAATAAAATGAAATGAACTAAAATAAAATAGTGTAAAAATAAAATAAAATAAAATAAAATAAAATAAAATAAAATAAAATAAAATAAAAATAACTCCTCCTAACTCTCAAAAGAGAACAAAGATTCCACTTTACAATGATTAATGTTCAAATTAATTAAATTAATTAATTAATTAACTCCAGGAATTCTTTGCCATTTCCATTTCCTTTCTTCTCTCTCTTTTCCCAGGAAAAGCCCAACAGGAAATCCGCGAGGGTGAGTGGAAAAAAAATGGAATTTTCCATTTAAAAAAAATCCCAAATCCACCGGAAATCCCCAAATTCCCGGAAAATCTCGCGGGATTTTGAGAATTTATTAATTTTCCATTTAAAAATTGGGGAAAATTTGGAATTTTTATCCGCGAGGGTGAGTGGAAAAAATTGATTTTTCCTTAAAAAAAAAAAAAAAAAAAATCCCAAATCTGCCGGAAATTCCCAAATTAAAAAAAAAAATCTCGCGGGATTTTGGGAATTGGTTAATTTTCCATTAAAAAATTTGTGAAAATTTGGAATTTTTTTAACCTCTGATGCCAATTTTTTGCAGAGATTGAAGATCTCAATGAGGAGCTGGGTAAGAGTCAAGATTAATTAATTATTAGCCTCTGATTAATTAATTATTAGCCTCTAATTAATTGATTATTAGCCCCTAGTTAATTGTTTTACTCTAATTATTAGACTCTGATTAATTCTTAGCCTTAAAGCAATTCTTAATTCTTTATTTCTAAATAATTTTTATTATTTGTTATTATTTTTATTATTAATTTAGTTATTATTACTTATTATTCTTATTTATTTTTAATTGTTTATTATTTTTAAAAAATATTTATTAGACTCAGACTTACTATACTAAGGCTAATTATTTATTAGGCTAATTTTTATTAAAAGTACTTATTATTTATTATTTATTATTTATTATTTATTATTATTTATTATTTATTATTTATTATTTTTCTGATGCGAATTATTTATTAGACAAATTCTAATTATTTATTAGACTCGGATTAACTATTAGCCTTTAACCACTTATTTATTATTAGACTAATTAATTAATTGGCTAAAAGACTAATTATTAGACTGATTGATTTATTATTAGATTGATTAATTAATTCATTAGACTTTTAGTCTAACAGACTGATAAATTAATTATACTATTAATTATTTATTAGGCTCAGAGTAATTTTCTCTTTTTTTCTTCTATTTATTTTAAAATTAAATTTAATTTTATATATTGATTTTATTTTATTAATTCATAATTGATTTAATTATTTATTAGACTCATATTAATTATTAGTCCCGGATTAATTAAATTCCCTAATCCCAACCTCAATTCCCTCCATTTTTATCCCAAATTTTGGGGAATTTCCCCAATTTTTGGCCATTTCTGATTTTTGTTCTTTTTCTATTCCAGAGGAGGAGAAGAAAAAATTCCAGAAAGGTAAAAAAAAAAATCAAATTTTGCCCCAAAATCTTCGAATTTTTGGGATAAAATCTGCGGATTTTGTGGAATTCCGAAGGGAAAAATCCCTCGGGAATGGAAATTTGCATACGGATTAATTTAGTCATTAATTAATTCCCAGATTTAATTTATAAATCTGGGATAAAATGGGGATTATTTTAATTTTCCATGTCTTTTATACCAGGAGAATATATTAGTTTATATATTTATATTAATCATTTTTATTTTTATTATTTTATTTAATTTATTATTATTATTTTATACAATTATGTTATTATATATTAAAGTATTAATTATTAATAAAATGCTATTTACGGATATTTAAATTCTTGCTGTGATTTTAGTAATAAGTGCTAATAATCGCTATTAATTTTTTATTAATCTTAATTATTTCTATACTATTATACTATTATTTATTATAGTTTATAATTTATTATTTAAATTAAATCATTGTATATCATTCTATTATTATATATTATTATATTTATTATATTATTATATCATTCTATTATTATATTCCTATTTATAGTTTATTATTTATTTGATATATTATTATTCATTACTTATTATTTATATATTATTTTATTATTATGCTATTATAGAATTCTACTATTGCATTATTAAATTAATATTAAATATTAGATATTTATTATTAAATATTTAATATTAAATATTTCTATGATATCATTATTCATCACAGAAATAAATTAATATTAGAATTAGAAATTAATGGAAAAAATTAATATTAAAATCAGAAAGAATTAATATTAAATATTAGATATTTATTATTTAATGTTTGATATTTAATATTAAATATTTCTATGACATTATTATTCATCATAGAACTAAAAAATCCCAAAAATCCCCCAAAATTTCTTGGAATTAAATTTTTTTTTTCCTTCCCCCCACAGAGAACCAGGAGATGGCGAAGAAAATCGGTGAGGAAATTCCGGGAAATTTGGGAAAACTTCGGGGAATTTCGGGAAAATTGGGAATTTTGGGAATTCCAGGAATTTTGGGGGAAACTGGGAAAATTGGAAAGTCCAGGAATTTCAGGGAAATTGGGAATTCTGGGAAAAATTTTGGGAATTTTGGGGAAAATGGGAATCCCGGGAATTTTGGGGAAATTGGGAATTTCAGGAAAATTGGGAATTTTGGGAATTCTGTGAGTTTCGGGAAAATTGGGAATTCCAGGAATTTTGGGAATTCTGGGGAAATTGGGAATTTCAGGAAAATTGGGAATTTCGGAAATTAAACAATTTCATGTTTTTGGGGCTTGGGGAAAAGGTTGGGAACTGAACTGGGGGTGGGGACAGGTGGCACAGGTGACACACCTGACACAGGTGACACAGGTGACCTACATAGGTGACACAGGTGACCCCCCAGGTGTCACATACCTGCCCAGGTGACACAGGTGACACAGGTGACACACACAGGTGACACAGGTGACACACACAGGTGGCACAGGTGACACACACAGGTGACACAGGTGACACACACCTGGCACAGGTGAGCCCCCAGGTGTGGCACACCTGCCCAAGTGTCACAGGTGACACAGGTGACACACACAGGTGACACACAGGTGACACACACAGGTGACACACAGGTGACACACACAGGTGACACACACAGGCGACACACACAGGTGACACACAGATGACACACAGGTGACACACACAGGTGACACACAGATGACACACAGGTGACACACACAGGTGACACAGGTGACACACAGGTGACACACACAGGTGACACACAGGTGACACACAGGTGACACACACAGGTGACACACACAGGTGACACACAGGTGACACACACAGGTGACACACACAGGTGACACACAGGTGACACACACAGGTGACACACAGGTGACACACACAGGTGACACACACAGGTGACACAGGTGGCACACACAGGTGACACACACAGGTGACACACACAGGTGACACACACAGGTGACACACAGAGGTGACACAGGTATGGCACACCTGCCCAGGTGTGTGGCACAGGACGCTGATGGATTTTTGGCCTTTCTCTCATTCCAGAGCACATCCAGGCCCAATTGGGTGAGTGCGGCCCGGCCCCGCCCCCCTCTGCTAATTAATGAGCATTAATTAATGAGCGTTAATTGGTGCTGCGTTCCACACAGATTTCAGGCGCGCTCAGAGCCACGCGGGTGAGTCCAGGCCTCTTCCTCCTCCTCCTCTTCCTCCTCCTCTTTCTCCTTCTCTTCCTCTTCTTCATCTTCATCTTCCTCCTCTTCCTCTTTCTCCTCCTCTTCCTCTTCCTCCTTCTCCTCTTCCTCTTCTTCTTCCTTTTCCTTTTCCTCCTCTTCCTCTTCCTCCTCCTCTTTCTCCTCCTCTCCCTCCTTTTCTTCCTCCTCTTCCTGTTTCTCCTTTTCCTCTTTCTCTTCCTCCTCCTCCTCCTCTTCTTCTTCCTCTTCCTCCTCCACTTCCTCTTCCTCTTCTGCCTCTTCCTCTTCTTCCTCTTTTTTCCTCTTCCTTCTCTTCCTCCTCCTCTTCTCTTCCTTTTCTTCCTCTTCCTTCTCTTCCTCTTCGTCCTCCTCTTCTTTGCCTTCATCTTCCTCCTCCTCCTCCTCCTCTTCCTCTTCCTCCTCCTCCTCCTCTTCTGCCTCTTCCTCTTCTTTTTCTTCCTCTTCCTTCTCTTCCTTCTCCTCTTCCTGTTCCTTTTCTTCCTCTTCTTTCTTTTCCTCTTCCTCTTCCTCCTCATCTTCCTCTTCCTCTTCCTCTTCCTCTTCCTCTTCCTCTTCCATCTCTTTCTTCTCCTTCTTCTTCCCCATAAATTGATAGGAAATTATATCAATGGAGATAAACTGATATACATTGATATCAAATTATATCGGTGGATATAAACTGATAGAAATTGATATAAAATTCTATCAATGTATATAAACTATATAAATTGATATCAAATTATATCAATGGGTATAAACTGATATAAATCGATATCAAATTCTATCAATGGACATAAGCCAATATCAATGGATGTAACTATTCCATAAATCGATATCAAATTCTGTCGATGGATATAAAATGATATAAATCAATGTAACTCTTCTATAAATATCAAATTATATCAATGTGTATAAAATTATATAAATCGATATAAAATTGTATCAATGGATATAAACCAATATAAATCACTGTAACTATTCTATAAATTGATATCCAATTCTATCAATAAACAGATATAAATCAATAGAAAGTTCTATCAATATATATAAAATGGTATAAATAGATATAAAATCCTATCAATGGATATAAATAGATATAAAAATTATATCAATGGATATAATTAATACAAATTAATGTAACTATTCTATAAATCGATACCAAATTCTGTCAATGGACATAAACAAATAGAAATCGATGTAACTCTTCTATAAATCTATATCAAATTATATCTATGGATATAAAATTATATAAATCGATATCAAATTATATCAATGGATATAAACTGATAGAAATAGATATAAAATTATATCAATGGACATAAACTAATATAAATCAATGTAACTCTTCTATAAATCAATGTCAAATGATATCAACACATATAAAATTATATAAATCGATATCAAATTCTATCAATGGTTACAAATCTACTGAAATTAATGTAAATATTCTATAAATTGCTATGAATTTCTATCAATGAATATAAAATGATATAAATTGATATCAAATTCTATCAATGCACCTAAACTAATATAAATCGATGTAACTCTTCTATAAATCTATGTAAAATTATATTAATGGATATAAAATGATATAAATCATATCAAATGATATCAATGGCTATAAACCAATATAAATCAATATAAAATTCTATCAATGGATATAAACCAATGTAAATAGATATAAAATTATATCCATGGACATAAACTAATATAAATCAATGCAACTCTTCTATAAATCTATATGAAATTCTATCAATGGATATAAACAGATGGAAATTGATTTAACTATTCTATAAATCGATATCAAATTCTATCAGTGAATATAAACTGATAGAAATTTATAGAAAATTATATCAACGGACATAAACTAATATAAATCAATGTAACTCTTCCATAAATCTATATCAAATTATATAAATGAATATAAAATTATATAAATCTGTATCAAATTGTATCAATGCATATAAAATTATATAAATCGATATCAAATTATATCAATGGATACAATAGTATATAAGCTGATATCAAATTCTATCAATGGATATACACTGATATAAATCGATCTCAATTTCTATCAATGGCTATAAACTGATATAAATCGATATCAAATTATATCAACGCATATAAAATTGTACAAATCGATATAAAATTCCGCAGAGTCGCTGACCCTGGACGAGCGCTGCACCCACCCCAGCCTGGCCATCCGGGGCCAATCACTGATCCTCTCCCCAAATTCCGCGTCCCAAACTCCCCCCGGGGCCGTGGCCGTGGCCCGCGAAGGCTTTTCCGAAGGGCAGCACTACTGGGAAGTGGAAGTGGAAGAACCGAAAGCGGAAGCGGAAGTGGGCGGTGACAGATCCGGGTGGGAGCTGGGCGTGGTGGCCGAGGAAATCCGCGATTCCCTGCGGACTTCCGGGGCGGAGCTCCCGGAAGTGAAGGAGCAGAGTTCCGGGGCGGGATTTCCGGAAGAGAAGGTGCTGCGCCTGGGATATTCCCGGGGGGAATTCCGGCTCCCCGGCGGGAAGCTGGAGAGGACTTCCGGAACGGGATCCCCGGAAGTGAAGGAGGGAATTTCCCGATCCTCGGACCGGAATTCCGGGACAGGATCCCCGGAAGTGAAGGAGGGAATTTCCCGATCCTCGGACCGGAATTCCGGGAGCGGATCCCTGGAAGTGAAGGAGGGCATTTCCGGGTTCCCGCGGGGCAGTTCCGGTTGCTTCCGCGTGGTCGGGGTTTTCCTGGACCTGGAATTCCGCACGCTCTCGTTCTTCGACGCCGACGGGAAGAGTCTCCTGGGGTCAGTTCCGGTGAAGATTTCCGGGAAGCTCTTCCCGTTTTTCCGCCCCGGCGGGAGTTCCGTGGGGGTTCGATCTGTCGGGGTGTGAAACAACCTCTCAGTCTGTGGGGCTGGGTTAAATTAATTAATTAATTAATTAATCGGTTAAAATTAATTAAAAATCGGGTAAGAATTCATTATTATGTAGTAATTATCAATCAATCCATAAATAATTCTTAATAATAAATGTATTGTTATTATTATATTATTAAATCATTGTACTTTATTGATCATTTTTATTAATTGAACTATTAATGATTATTAATAAATTGTTTTTGTTACATAAATTAGTTGTGTCATTATTATTAAGTTATCAGCAGCATTATTATTCAATTATTAGCGACATATACATTAATTATTTGTGTCACTGTGAACAAATTATTAGCGGCATTATTATTAGATTATTAGTGATATATAAATATTAGTGGCATCAGTAATAAATTAGTAGTGGCATTATTATTAAATTATTAGTGATATATAAATATTAATGGCATCACTAATAAATTATTAGTGGCAGTATTATTTAATTATTAGCGATATATAAATGAATTATTATTGGCATTATAAAAAATATTAGTGGCATTATTAAATTATTAGTGATATATAAATATTAATGGCATCAGTAATAAATTATTAGTGGCAGTATTATTTAATTATTAGCGATATATAAATGAATTACTAGTGGCATTATCATTAAATTATTCACAATATATAAATGAATTATTAGTGGCATTGTTATTAAATTATTAGCCATATATAAATGAATTACTAGTGACATTATTATTAAATTATTTGCAATATGTAAATTAATTATTAGTGGCATTATCAAAAAATTATTAGTGCCATTATGCCTTGGTTTGAACAAGAGGTGTCTGCTAAGGAACGCAGGAACCTCCGTTAGAATAGAGAATGTGAACTTCCCTCCGAATTATTATCATTTTGGAATCGAGGGCTTTCAGACAAAGATAGGGGAGAAGGAATAATGTTTTTTACTAATATTTAGATCGAGGCAATAATACAGAAAAAACAGATTAAATTGATAAAATCAGAACACAACCTGCACCCTGTCCGGGCGGTGCTGCAGTGCAGTTCAATGGTGCTGCAGTCCCGTTGGAGTGATGGATGTGCTCTTGTTGGAGTGATGATCTTGGGGAAAGGTCTCGTCGGTCTCTGGAGGTCCATCGGTGGCTCTTGAATTCTTCTTTCTGGAAAGAAAGAATCTTCTGGATTCTGGGGATCTGCTGGAAAAGGTACCCCGGTGTTGCAGGGTCTCAGTTTATATGCAGGTGGGAATGTTTAGCTCCTCCCCTCTGGGCAGGGCATCTCCCAATGGCTGATGGGATCTGTGAGTCACTCCTGGAGACATCGATGGCCATGAGCAGAGATAGCCCCGATGGCGTTATCAGGGCTGGGTCACTCATGGTCACTTTGATGGCCATGAGCAGAGATACCCTGATGGTGTTATCAGGGCTGGGACACTCCTGGAGACCTTGATGGTCTTCCTGGTGACCTTGGTGGCCTTCCTGGAACCCTTGATGGCCTTCCTGGAGACCTCGATGGCCTTCCTGGAGACCTTGGTGGCCTTCCTGGAGACCTCAATGGCCTTCCTGGAGCCCTTGATGGCCTTCCTGGAGACCTTGGTGGCCTTCCTGGAGACCTTGATGGCCTTCCTGGAGACCTTGATGGCCTTCCTGGAGACCTTGATGGTCTTCCTGGTGACCTTGGTGGCCTTCCTGGAGACCTTGATGGCCTTCCTGGAACCTCGATGGCCTTCCTGGAGACCTTGATGGCCTTCCTGGAGACCTTGATGGCCTTCCTGGTGACCTTGATGGTCTTCCTGGTGACCTTGGTGGCCTTCCTGGAACCCTTGATGGCCTTCCTGGTGACCTTGGTGGTCTTACTGGTGACCTTGATAGCCTTCCTGGAGACTTTGGTGGCCTTCCTGGAGACCCTGGTGGCCCATGAGCAGAGATAGCCTTGATGGTGCTATCAGGGCTGGGTCACTCATGGTCACCTTGATGGCTCCTGGAGACCTTGGTGGCCTTCCTGGAATCCTTGGTGGCCCATTAGCAGAGATAGCCCCGATGGTGTTACCAGGGCTGGGTCACTCCTGTAGACCTTTATGGCCTTCCTGGGGCCTTTGGTGGCCTTCCTGGAACCTTTGATGGCTTTCCTGGAGACCTTGATGGCCATTCTCAGAGATAGCCCCGATGGTGTTATCAGGGCCGGGACATTCCTGGAGACCTGGATGGCCTTCCTGGGGCCCTTGGTGTCCTTCCTGGAGACCTTGGTGGCCTTCCTGGACAATTTGATGGTCTTCCTGGTGACCTTGATGGCCTTCCTGGTGATCTCGATGGCCTTTCTGGACACTTTGATGATCCATTAGCAGAGATAGCCCTGATGGTGTTACCATAGCTCCAGTGGTGTTATCAGGTCTGGGTCACTCCTGGAGACCTCAATGGCCTTCCTGGAGACCTTGGTGGCCTTCCTGGAGACCTCGATGGCCTTCCTGGAGACCTTGATGGCCTTCCTGGAGACCTTGGTGGCCTTCCTGGAGACCTCGATGGCCTTCCTGGAGACCTTGGTGGTCTTACTGGTGACCTTAATAGCCTTCCTGGGGACCTTGGTGGCCTTCCTGGAACCCTTGATGGCCTTCCTGGTGACCTTGGTGGCCTTCCTGGAACCCTTGATGGCCTTCCTGGTGACCTTGGTGGTCTTACTGGTGACCTTGATAGCCTTCCTGGAGACTTTGGTGGCCTTCCTGGAGACCCTGGTGGCCCATGAGCAGAGATAGCCTTGATGGTGCTATCAGGGCTGGGTCACTCATGGTCACCTTGATGGCTCCTGGAGACTGTGGTGGCCTTCCTGGAATCCTTGGTGGCCAATTAGCAAAGATAGCCCCAATGGTGTTACCAGGGCTGGGTCACTCCTGGAGACCTTGGTGGCCTTCCTGGAATCCTTGGTGGCCAATTAGCAAAGATAGCCCCAATGGTGTTACCAGGGCTGGGTCACTCCTGTAGACCTTTATGGTCTTCCTGGAACCCTTGATGACCTTCCTGGAACCCTTGATGACTTTCCTGGAGACCTTGATGGCCATTCTCAGAGACAGCCCTGATGGTGTTATCAGGGCTGGGACATTCCTGGAGACCTGGATGGCCTTCCTGGGGCCCTTGGTGTCCTTCCTGGAGACCTTGATGGCCTTCCTGGACAATTTGATGGTCTTCCTGGTGACCTTGATGGTCTTCCTGGAGACCTTGATGGCCTTACTGGATACTTTGATGGTCCATTAGCAGAGATAGCCCCGATGGTGTTACCATAGCTCCAGTGGTGTTATCAGGTCTGGGTCACTCCTGGAGACCTTGGTGGCCTTCCTGGAGACCTTGGTGGCCTTCCTGGTGACCTCGATGGCCTTCCTGGTGACCTCAATGGTCCATGAGCAGAGATAGCCCCGATGGGTTATCAGGGTTGGGTCACTCCTGTAGACCTGGATGGCCTTCCTGGGGCCCTTGGTGTCCTTCCTGGAGACCTTGGTGGCCTTCCTGGACAATTTGATGGTCCATTAGCAGAGATAGCCCCGATGGTGTTACCATAGCTCCAGTGGTGTTATCAGGTCTGGGTCACTCCTGGAGACCTCAATGGCCTTCCTGGAGACCTTGATGGCCTTCCTGGTGACCTCGATGGCCTTCCTGGAACACTTGGTGGCCACGAGCAGAGATAGCCCCAATGGTGCTATCAGTGCTGGGACATTCCTGGAGACCTCGATGGCCTTCCTGGAGACCTTGGTGGCCTTCCTGGTGACCTCGATGGCCTTCCTGGAACCCTTGATGGCCCATGAGCAGAGATAGCCCCAATGGGTTATCAGGGTTGGGTCACTCCTGTAGACCTGGATGGCCTTCCTGGAGACCTTGGTGGCCTTCCTGGAACCCTTGGTGGCCTTGAGCAGAGATAGCCCCAATGGTGTTATCAAGGCTGGGACATTCCTGGAGACCTTGATGGTCTTCCTGGTGACCTTGGTGGCCTTCCTGGAACCCTTGATGGCCTTCCTGGTGACCTTGGTGGCCTTCCTGGAACCCTTGATGGCCTTCCTGGTGACCTTGGTGGTCTTACTGGTGACCTTGATAGCCTTCCTGGAGACTTTGGTGGCCTTCCTGGAGACCCTGGTGGCCCATGAGCAGAGATAGCCTTGATGGTGCTATCAGGGCTGGGTCACTCATGGTCACCTTGATGGCTCCTGGAGACCTTGGTGGCCTTCCTGGAACCCTTGGTGGCCCATTAGCAGAGATAGCCCCAATGGTGTTACCAGGGCTGGGTCACTCCTGTCGACCTTTATGGTCTTCCTGGGGCCCTTGGTGGCCTTCCTGGAACCCTTGATGACTTTCCTGGAGACCTTGATGGCCATTCTCAGAGATAGCCCTGATGGTGTTATCAGGGCCGGGACATTCCTGGAGACTTGGATGGCCTTCCTGGGGCCCTTGGTGTCCTTCCTGGAGACCTTGGTGGCCTTCCTGGACAATTTGATAGTCTTCCTGGTGACCTTGATGGTCTTCCCGGAGACCTTGATGGCCTTACTGGACACTTTGATGGTCCATTAGCAGAGATAGCCCCGATGGTGTTACCATAGCTCCAGTGGTGTTATCAGGTCTGGGTCACTCCTGGAGACCTCAATGGCCTTCCTGGAGACCTTGATGGCCTTCCTGGAACACTTGGTGGCCTTGAGCAGAGATAGCCCCAATGGTGCTATCAGTGCTGGGACATTCCTGGAGACCTCGATGGCCTTCCTGGAGCCCTTGATGGCCTTCCTGGTGACCTTGATAGCCTTCCTGGAGACTTTGGTGGCCTTCCTGGAGACCCTGGTGGCCCATGAGCAGAGATAGCCTTGATGGTGCTATCAGGGCTGGGTCACTCATGGTCACCTTGATGGCTCCTGGAGACCTTGGTGGCCTTCCTGGAATCCTTGGTGGCCCATGAGCAGAGATAGCCCCAATGGTGTTACCAGGGCTGGGTCACTCCTGTAGACCTTTATGGTCTTCCTGGGGCCCTTGGTGGCCTTCCTGGAACCCTTGATGACTTTCCTGGAGACCTTGATGGCCATTCTCAGCGATAGCCCCAATGGTGTTATCAGGGCCGGGACATTCCTGGAGACCTGGATGGCCTTCCTGGGGCCCTTGGTGTCCTTCCTGGAGACCTTGATGGCCTTCCTGGACAATTTGATGGTCTTCCTGGTGACCTTGATGGTCCCTTAGCAGAGATAGCCCCGATGGTGTTACCATAGCTCCAGCGGTGTTATCAGGTCTGGGTCACTCCTGGAGACCTCAATGGCCTTCCTGGAGACCTCGATGGCCTTCCTGGGGCCCTTGATGGCCTTCCTGGAACACTTGGTGGCCTTGAGCAGAGATAGCCCCAATGGTGCTATCAGTGCTGGGACATTCCTGGAGACCTCGATGGCCTTCCTGGAGCCCTTGGTGGCCTTCCTGGAACCCTTGATGGCCTTCCTGGTGACCTCGATGGCCTTCCTGGAGCCCTTGATGGCCTTCCTGGAACACTTGATGGCCTTCCTGGGCACTTCGATGGTCCATGAGCAGATATAGCACTGATGGTGTTACCAGAGCACCAATGGTGTTATCAGGTCCGGGTCACTCCACCACCCTGTGCCCTGCCTGTCACCACCCCAGCCCTGCCTGCCACCACCTTGTGCCCTGCCTGTCACCACCTCAGCCCTGCCTGTCACCACCCTGTGCCCTGCCTAACCCTGCCCCATGCCCGGTCTGCCACCACCCTGTGCCCTGCCTGCCACCACCCCAGCCCTGCCTGCCACCACCCCAGCCCTGCCTGTCACCACCCCCTGCCCTGCCTGCCACCACCCCATGCCCTGCCTAACCCTGCCCCATGCCCGGTCTGCCACCACCCTGTGCCCTGCCTGCCACCACCCCAGCCCTGCCTGCCACCACCTTGTGCCCTGCCTGCCACCACCCTGCACCCTGCCTGCCACCGTCCCGCACCTTGCCTGCCACCGTCCCGCGCCTTTTTCCCAAGTGAAAACTCACCCCCCAGGTAGAGGAAAACCACTGCAAAGCCAGGCTTTTTCCGCAGTCGCAGCCAAAAGCAGAGCCACATTTTTTCCCACTGCTCTCTTCTCCAAATCCTGCCAGTGAGCGTCTCTGTTATAAAATCCCCAATCTCTTGTTCCCGTGCCCGCCCAGCCAAAAGTCTTTGTCTCCTTTGTGAGCATCGATGGCCCTTAAGTATCGGGTTGTTAGTTGCCTAGCAACAGGATGGGAAAAATTCCGCTCCCCCCTCCACCTTCAACACTGGAATATTTCTCTGACAGAACTGGTGGAACTGGTTTACCTCTCCAATGGAACTGGTGGAACTGGTCTAACTGCTCCCCCTGATCCCAGACCCCCCCAGATCCCTGAGCCCCCCAGACCTCAGAATCTTCCCCAAATTCAGGGTTCCCCCCAAATTCAGGGTTCCCCCCAAATCCCAGACCTCCCCCTGCCCAATCCCCCCACGAGCCCCCCAGAACCTCGAACTTTCCCATTCCCAGATTTCCCCCCAGTTCCAAATTCCAACCCCCACCATCCCCGACCCCTCCAGATCCCAAATCTCGGAGTCTTCACTCTACAGATCAACTGCTGAAATTTTACTTTTATTGGGAAAAGCAAAGAGGGGGCGAGGGAGGTGTGGGGGGCACCCCAAAACAGGTGGGAGGCTGAGACACCCCAACCCCGAGGTGTCCATGTGGGCCCAGGGGTGTCCAGAAGGTCCTGGGGGGTTCTCTGAGGTTCTCCTGGTGCCCACGAGGTTCTGCTGAAGGTTCTTGTGGTCTGCAGAGTTCTGGAGGTGCCTATGGAGTTCTGGAGCTGCCAATTGGGTTTTGGGGTTTTTGTGGGGTTCTGAAAGGGTCTGCAGGCTTCTAGAGGAGTCTATGGGGTTCTGGAGGTGTTTATGGGGTTCTGATAGGGTCTGCAGGGTTCTAGAGCAGTCTGTGCAGTTCTGGAGGTGCCCATGGGGTTCTGGAGATGTGTATGAGGTTCTGAAAGGGTCTGCAGGGTTCTAGAGGGGTCTATAGGGTTCTGGAGGTGCCTATGGGGTTCTAGAGGTGCTGCCGGGGTTCTAGAGCTGTCTGGGGTTTCCTCAGGGTGTCCATGCCATTCCAGAACAGCCTCTGAGGTCCCTCCCAGGGTCCCCCAGCTTCTCACTTGCCCAGGCCCTGTCTCCCCGAGCCCTCCCACTCTTCCACCACCACCTTGATGACGGCGTTGCGGTCATTGGACATGGTGGCCATGACGCGGACGTGGCCGGCACTGACCCGGGCGGTGTTCTGGCTGTCACCCACAGTGACGTGGTTGGCCTGGCTGACCTTGTAGGTGGCACCACGCCTCTTCCCCATCTGGGTGAAGATGTCCACCGGCTTGACCTGGAGGTGAGTCTTCTCCAGGGAGATCTCCAGGCCCAGCACGATGGAGTGCAGGTAGTAGTGCATGGGGTTGCAGAAGTAGATGGCCATGGTGAAGGTCTCAGCCGAGTAGGTCAGGATCCCCTCACAGCCCGCGACCGAGGAGTTGGTGAACTGGCAGGAGTCCTCATGGCCGGGGAGCACCGAGGGACCGGGGGGGCAGGAGGAGTGGCCGTGGTGGAAGTGGACCCTGGGGGCAGAAAGGGGGGGTGGGGTCAGGGGGAGATGGTGCCACCATCACTGGGAGGAGCTGGGGTCACTGGGAGATGGTGCCACCATCACGGGGAGGAGCTGGGATGACAGGGAGATGGTGCCACCATCACTGGGAGGAGCTGGGATCACTGGGAGATGGTGCCACCATCACTGGGAGGAGCTGGGATCACTGGGAGATGGTGCCAGCATCACTGGGAGGAGCTGGGATCACTGGGAGATGGTGCCAGCATCACTGGGAGGAGCTGGGATCACTGGGAGATGGTGCCACCATCACTGGGAGATGGTGCCACCATCACTGGGAGATGGTGTCAGCATCACTGGGAGGAGCTGGGATCACTGGGAGATGGTGCCACCATCACTGGGAGATGGTGCCATCGTCACTGGGAGGAGCTGGGGTCACTGGGAGATGGTGCCACCATCACTGGGAGGAGCTGGGATCACTGGGAGATGGTGCCACCATCACTGGGAGATGGTGCCATCGTCACTGGGAGGAGCTGGGATCACTGGGAGATGGTGCCACCATCACTGGGAGGAGCTGGGATCACTGGGAGATGGTGCCACCATCACTGGGAGGAGCTGGGTTCACTGGGAGATGGTGACAGCATCACTGGGAGGAGCTGGGATCACTGGGAGATGGTGCCACCATCACTGGGAGGAGCTGGGATCAGGGGGAGATGGTGACAGCATCACTGGTAGGAGCTAGGGTCACTGGGAGATGGTGTCACCATCACTGGGAGGAGCTGGGATCACTGGGAGATCGTGATGTGATCAGGGGGAGTTGGTGGTGAGACCAGGAGGACATGGAACCCACCCTGAAGCTGGATCCCACCCTGGAGACGGAACCCACCCTGGAGATGGAACCCACCCTGGAGATGATCCCATCCCTGCCAGGAGCTGGTGCCACCCCAGGATGAAGTTCCCACCAGAGCTGCACCCCGAGGGTCCTGCCCTGGCCAGGGCTCCCCCCGACATCCCCCCATCCTCACCTGGGGTTGGTCAGGGTGGTGTGCTTGGTCTTGTTGGAGATCCTGATCTCCACAGTGCGGTACAGCGCGCCCGACATCATGGGAAGGGCCATGCTCAGCTCTGGGATCTCCTCAGCTCCAGGATCTCCTCAGCTCTGGGATCTCCTCAGCTCTGGAATTTCTTCCTCAGCTCCAGACTCTCCTCACCTCCAGACCCTTCTTCCCCACTCCAGGATCTCCTCCCGTTTTTATTGGCAGAGCTGAGGCCGCTCCCTGAGGGTGACATCCCACCCGGGGGCTGATGGGCATTTTAATTGCCGATTCCAGGAAACTCTGGGATTTCCTTGAAATCTGAACTTCACACCGTAATTACCAGCTGCTCCCTTCCCATGGGTCAACGATTTTGGTTTCGTTCACCCCACCAATCCCAGTTCACCCCACCAATCCCAGTTCACCGCTCAATCCCAGTTCACCCACCCATCCCAGTTCATCCCACCAATCCCAGTTCATCCCCCAATCCCAGTTCACCCCCACAATCCCAGTTCATCCCACCAATCCCAGTTCATCCCACAATCCCATCTCCATCCCAGACCCTCCCCAGATCCCAAATCCCAATTTTTGGCTCTCTGGATCAAGGGCAGAAATTCCCATTTTATTGAGCAAAGCCGAACGGGGCCGAGGGAGGTCTGGGGGCAGACCCCAAAACTGGAATGGGGGCAGGGCACCCCAACCCTGTGAGGGACCAGGGGTGTCCAGAAGGTCCCGGGGGTTTCTCCGAGGTTCTCCTGCTGCCCACGAGGTTCTGCTGATGTTCCTCTGGTGCGTGAGGGTTTCTAGAGGAGCAAAGAGTACCACTCTGGGTCTCCTGAATACCCAGAGTTCCCCCATTCCTGCAGCACCACCTTGACGAGGTAGCTCGAGCCGTGGGACACGGTGGCTTTCACCCTGACAGGGCCAGCGTTCAGCGTGACCGTCCCCTGGATTTTTTTGGGGCTCTCGCAGCGGGTCATGAAGTTTTTGTGGGGGTCAAGAAGACCCATCCCCAGGCCCATGCGGAAACAGGTGTCCTTCAAATCGCCCAGGTGAGCCTTGTCCAGGGACAGCTCCAGCCCCAGCACGTGGGGTTAAGGTCCTGCTCCTTGCGGATGAGGATGAAGATGGCCATGGTGAAGGACTCAGCCTCATAGACCAGGAGCCCCCCGAAGTCTGAGGAGTCAGAATCGCCGGAAATGCAGCAGGAGTCGGAGGAGCCGGGGGGCAACTGTGACCTGAGGATGGTGGACGTTTCTTCAGGCAAGGTCCTGGGAGGGAAAAATGAGGGGTGGGGTCAGTGAGGTGGGGGTGGGATCGGTGGGAGGTGCTTGGAGCAGTGGGAGATGGGACAACCCCTGGGAGATGATCCCACCCTGGGATGAAGATCCCAGCCCGGGATGAAGGTCCCACCTGCAGCTTCCCCCTAGCACCCTGGTGGTCCCCCTGATGCCCCACCAACCTCACCTGGGGTTCTTCAGTGTGATGTTTTTGGTGTTGTTGGAGATCTGGATCTCCAGTGAGTTCGGGCTCAGTTCCCCTCCCATCCTGGTGCAGAATCTCCTCAGCTACGGGACCTCCTCAGCTCTGGGATCTCCTCAGCTCTGGGATCTCCTCAGCTCCGGGATCTCCTCAGCTCCAGGATCTCCTCAGGTCCGGGATCTCCTCAGCTCCAGGATCTCCTCAGCTCTGAGATCTCCTCAGCTCTGGGATCTCCTCAGCTCCAGACCCTTCTCCCCCCACTCCAGACTCTCCTCCTGTGTTTATCGGCACTTCCAGGACCACTCCCACTTGGGGCTGTTGGGAATCTCTAAAGGCCAATTCCGGGAAACTCTGCGATTTCCTCGAAATCCGTGTTTTGTATGCTAATTACCTACTGAGGGTTCCAGCCCCGCCCCCTCCCTTCCCATTGGTCGAAGGATTTTGGTTTCGTTTTTTCCTACCGATCTCAGTTAACCCCTCAGTCCCAGTTCACCCCCCCAATCCCAGTTCATCCCACAATCCCAGTTCATCCCAGACCCTCCCCAGATCCCAAATCCAAATTTTTGGCTCTGTGGATCAAGGGCAGAAATTCCCATTTTATTGAGCAAAGCAGAACGGGGCTGAGGGAGGTCTGGGGGCAGACCCCAAAACTGGAATGGGGGCAGGGCACCCCAACCCCGTGAGGGCCCAGGGGTGTCCAGAAGGTCCCGGGGGTTTCTCCGAGGTTCTCCTGGTGCCCACGAGGTTCTGCTGAGGTTCCTCTGGTGCGTGAGGTGTTCTAGAGGAGCAAAGAGTACCACCCTGGGTCTCCTGAATACCCAGAGTCCCCCCATTCCTGCAGCACCACCTTGACGAGGCAGCTCGAGCCGTGGGACACGGTGGCTTTCACCCTGACAGGGCCAGCGTTCAGCGTGACCGTCCCCTCGATTTTTTTGGGGCACTGGCAGCGGGTCATGAAGTTTTTGTGGGGGTCAAGAAGACCCATCCCCAGGCCCATGCGGAAACAGGTGTCCTGCAAATCGCCCAGGTGACCCTTGTCCAGGGACAGCTCCAGCTGCAGCACATGGGGGTTAAGGTCCTGCTCCCTGGAGATGTAGACGTAGATGGCCACGGTGCAGGACTCAGCCTCATAGACCAGGAGCCCCCCGAAGTCTGAGGAGTCAGAACTGTCGGAAATGCAGCAGGAGTCGGAGGAGCCGGGGGGCACCTGTGGCCTGAGGATGGTGGACGTTTCTTCAGGCAAGGTCCTGGGGGGGAAAAATGAGGGGTGGGGTCAGAGAGGTGGGGGTGGGATGGGTGGGAGGTGCTTGGAGCAGTGGGAGATGGGACAACTCCTGGGAGATGATCCCACCCTGGGATGAAGATCCCAGCCCGGGATGAAGGTCCCACCTGCAGCTTCCCCCTAGCACCCCGGGGGTCCCCCTGATGCCCCACCAACCTCACCTGGGGTTCTTCAGTGTGATGTTCTTGGTGTCGTTGGAGATCTGGATCTCCAGTGAGTTCCAGCTCAGATCCCCTCCCATCCTGGCGCAGAATCTCCTCAGCTCCAGGATCTCCTCAGCTCTGGGATCTCCTCAGCTCCGGGATCTCCTCAGCTCCGGGATCTCCTCAGCTCTGGGATCTCCTCAGCTCCAGACCCTTCTCCCCCCACTCCAGACTCTCCTCCTGTGTTTATCGGCACTTCCAGGACCACTCCCACTTGGGGCTGTTGGGAATCTCTGAAGGCCAATTCCGGGAAACTCTGCGATTTCCTCGAAATCCGTGTTTTGTATGCTAATTACCTACTGAGGGTTCCAGCCCCGCCCCCTCCCTTCCCATTGGTCAAACGATTTTGGTTTCGTTTTTTCCTACCGATCCCAGTTAACCCCTCAGTCCCAGTTCACCCCCCCAATCCCAGTTCATCCCACAATCCCAGTTCATCCCACAATCCCATCTCCATCCCAGACCCTCCCCAGATCCCAAATCCCAATTTTTGGCTCTCTGGATCAAGGGCAGAAATTCTCCTTTTATTGAGCAAAGCAGAACGGGGCCGAGGGAGGTCTGGGGACAGACCCCAAAACTGGAATGGGGGCAGGGCACCCCAACCCCGTGAGGGCCCAGGGGTGTCCAGAAGGTCCCGGGGCTTTCTCCGAGGGTCGTGGGTTTGACCCTGGCTAAATGCCAGGCACCTACGATTTTGCTTTCTGTGCTCTCTCGTGCTGCAGCTGTGCGGAGGAGAGGGAACAGAACTAACGAAAACACACGAGATTGATGAGTTGAGACAAATCACTGATAGGCAGCACCGGAGAGGGCAAAAAGCAGGTGGGAAACGTAAAGTTGCAAAGATTTATTAACCTGACAGAGTCAGAGGATAAATCAGAGGTAAAAATAAGCTCTTAAGACACCGTTTCTTCACTCACTCACCTTCCTTCCCTCTTAGGGCACTGCTTCTCAGCTCAGCCCCTCCCTCCTTCCTTCCAACTAACCAACAGCTCCGGGGTGGGGACAGGGTGTGGGGGTTTCCTTTGGTCAGGGTCAGTCCATCACGGAGAAGAATCCTCTACTGAGCCATGGGGGTCCCTCCCACGAGAGACAGTCCTCTGGGAACTTCTTTGGTGTGGGTCCAATCTCATGAGCAGCACCTGCCCGAAATCTCCTGCAGTCCGAGCTTTTCTGTCCAGGTTGGAGAATTCCAAGCCGAGGCCAGGCTGTTTCCATCCCGGGAGCAAGGCCTCTCTCTCTCCTGCAGGGCCTTTGCACATCTCAGTCTCTGGGACTCCACTGGATCACAGCTTCCTGCAGGCATCACCTGCTCCTCTGGCGTGGGCACCTCCCCACAGGCTGTGGGGGGTTCTCTGCATCCCCTGGACCCCATGGGCTGCAGGGAGACCACCTGCTCCCCATGGCCTGTACCTCATGGACCCCATGGTCATCACCCCCTGGACCCCATGGGCTGCAGATGGACCTCCTGCTTCCCCATGGTCTGCATCGCCTGGACCCCATGAGCTGTACTTCATGGACCCCACGGTCTGTACCCCCTGGACCCCATGGGCTGCAGGGGATCACTGCTCTGCCATGGTCTGCATCCCCCTGGACCCCATGGTCATCACCTTATGGACCCCATGGTCATCACCCCTGGACTCCATGGTCTGCAGGGGCACGACTGCTCCCCCATGGTCATCACCCCCTGGACCCCATGGGCTTCAGGGGATCACTGCTCCCCCATGGTCACCACCCCCTGGACCCCATGGGGTGCAGATGGACCACCTGCTTCCCCATGGTCTGCATCCCCCTGGACTCCATGGGCTGCAGGTAGACCACCTGCTCCCCATGGTTGGTACCTCATAGACCCCATGGTCATCACTTCATGGACCCCATGGGCTGCGGGGGTACCACCTGCTCCGCCATGGTCTGTACCCCCTGGATCCCATGGTCATCACTTCATGGACCCCATTGTCATCACCTCATGGACTCCATGGTCATCACCTCATGGACCCCATGGTCATCACCCCCTGGACCCCATGGGCTGCAGGGGGACCACTGCTCCCCCATGCTCTGTACCTCATGGACCCCACAGTCATCACCTCATGGACCCCATGGGCTGCAGATGGACCTCCTGCTCCCCCATGGTCTCCCCATGGCCCCAGAGGATTTTCAGCTCTGGCACCTGGAGCACCTCCTCCCCCACCTTCTCCACTGACCTTGGTGTCTCCATGTTGTTCTCCCTCATATTTTTTCACCTCCTCCTCCTCCTCTGGCTAACAAGGAGCACGTGCTCACATTGGTTTGATTTCTTCAATCTGTTTTCACAGAGGCGTAACTAACATCTAACAGCAAAGCAAAAGGGAGCTGAGGGAGATCCAGGAGGGGACCTGAAACCTGCAGGGGGGGTGGGACACACCAACCCCAGTGTGTCTGTGAGGATCCAGGGGTGTCCAGAAGGTCCTGAGGGCTTCTCCGAGGTTCTCCTGCTGCCCACGAGGTTCTGCTGATGTTCCTCTGGTGCGTGAGGTGTTCTAGAGGAACCAACAGGACCACCCTGGCTGTTCTGCATCCTTCTAGGAGTCCTTCCGTTCCTCCAGCACCACCTTGATGAGGGAGTTCAAGCCGTGGAACATGCTGGCTATCACCCTGACAGGCCCAGCGTTCAGCGTGACCGTCCCTTCGATTTTGTGGGGCCACAAGCAGCAGGATGTGAAGTTTTTGTGGTGGTCAGGAACGTCCACCCCCAGGCCCATGCGGAAACAGGTGTCCTTCAAATCGCCCAGGTGAGCCTTGTCCAGGGACAGCTCCAGCTGCAGCACGTGGGGGTAAAGGTCCTGCTCCTTGGGGATGAGGATGAAGATGGCCAAGGTGAAGGACTCAGCCTCATAGACCAGGAGCCCCTCCAAGTCTGAGGGCTCAAAACCGCCGTAAAGGCAGCAGGAGTCGGAGGAGCCAGGGGGCAACTGTGGCCTGAGGACGGTGGACGTTTCTTCAGGCAAGGTCCTGGGGGGGAAAAATGAGGGGTGAGCTCAGAGAGGTGGGCGTGGGATGGGTGGGAGGTGCTTGGAGCAGTGGGAGATGGGACAACCCCTGGGAGATGATCCCACCCTGGGATGAAGATCCCACCCCTGGGATGAAGATCCCACCCTGGGATGAAGGTCCCAGCCCGGGATGAAGATCCCACCTGCAGCTTCCCCCTAGCACCCTGGGGGTCCCCCTGATGCCCCACCAACTTCACCTGGGGTTCTTCAGTGTGATGTTCTTGGTGTTGTTGGAGATCTGGATCTCCAGTGAGTTCCGGCTCAGATCCTCTCCCATCCTGGTGCAGAATCTCCTCAGCTACGGGACCTCCTCAGCTCTGGCATCTCCTCAGCTCTGGGATCTCCTCAGCTCCGGGATCTCCTCAGCTCTGGGATCTCCTCAGCTCCGGGATCTCCTCAGCTCTGGGATCTCCTCAGCTCCAGGATCTCCTCAGCTCCGGGATCTCCTCAGCTCTGGGATCTCCTCAGCTCCAGGATCTCCTCAGCTCCAGGATCTCCTCAGCTCCGGGATCTCCTCAGCTCCGGGATCTCCTCAGCTCCAGACCCTTCTCCCCCCACCCCAGACTCTCCTCCTGTGTTTATCGGCAGAGCTGAGGCCCCTCCCTGAGGGTGAAGTCCCCCTTGGGGCTGATGGGAATTTTAATTGCTGATTCCAGGAAAATCTGGGATGTCCTCGAAATCTGGACTTTGCACTGTGATTACCTTCTGTGGGTTCCAGCCCCGCCCCCTCCCTTCCCATTGGTCAACGGACTTTGGTTTTGTTCACCACCCCCAATCCCAGTGCATCCCATCAATCCCAGTTCACCCCCCCAATCCCAGTTCATCCCATCAATCCCAGTTCACCCCCCCAATCCCAGTTCACCCCCCAATCCCAGTTCATCCCATCAATCCCAGTTCACCCCCCCAATCCCAGTTCACCCCCCAATCCCAGTTCACCCCCCAATCCCAGTTCATCCCATCAATCCCAGTTCACCCCCCAATCCCAGTTCATCCCATCAATCCCAGTTCACCCCCCCAATCCCAGTTCACCCCCCCAATCCCAGTTCATCCCCCCAATCCCAGTTCACCCCCCAATCCCAGTTCACCCCCCCCAATCCCAGTTCACCCCCAATCCCAGTTCACCCCCCAATCCCAGTTCATCCCATCAATCCCAGTTCACCCCCCCAATCCCAGTTCACCCCCCCAATCCCAGTTCATCCCCCCAATCCCAGTTCACCCCCCAATCCCAGTTCACCCCCCCCAATCCCAGTTCACCCCCCAATCCCAGTTCATCCCACCAATCCCTGTCCATCCCCACAATCCCAGACCCCCCGCCCCGATGCCAAATTTCCCTCCTCCATCCCAGACCCTCCCCAGATCCCAAATCCCAATTTTCGGCTCTCTGGATCAAGGGCAGAAATTCCCATTTTATTCAGCAAAGCAGAACGGGGCTGAGGGAGGTCTGGGGGCAGACCCCAAAACTGGAATGGGGGCAGGGCACCCCAACCCCGTGAGGGCCCAGGGGTGTCCAGAAGGTCCCGGGGCTTTCTCCGAGGGTCGTGGGTTTGACCCTGGCTGAATGCCAGGCACCTACGATTTTGCTTTCTGTGCTCTCTCCTGCTGCAGCTGTGCAGAGGAGAGGGAACAGAACTCACAAAAACACTCGAGATTGATGAGTCGAGACAAGATCACTGGTAGGCTGCACCAGAGAGGGCAAAAAGCAGGTGGGAAATGTAAAGTTGCAAAGATTTATTAACCGGACAGAGTCAGAGGATAAATCAGAGGTAAAAAGAAGCTCTTAAGACACCGTTTCTTCACTGATGTCCCTTCCCTCTTTGGGCACTGCTTCTCAGCTCAGCCCCTCCCTCCTTCCAGCTAACCAAAAGCTCCGGGGCAGGGGCAGGGTGTTTTGTTTTTTTTTTTTTCCTTAATCAGTCCATCACAATTCTACTACTACAAAACACAGTTTCTTTACTCACCCCCTCCCTCCATCCAACCAACAGATCCGGGCTGGGGCAAGCTTTGTGATTTCTCTCAGTCCATCACCACAATTCTTCTGCCACAAACGCTGTTTCTCTACTCACCCCCCTCCCTATTAAGGCCATTTCTCAGCTCAGCCCCTCCCTCCTTCCTGCCAACCGACAGCTCCGGGGTGGGGGCAGGGTATGGGGGTTTCCTTTGGTCAGGGTCAGTCCATCAGGGAGAAGAATCCTCTCCTTAGCCATGGGGTCCCTCCCACAAGAGACAGTTCTCTGGGAACTTCTTTGGCGTGGGTCCAATCTCACGAGCAGCACCTGCCCGATTGCTGCAGTCCGAGATTCCTCTGTCCAGGTTTCAGAATTCCAAGCCAAGGCCAGGCTGTTTCCATCCTGGGAGCAAGGCCTCTCTCTCTCCTGCAAGGCCTTTGCAACTCTCAGTCTCTGGGACTCCACTGGGTCACAGCTTCCTGCAGGCATCACCTGCTCCTCTGGCGTGGGCACCTCCGCAGGGGCTGGGGGGGTTCTCTGCACCCCCTGGACCCCATGGGCTGCAGGGGGACCACCTGCTCCCCATGGTCTGTACCTCATGGACCCCATGGTCATCACCTCATGGACCCCATGGGCTTCAGGGGATCACTGCTCCCCCATGGTCATCACCCCCTGGACCCCATGGGCTGCAGGGAGACCACCTGCTCCCCCACGGTCTTCACCACGGCCCCAGAGGGTTTTCAGCTCTGGCACCTGGAGCATCTCCTCCCCCACCTTCTCCACTGACCTTGGTGTCTCCATGTTGTTCTCCCTCATATTTTTTCACCTCCTCCTCCTCCTCTGGCTAACAAGGAGCACGTGCTCACATTGTTTTGATTTCTTCAATCTGTTTTCACAGAGGCGTAACTAACATCTAACAGCAAAGCAAAAGGGAGCTGAGGGAGATCCAGGAGGGGACCTGAAAACGGCAGGGGGGGTGGGACATACCAACCCCAGTGTGTCTGTGAGGGCCCAGGGGTGTCCAGAAGGTCCCGAGGGTTTCTCCGAGGTTCTCCTGCTGCCCACGAGGTTCTGCTGATGTTCCTCTGGTGCGTGAGGTGTTCTAGAGGAACCAACAGGACCACCCTGGCTGTTCTGCATCCTTCTAGGAGTCCTTTCGTTCCTCCAGCACCACCTTGATGAGGGAGTTCAAGCCGTGGAACATGCTGGCTATCACCCTGACAGGGCCAGCGTTCAGCGTGACCGTCCCTTCGATTTTGTGGGGGCACAAGCAGCGGGACGTGAAGTTTTTGTGGTGGTCAGGAAAGTCCACCCCCAGGCCCATGCGGAAAAAGGTGTCCTTCAAATCGCCCAGGTGAGCCTTGTCCAGGGACAGCTCCAGCTGCAGCACGTGGGGGTAAAGGTCCTGCTCCTTGGGGATGAGGATGAAGATGGCCACGGTGAAGGACTCAGCCTCATAGACCAGGAGCCCCTCGAAGCCTGAGGAGTCAGAACTGTCGGAAATGCAGCAGGAGTCGGAGGAGCCGGGGGGCAACTGTGACCTGAGGATGGTGGACGTTTCTTCAGGCAAGGTCCTGGGGGGGAAAAATGAGGGGTGGGGTCAGAGAGGTGGGCGTGGGATGGGTGGGAGGTGCTTGGAGCAGTGGGAGATGGGACAACTCCTGGGAGATGATCCCACCCTGGGATGAAGATCCCAGCCCGGGATGAAGATCCCACCCTGGGATGAAGGTCCCAGCCCGGAATGAAGAGCCCACCTGCAGCTTCCCCCTAGCACCCTGGGGGTCCCCCTGATGCCCCACCAACCTCACCTGGGGTTCTTCAGTGTGATGTTCTTGGTGTCGTTGGAGATATGGATCTCCAGTGAGTTCCGGCTCAGATCCCCTCCCATCCTGGTGCAGAATCTCCTCAGCTACGGGACCTCCTCAGCTCTGGGATCTCCTCAGCTCTGGGATCTCCTCAGCTACGGGACCTCCTCAGCTCTGGGATCTCCTCAGCTCTGGGATCTCCTCAGCTCTGGGATCTCCTCAGCTCCAGGATCTCCTCAGCTCCAGGATCTCCTCAGCTCCAGGATCTCCTCAGCTCCGGGATCTCCTCAGCTCCAGGATCTCCTCAGCTCCAGACCCTTCTCCCCCCACTCCAGACTCTCCTCCTGTGTTTATCGGCACTTCCAGGACCACTCCCACTTGGGGCTGTTGGGAATCTCTAAAGGCCAATTCCGGGAAACTCTGGGATTTCCTCGAAATCCGTGTTTTGTATGCTAATTACCTACTGAGGGTTCCAGCCCCGCCCCCTCCCTTCCCATTGGTCGAAGGATTTTGGTTTCGTTTTTTCCTACCGATCTCAGTTAACCCCTCAGTCCCAGTTCACCCCCCCAATCCCAGTTCATGTCCACCAATCCCAGTTCATCCCAGACCCTCCCCAGATCCCAAATCCCAATTTTTGGCTCTCTGGATCAAGGGCAGAAATTCCCATTTTATTGAGCAAAGCAGAACGGGGCCGAGGGAGGTCTGGGGGCAGACCCCAAAACTGGAATGGGGGCAGGGCACCCCAACCCCGTGAGGGCCCAGGGGTGTCCAGAAGGTCCCGGGGCTTTCTCTGAGGGTCGTGGGTTTGACCCTGGCTGAATGCCAGGCACCTACGATTTTGCTTTCTGTGCTCTCTCGTGCTGCAGCTGTGCGGAGGAGAGGGAACAGAACTCACAAAAACACACGAGATTGATGAGTTGAGACAAGATCACTGATAGGCCGCACCAGAGAGGGCAAAAAGCAGGTGGGAAACGTAAAGTTGCAAAGATTTATTAACCAGACAGAGTCAGAGGATAAATCAGGGGTAAAATGAAGCTGTTAAGACACCGTTTCTTCACTTTGCTCCTTCCCTCTTCGGGCACTGCTTCTCAGCTCAGCCCCTCCCTCCTTCCAACTAACCAACAGCTCCGGGGCAGGGGCAGGGCGTGGAGGTTTTTCGCTTAATTCATCACAATTCTTCTACTCCAGACTCTGTTTCTCTATTCGCCCCCTCCCTCCATCCAACCAACAGATCCGGGCTGGGGCAAGCTTTGTGATTTCTCTCAGTCCATCACCACAATTCTTCTGCCACAAACGCTGTTTCTCTACTCACCCCCCTCCCCATTAAGGCCATTTCTCAGCTCGGCCCCTCCCTCCTTCCTTCTAACCGACAGCTCCGGGGTGGGGGCAGGGTATGGGGGTTTCCTTTGGTCAGGGTCAGTCCATCAGGGAGAATAGTCCTCTACTTAGCCATGGGGGTCCCTCCCAAGAGAGACAGTCCTCTGGGAACTTCTTTGGCGTGGGTCCAATCTCACGAGCAGCACCCGCCCGATTGCTGCAGTCTGAGATTCCTCTGTCCAGGCTGCAGAATTCCAAGCCGAGGCCAGGCTGTTTCCATCCCGGGAGCAAGGCCTCTCTCTCTCCTGCAAGGCCTTTGCAACTCTCAGTCTCTGGGACTCCCACTGGGTCACAGCTTCCTCCAGGCATCACCTGCTCCTCTGGCGTGGGCACCTCCCCAGGGGCTATGGGGGGGTTCTCTGCACCCCCTGGACCCCATGGGCTGCAGGGGGACCCCCTGCTCCCCATGCTCTGTACCTCATGGACCCCATGGTCATCACCGCCTGGACCCCATGGGCTGCGGGATGACCACCTGCTCCCCCATGGTCTGCACCCCCTGCTCCCCATGGTCATCACCTCATGGACCCCATGGGCTGCAGATGGACCACCTGCTCCCCCACAGTCATCACCCCCTGGACCCCATGGGCCCCAGAGTGACCACCTGCTGCCCATGGTCTGCCCCCCTGGACCCCATGGGTTGCAGGAGGACCACCTGCTCCCCCACGGTCATCACCTCGTGGACCCCATGGTCATCACCTCATGGACCCCATGGGCTGCAGGGGACCACCTGCTCCCCCCATGGTCTGTACCTCATGGACCCCATGGTCATCACCCCCTGGACCCCATGGGCTGCAGGGGATCACTGCTCCCCCATGGTCATCACCCGCTGGACCCCATGGGCTGCAGGGGACCACCTGCTCCCCCATGGTCTGCACCCCCTGCTCCCCATGGTCATCACCTCATGGACCCCATGGGTTGCAGGAGGACCGCTGCTCCCCATGGTCATCATCCCCCCGGACCCTATGGGCTACAGGGGATCACTGCTCCCCCATGGTCTGCACCACCTCATGGACCCCATGGGCTGCAGGATGACCACTTGCTCCCTCCATGGTCTGTACCCCCTGGACCCCATGGGTTGCAGGAGGACCACCTGCTCCCCCACGGTCATCATCTCGTGGACCCCATGGTCATCACCTCATGGACCCCGTGGGCTGCGGGATGACCACCTGCTCCCTCCATGGTCTGTACCACCTGGACCCCATGGTCATCACCCCCTGGACCCCATGGTCTGCAGGAGGACCACCTGCTCCCCCACGGTCCTTCCCATGGCCCCAGAGGATTTTCAGCTCCGGGGCCTGGAGCACCTCCTCCCCCACCTTCTCCACTGACCTTGGTGTCTCCATGTTGTTCTCCCTCACATATTTTCCCTCCTCCTCCTCTGGCAGAACAGAAGTGCGTGCCCACATTGTTTAGATTTCGTCTTAAATATGTTTTCAGAGGCGTAACTAACGTCTCAGCTGGTGTAGTGGGTTTATTCCCCTAAGGGAACTGGTTTAACTGGTTCAACTGGTATAACTGTTTAACTAGTTTAATTCGCCAGTGTAAGTGGTGTAATGGGTTTGTTTCTCTAAAGGAACTGGTGTAACTGGTGTAACTGGTTAATTCTCTAAGGGAACTGGTTCAACTGGTTTATTTCTGTAAGCAAACTGGTTTAACTGGTTTAAGTGTTCTAACTGGTTTATTTCTGCAGTGGAACTGGTGTAGTGGGTTAATTCTCTAAGGGAACTGGTTTAACTGGTTTATATCTCTAAAGGAACTGGTTTAACTGGTGTAACTGGTTTATTTCTCTAAGGGAACTGGTTTAACTGGTGTAACTGGTTTATTTCTCTAAGGGAACTGGTAGGCGCTAAGGGTTCTGTAGGGGTCCTATAGGGTCCTTTAGGGGTCCTATGGGGTTCTATAGGCTTCTATAGGGGTCCCATAGGTGTTCTATAGGGTCCTATAGGGGTCCCATAGGGGTTCTATAGGGTCCTGTGGGGGTCTTACATGGGCCCTATGGGGTCCTATAAGGTCCTATAGGGGTCCTATAGGGTGCTATAGGGTTCTATAGGGGTTTTATGGTGTTCTATATGCTCCCCATGGGGTCCTATGGGGTCCTATGGGGGTCCTATAGGAGTTCTATAGGGGTTCGATATGGGTCCTATAGGGGTTCTCTATGGGCCCTATGGGGTTCTATAGGGGTTCTATATGGGCCCTATGGGGTCCTATTGGGGTCCTATAGGGGTTCTATAGGGCCCAATCAACATTCCCATGGCTAATTCCGTTAACAAGGTCCAAAATCCCAATTACAGGTCGGATTTAGGCTGAAAAGATTGTCGAATTTATTAAGGCGGCAAATTAATTTTCTCATTTCCCCTTTCCCATTCCCCATTCCCCATTTCCCATTCCCCATTCCCCATTTCCCATTTTCCCTCCCCTTTCCCCCTCCCCCCCCCACTCAATTCCCCACCCCCGACCCCTCCCATTTTCCCCTCCCCTCCTCCCCCCGGAGCCTTTCCCCCAATTCCCGGACTCCGAGCGGCACCGGGACGGGCACGGGGCGGATCCGCAGCGTTCCCTCTTCCCCTCGGGACACGAACGGAAACAACTTCCCCGCGGGACCCTCGGGGGACCCCAGGGACATCTCGGCCAGCAGTTCCCTGTGCTCCGCGTCGTAAAATTGCAGCCACTCGTGGTCCAGGAGCAGCCCGAGCGCGGAGAGAGCCCCGCGGTGCTGCCCCAGGGCGCGGCCGCCGCTGCAGAAAAGCTCTCCGTGCGACGCGCGCAGGGCCCAGCAGCGCCGGGGGGCGCACCGGGGGTCATTCGGGGGGTCATCCCGGGGGTCATTCCGGGGGTCATTCCGGGGGTCATCCCGGGGGTCAGACCGGGGGTCGTTCCGGGGGTCCTTCCAGGAATCAACGCGGAAATCGCCGTGGGAATAATCCCGGGGGTCGCACCGGGGATCATCCCGGGAATCATTCCGGGGATCGCACCGGGAGTCAGACCGGGGATCCCCGCGGGAATAATCCCGGAAATCATCCCCGGAATCATCCCAGAAATCACGCCCGGAATCTCCGCGGGAATCCTCCCAGGGATCATTCCGAGGATCACCGCGGGAATCACGCCGGGAATCCTTCCAGGAATCACAGTGGGAATCATCCCGGGAATCCCGCCGGGAATCCCCGCGGTAATCCCGCCGGGAATCGCCGCGGGAGCCCCGGCGGGAGCGCGGCCGGGCCGGGCTCGCTCGGTCCCGCAGCACTCCGAGCGCCCAGCGCCGCTCCCCGCCCAGCTCCACCTCCCAGTAGCTCTTCCCTGCTCCCAGCGCGTCCCTCGCCACCAGCGCCGCGATCGGGAGCGGATCCCGCGCGTCCCCGAGCTCCAGGGGCCGCGCCTCGGGGAGCAGCGCCACGGGAACTGCGGGAAGGGGAAGGGGCTGTGAGGGATTGGGGCATTCCCGGGAATTGCGGGAAAGGAAGGGGCCGTGAGCGGAGCGGGCCCGGGAGGGATTGGGGCATTCCCGGGGACTGCGGCAACGGGAAGGGGTGGCGGGATGCCTGAGTCCCGCAATCGCCGAATCCCCAAATCCCTGAATTCCCAAATCCCGGAATCGCCGAATCCCCAAATCCCTGAATTCCCAAATCCCGGAATCGCCGAATCCCCAAATCCCAAAATCCCTGAATCCCTGAGTCCTGGAATCGCCGAATCCCCAAATCCCTGAGTCCCTGAATCCCCAAATACCTTAATTCCTGAGTCCTGGAATCCCTGGATCCCCAAATCCCTGAGTCCCTGAATCCCCAAATCCCTTCATTCCTGAGTCCTGGAATCCCTGGATCCCCAAATCCCTGAGTCCTGGAGTCACCGAATCCCCAAATCCCTGAGTCCCTGAATCCCCAAATCCCTTAATTCCTGAGTTCCGGAATCCCTGAATCCCCAAATCCCAGAATCCCTGAATCCTCAAATCCCCGAGTCCCGGAATGCCCAAATCCCAGCATCGCCAAATCCCCAAATCCCTGAATCACAGAATCTGTAAATTCCTGCATCCCAGAATCCACAAATCCCAGAATCCCTGAGTCCCTGAGTCCCGGAATCTCAGAGTCCCCAAATCCCTGAGTCCCAGAATCCACAAATCCCAGAATCTCAGAATCTCTCAAACCCCAAATCCTTGAATTCCAGAATCCCGGAATCCCCAAATCCCTGAATTTCTGAATCCCTGAACCCCCAAATTCCCAAATTCCAGAATCCCCAAACCCCCGAATTCCCGAACTCCCAAATCCCTGAATCCCCAAATCCCTGAATTTCTGAATCCCTGAACCCCCAAATTCCCAAATTCCAGAATCCCCAAACCCCCGAATTCCCAAATTCCAGAATCCCCGAATTCCCTGAACTCCCAAATCCCAGAATCCCCAAACTCCTGAATTCCTGAATCCCCGAATTCCTGAATTCCCAAATTCCTGAATTCCCAAATTCCAGAATCCCCGAATCCCCGAACCCCCCGAATTCCCAGAATTCCCAAATTCCATCCCGGCTATCGAAGCCACAATTCCCACAATTCCAGCTCACCCGCGTGGCTCCGCGCTTCCCAGAAATCTACAGAAAGAAAAAAATAATTCCTTTTTTTTTACTTCCCGGACCCTTCCATCTCCCCCCAATTTCCTGATTTAACCCTCCCAAAATCCCAGGAATTTTCACATTCCTGCAGTTTTCAGCACTCACCCAGCTCGGCTTTCAGCTGACCTGAAAGGCAAAAAAAAATTCCCCAAAAATATTATATTTGTTGGATTTTCCCGGTTTTTTCCCCATTTTTAGGAGGAAATTCCTCTCCCTAGGTGGGAATTTCCCTATTAATTAGCCCTAAATCCAAGGATATTAACGGGAATTCCTGTCTTGTTTTTAATAAACTTGGGGGGAAATGGAAATTTTTGGGAATTTCTGGGAATTTCTGGGAATTTCTGAAATTCAGAATTCATGGGAATTTCTGGAATTTATGGGAATTTATGGGAATTTACGGGAATTTATGGGAATTTATGGAAATTGCGTTTTCTTACCGAGGAGTTTCTTGAACTGGATTTTTGCTGGAAAGGAAAAAAAAAAAAAAAGGGAATCAGTGACGGAAAAATTCCACGGAAAAAATGAAAATATTTTTTGGGAAAGGCGTTGGAATTACGGCGGTTTCTCCTTTCGGGAACGGATTTGGGAGATTTCCGTTAAAATTTCGGGATTTGAAGAATTACAGATTTTCCCTAAAAATGGGAGGAAAGGGAAAGGGAAAGTTTCGATCCCGCGGAATTCTGGGCGGGAATTTGGGGTTGAAATTTGGGGTTCGATTTTGTGATTTTGGGGTTTTTTTTTCCCACCGAAATTTCGTGGAACCCCAGGGTGGAAAGATGGGCTCGGGGCCCACTAATTAATTCCTTTTAATTATAATTAATTAATCGGGGGATGAGAGGAAATTGGATTTACCCGCTCGTTTCTTGGCTTTCTCTCCGTCTGGGAATTTCGGATGCAGAATCGAAGGAAATAATTGGGAAAAATGTTAATTTATTGGTGTTTAATGACGGTTGTTAATTGGTTTTTTGTTTGTAGGTGTTAATGATATTTTTTGCAGGGTCCTTTCCAAAGGAAAGGGGATGGGAAAGGGAAAAAATGGGGAAAAATGGGGAAAAAACAGAAAAAGGGAAAAAAGAGAAAAGGAGAAAAAGGGAAAAAAGGGAAAAGGAGAAAAAGGGAAAAAAGGGAAAAGGAGAAAAAGGGAAAAAAGCAGAAAGGGGAAAGGAGAAAAAAGGGAAAAAATGAGGAAAAAAAGGGAAAAAAGGGAAAATACTCACCCAGCACTGACTTCACTTTCTTTTTCTCTGGAACAGAAAATGTGGAATTTTCAAACCCCCAAATCCCAATTTTTGATAATCTAAAAAAATGCATTTATTTGATTCCTTGGGATGAACTATTTAATCCATGGAAGTATCAAACTCATTTTATTCCGTGGATGAGATTTATCCGATTCAATAATTAATGTATTTAATAGTATTTAATATTTTTAACATAACATTTTGTAAATTATTGTTTCATTTTAACTCGAGCAAAAAGCTGTTTGTAAAGAATTAGATTTTATCACTTTTAAATGATAAGAAAATAGAAATTCGAGCAAAATTATCATCATAAAGTATCAGGAATTTTGGAATTTTTGAATTGGGACATTTTTAAATTTTCAATTTGAAAAAAAAAAAAAGAGCGACTTCAGCAAAAAAACAGAATTGTAAAAACATGAGAGAATTTTAGAATTTTTAAATTGTGCATTTTTAATTGTAAAAAAATGAGCAACTACAGTGAAAAGACGACAGAAATTCCATCCTGATTTTAAACTGATTAAAACAGAGGAATTTTACCTTCTTCCAGTTCCAGCTTCACTTTTCCTGGAAAATCGAGACCATTTAAAATTATTACTTTATTTAATAATTTAATTAAATTATTTAATTTTTAAATGAATGTTATATGCCATTCCCTATTTCTTGTTTTGTATGGAATGTCTCCGATGTACTTATTTTATTTAAAAAATTATAATTAATATAGTTAATATTTTCAAGATTTTGTATTTCTTTGTAATTCTATAAATTTATTTTATATTTTATTATTATATTACTTGTTATATTTTAATTTTTATTTTATTATTTTAATTCTTTTATTATTATATTTTATTATATTGTATTATATTTTAATTTTATTATTAAAATATAATTTTATTGTTATCTTTATCTATAATTTTTATTTTATTTTATGGCTATATTTTATCTATTTTATATTTCTAGATATTTCTATATATTTCTACCTTAATCATATTTAATAAAATCTTGTATTCGTTATTTAGTATTTAATATTTTAATTCATGGACTTCACGTCTTCTATTTAATATTTCATGTTTTGAAATCCAATCATTAATAATTATTATTTTACACGAATATAATTATGGTAAGGATAGGAGAACAAATGGCAAGAACACATTATTTGAATTAATATTTGATTAATAATTAATAATACGTGGTAAATAATAAATAATGAATAATGATTAATTAATTGTTAATTAATCTTTAATTCCATTCCTGGTCACTCACCTGCCTCCATGGTTCTCTTGCCGCTCCCTGGGTAACAAAAAAGAGCCAAAAAATCGAATTTTTTCCCCCATTTTCTGTCGGGAAATTGTGCTCCTTTTCCCAAATTTGGGGGATTTTCCCCCGGATTCTGATGGAAGTTTCCGGAAGGATCGGAACGCGGAACTCACCGCGGAGTTGGCAGAAAACGACGGAAATGAGGCCCAAGTTCAGGAACAGAACCGCCAGGAAAATCCGCAGCCAATGGGAGACGGAGGGCAGGAAAACCTCTGGAAAAGAGCGAAAATTGGTGAAATTCTGTTAATTGTCTGAAATCGAAATATTCCGTTAGTTGCTAATTGTTCTAGCAAATATTTAAAGGGTAAATATTCAATTGGGGATTAAATATTCCGTTAAGTATTGGAGGATTTTGGTTTTCTTTAATTATTAATTTTTTTAAAAAATTTTCATTTATTTTTATTTTTATTTTTATTTTTATTTTTATTTTTATTTTTATTTTTATTTTATTTATTTATTTATTATCATTATTATCATTATCATCATTATCATCATCATCATCATCATCATTATCAATAAATTAATTATTAAATACACTATCCATGATTAAATTTGATGCAATTTAATTCGATTTAAAAATCAATAAATCACAGTCAGCAGAATTAAAGACTGACCAGAGCCCCTAATGGGCAAAAATGAAACAGCACAAAATGGAACTTTGAAAAAATTAAATCAAATCGGATCAATTCGATCAAATTAAATTTGATAAATTGAGTTAAATGAAATGAAATTAAATGAATTAAAATAAAATAAAATAAAGTAAAATAAAATAAAATAAAATAAAACAAAAAATAAAAATAAAATAAAATAAAATAAAATAAAATAAAATAAAATAAAATAAAATAAAACAAAAAATAAAAATAAAATAAAATAAAATAAAATAAAATAAAATAAAATAAAATAAAATAAAATAAAATAAAATAAAACAAAAAATAAAAATAAAATAAAATAAAATAAAATAAAATAAAATAAAATAAAATAAAACAAAAAATAAAAATAAAATAAAACAAAAAATAAAAATAAAATAAAATAAAATAAAATAAAATAAAATAAAATAAAATAAAACAAAAAATAAAAATAAAATAAAATAAAATAAAATAAAACAAAACAAAATAAAATAAAATAATCCACCTATGACAACAAATAAAACCAAAGACACCCAAACCCTTCGGACTGAACCCATTCCCAAAATTCCCATTAAACCATTTTTCCAGGAATTTCCCTCACCGTGGACGCGGAGCCGCGCCTGGCGGGAGGCGCTGAGCCGACGGTTGAGGATCCTGCAGGAGAACTCCAACTCCGATCCTGGCCCCACCCTCAGCGAGGCCTCGACGCTGAAGAGACCCCCGGGGGTGACCGTGGCCGTGGCTGTCACCGATTCCTTCCGGACGTTTCCGTGTCCGTCCAGCCACAGCAGCTCCGGCCGCGGGAACCAGCCCGAGGAGCGGCAGGACAGCGCCAGCTCGTGCTTCCGGCGGCTCCGCAGGACCAGCCACGGCGCTGCTCCCATGGCTGCGGGAAAATAAAGGAATTTCCATTTGAATCCCATTAAATTTGGGTTTTCGGAAATCAAGGATTCCGTTCATTCAGGACAGCGCCAGCTCATGCTTCCGGCGGCTCCGCAGGACCAGCCACGGCGCTGCTCCCATGGCTGCGGGAAAAGCGACAAATTTTCCATTTCAATCCCATCAAATTTGGAATTTCTGGAGCCCAGCATTTCCGTTCATTCAGGACAGCGCCAGCTCGTGCTTGTCGCGGCTCCGCAGGACCAGCCACGGCGCTGCTCCCATGGCTGCAGAAAAATAAAGGAATTTCCATTTTAATTCCGTTAAATTTGGGTTTTCTGGAGATCAAGGATTCCATTCATTCAGGACAACGCCAGCTCGTGCTTCTCGCGGCTCCGCAGGACCAGCCACGGCGCTGCTCCCATGGCTGTGGAAAAACGGAGAAAGTTTTCAATTAAATCGTGTTAAATTTGGGTTTTCTGGAGATCAAGGATTCCGTTCATTCAGGACAGCGCCAGCTCATGCTTCCGGCGGCTCCGCAGGACCAGCCACGGCGCTGCTCCCATGGCTGCAGAAAAAGTGACAAATTTTCCATTTCAGTCATGTGAAATTTGGGATTTCTGGAACTCAAGGATTCCATTCATTGAGGATCCTTCAGTTGAGGATCATGGATGGAGCTGCTCCCATGGCTGCGGGAAAATGGAGAAAGTTTTCAATTAAATCGTGTTAAATTTGGGGTTTTGTGGAAGTCAAGGATTCTGTTCATTGAGGATTCTTCAGTTGAGGATCAGTGATGGAGCTGCTCCCATGGCTGCAGAAAAATAAAGGAATTTCCATTTGAATCCCATTAAATTTGGGTTTTCGGAAATCAAGGATTCCGTTCATTCAGGACAGCCCCAGCTTGTGCTTCTCGCGGCTCCGCAG
The DNA here is from genome assembly GCA_036630365.1 of Acanthiza pusilla. Lineage (NCBI taxonomy): Eukaryota > Metazoa > Chordata > Aves > Passeriformes > Acanthizidae > Acanthiza > Acanthiza pusilla. The sequence continues at coordinate 157,657 of JAXCHO010000122.1, forward strand.
GACCAGCCACGGCGCTGCTCCCATGGCTGCGGAAAAATAAAGGGATTTCCATTTTAATTCCATTAAATTTGAGTTTTCTGGAAATCAACAATTCTATTTGTGGCGGAGTTGCCACCACAGGATCAGTGACGGAGCTGCTCCCATGGCTGCGGAAAAATCGACAAATTTTCCATTTCAATCCCATCAAATTTGGGTTTTGTGGAAATCAACGATTCCATTCATTGAGAATTCTTCAGCTGAGGATCGTGGATGGAGCTTCTCCCATGGCTGTGGAAAAATGGACAAATTTTCTGTTTCAGTCATGTGAAATTTGGGTTTTCTGGAAATCAACAATTCTATTTGTGGCGGAGTTGCCACCGCAGGATCAGTGATGGAGCTGCTCCCATGGCTGTGGAGAAACAAAGGAATTTCCATTTAAATTCCATTAAATTTGGGTTTTTGGAAATCAAGGATTCTGTTCATTCAGGACAGCCCCAGCTTGTGCTTCTCACGGCTCCGCAGGATCAGCAACAGGGCTGCTCCCATGGCTGTGGAAAAATCGACAAATTTTCCATTTCAATCTCGTTAAAATTGGGATTTTGTGGAAATCAACAATTCTATTTGTGGCGGAGTTGCCACCGCAAGATCAGGGACAGGGCTGCTCCCATGGCTGCGGAAAAATAAAGGAATTTCCGTTTTAATCCCATTAAATTGGGGTTTTTGGAAATCCGCAATTCCATTTGTTGAGGAGTTTCTGCTGAAGGATCATGGATGGAGCTTCTCCCATGGCTGCGGAAAAATAAAGGAATTTCCATTTCAATCTCATTAAATTTGGGGTTTTTGGAAATCAAAGATTCCTTTCCCTGAGCTGTTGCCCAGCTCGTGCTTCTGGCGGCTCCGCAGGATCAGCGACGGCGCTGCTCCCATGGCTATGGAAAAACAAAGGAATTTCCATTTTAATCGTGTGAAATTTGGGTTTTCAGGAAGTCGAGGACTCCGTTCATTCAGAACAGGCCCAGCTCGTGCTTCTCGCAGCTCCACAGGATCGGCGACGGGGCTGCTCCCATGGCTGCAGAAAAATAAAGGAATTTCCATTTCAATATTGACAAATTTGGGATTTCTGGAACCCAACGTTTCTGTTCATTCAGGACAGCGCCAGCTCGCACTTCTCGCGGCTCCGCAGGATCAGGGAGGGAGCTGCTCCCATGGCTGTGGAAAAATGGACAAATTTTCCATTTCAATCCCAACAAATTTGGGTTTTGTGGAATTCAAGGATTCTGTTTATTCAGGAGTTGCCACCACGAGATCACAGATGGACCTTCTCCATTGGCTGTGGAAAAACAAAGGAATTTCCATTTCAGCCCCATTAAATTTGGGATTTCTGGAACTCAACGATTCCACTCGTTCAGGAGTTGCCACCACAGGATCATGGATGGAGCTTCTCCCATGGCTGTGGAAAAATGGACAAATTTTCCATTTCGATCGTGTGAAATTTGGGATTTCTGGAAATCAACAATTCTGTTCATTCAGGAGTTGCCACCACAGGATCACAGGTGGACCTTCTCCATTGGCTGTGGAAAAATAAAGGAATTTCCATTTCAATCCCATTAAATTTGCTTTTTTGGAAATCAACAATTCCATTTGTTGAGGAGTTTCTGCTGAAGGATCACGGACGGAGCTTCTCCATCGGCTGTGGAAAAATGGACAAATTTTCCATTTCAATCCCATCAAATCTGGGTTTTCTCGAGCTCAAGGATTCCATTCTTTGAGGACCTGCCACCGCGAGATCACAGATGGAGCTTCTCCATTGGCTGTGGAAAAGCAGGAATTTCCACTTCCATCGCGTTAACTAAAAAATATCCAAATGGATAACAATACTTCAAATATTTCCCCGATTTTTTCGCTCTGTGACGGGAAACGAGAGGGAATTCCCACCAACCTGCCACTTCCAGCTCCACCCGTTCCCGCCGGGATCCGCCCGGGAACGTCACCTCGCAGCTGTAGGACCCTTGGTCGGAGGTCCGGACGTTCCTCAGCAGCAGCGACGCGTTCCCGGAATTCCGCAATTCCCGGTGGAAGAATTCCGCCCGGCCCCGGTACCGCTCATCCTCATCCTCCCCGGGATCGTTCCCGCCGATTCCGCTGACCGGAACCTGCCGGGATTGGCCGTGGAACGTCCAGCGGATGGAGAAATCCTCGGGAACGGGGGCGAGGCCCAACCGGCACGGCAGGACCACCCGGTCCCCGATGATTCCCAGCACGGAAGTTTTGGGATCGCCGAGGGATCTGCCTGTTTCGGGGTAAAACGGCATTTGGTTTTCCGCGGAATTTCTTCGCAGATCGATTCCACCCTCAGCAGGAGAGGAAAACCCAAAAAAAATTCAGGAATGTTCTGGATCCGCCTGTTTCAAAGTAAAACGGGGTTTGGTTTTCTGCGGAATTTCATCGTGGATCGATTCCGCCCTCAGTGGGATAGGATAACCCAAAAAAATTTGGGAAGGTTCAGGATCCACCTGTTTTGGGGTAAAACGGGGCTCGGGGTTTGGTTTTCCGCGGAATTTCGTCACGGATCAATTCTGCCATCAGTGGGAGAAGGAATCCGGAGGAAAACCCAAAAAAAATTGGGGAATGTTCAGGATCCATCCGCCTGTTTCGGGGTAAAATGGGGGTTGGGTTTGGTTTTCCGCGGAATTTCGTCGTGGATCGATTCTGCCCTCAGCGGGACAGGAATCCGGAGGAAACCCCCCAAAAAAATTTGGGAATGTTCGGGATCCGCCTGTTTCGGGGTAAAACGGGGTTTGGTTTTCCGCAGAATTTCTTCGCGGATCGATTCTGCCCTCAGCAGGAGAGGAAAACCCAAAAAAAATTCGGGAATGTTCGGGATCCATCCACCTGTTTCGGGGTAAAATGGGGGTCGGGGTTTGGTTTTCTGCAGAATTTTGTCACGGATCAATTCCGCCATCAGCAGGAGAGGATAACCCAAAAAATTCAGGAATGTTCAGGATCCGCCTGTTTCGGGGTAAAACGGGGGTCGAGGTTTGGGTTTTCCACGGAATTTCATCGTGGAATGATTCTGCCTCAGCGGGACAGGAATCCAGAGGAAAACCCCCCAAAAAATTTGGGAATGTTTGGGATCCGCCTGTTTCGGGGTAAAATGGGGTTTGATTTTCCATGGTATTTTGTTGCAGATCGATTCCGCCCTCAGCGGGAGAGGAATTGAGAGGAAAACCCCAAAAAATTTGGGAATGTTCGGGATCCATCTGCCTGTTTCGGGGTAAAATAGGGGTCCGGTTGGGTTTTCCATGGAATTTCGTCGCAGATCGGTTCCGCCCTCAGCGGGAGAGGAAAACCCCCAAAAAATTCGGGAATGTTCAGGATCCACCTGCTTCGGGGTAAAATGGGGGTCCCAACAATTGCAACAACCCCAGCAATCCTGACAATCGCAATGATCTCAACAATCCCAAAAATCCCAACAATCCCAATGATCCCAATGATCTAAAAAATCCCAATGATCCCAACAATCCCAAGGATCCCAAGGATTGCAGTGATCCCAACAATCCCAATTATCTCAACAATCCCAAGGACCCAAATGATCCAAAAAATCCCAGTAATCCCAACTATCACGACAATCCCAACGATCGCAGCAATCCCAGCAATCCCAAAAATCCCAATGATCCCGACAATCACAATCCCAACAATCCCAGTGATCCCAAATGATCTCAATAATTGCGACAATCCCAACAATCCCAGAGATCCCAAAAATCCCAACGATCCCAACAATCCCAATGATCCCAACAATCTCAGCAATCCTGACAATCCCAATGATCTCAACAATTCCAACAGTTCCAGTAACCCAGACAATCCCAGCTATCCCAAAAATCCCAATGATCCCAGTGATCTCAACAATCCAAATGATCTCAACAATCCAAATGATCTCAACAATCCCAAAAATCCTAACAATCCCAACAATCCCAATGATCCCAACAATCTCAGCAATCCCAATGATCCCAACAGTCTCAGCAATCCCAAGGATTCCAATGATCCCAGCAATTGCAACAATCATGACAATCCCAACAATCTCAACGATCCCAACGATCTCAATGATCTCAATGATCCCAAAAATCCCAACGATCCCAACAATCTCAGCAATCCCAAAAATCCTAACATTCCCAATAATCCCAACAATCCCACCAGTTGCAGCAATCTCAGCAATCAATCCCAACGATCCCAACAATCCCAATGATCCCAGCAATCCCAACAATCCCAGTGATCTCAACGATCCCAAAAATCCCAACAATCCCAACTATCGCAACAATCCCAACGATCGCAGTAATCCCAGCAATCCCAAAAATCCCAACAATCCCAAAAATCCCAGTGATCCCAACAATCACGACAATCCCAACAATCCCAACAACCTCAACAATCCAGACCATTCCAAAAATCCCAACGATCCCAACGATCTCAACAATCCCAGTGATCCCAACAATCCCATAGATCTCAGCAATCCCAAAAATCCCAAAAATCCCAAGGAGCCCAATGATCGCAGCGATCCCAATGATTCCAAACAATCTCAACAATCCCTAAAAGTCCCAAAATCCCAAGGGCCCCAATGATTGCAGCGATCCCAACGATTTTAAAAATCCCTCCGGAATTTTCGGAGCCGCCACCACTTCCCTGCGGAGCTGCTCCAGCCCCAACCACCCTCTGGAAAAGGAACTTTTCCAAGAAAAAAATCTGCATTTCGTTCACATTTCGGAGCAGGAATCGGCTGTTTTCGGGAATGGATCCCGAACGGAATCGCCCTCACCTGTGGCTAGGATCGGGAGCAGCACTGTCCACCAGAACCAGGAATCCATGGAAATCCCGGCCCCTTCCTGATGGAAAAAATGGGAAAATCGGGAAAATTATCCGTGAGGGATGATGGGGTTGGCGGGGTCGTGGAAAATGGGATTCTGGGATTTTCCCCTTTAATTTAAATTTAATTTAAATTTCATTTCCCTTTAATTTAAATCCTCCCATTGAAGCCTTCCTCGGTCTTCCAGAGATTCCTCATCCCATTTTTCCCCCTTTGTTATATTATTAAATTATTAATTATTTTATATTATTTTATATTATATTTTTACATCAGATTTTGCTAATAAATGTTGATATTGGATGTTGGTAGTAAATTTTTATGTTAAGTTTTTTATATTGGATCTAGATAATCGATTTTGATATTGGATTTTGATATCAAATTTTCACGTTGGAATTTTATATTAAATTTTCATATTAAACTTTTCTATATTGGATGTTGATTATAAATTTTGATATTGGATTTTCAGATTATATTTTGGTATTAGATTTGATATTAGATTTCCGTATTTTTAATATTGTTTTTACCAATATTTTTAAACATTATTTTTATATAATTTTGCCATTCTGTTTTATATTATATTTTGGGATTCGGTTTTAATGTTCTATTTGAACTCTATATCTTGATACTTTGTTTTTATATATTTTATTATTATATTTGAATGCTGTATTTTGATATTTTAGAATACTTATATTTATTATATAACAAAATAATTTATTACTGTATAACGATTGTTATTTAATAAGTAACATAGAATTTGATCATTATACTTTAAATCCTGATTTATTGGGATTTAATCCAAATTTATTAGGATTTAATCCTGATTTGTTAGGATTTAATCCTGATTTATTGGGATTTAACTCCGATTTATTGGGATTTAATCCCAATTTTCTGGGATTTAATCCCAAATTCCTGGGATTTCCTGGGATTTCCTGGGATTTCCCCACATCCCAAATCGCAGATAAATCCAAGCGATGCCAGGGAGAGCAATTCCCACAGGAAAAAGGCAACAACAAATGGATTTAATCCGAATGAATTAATTGTTTTCCTCGTGAAAACAATCAAATCGTTCCAATCAAATCCATTTCTTCCAGTTAAATTAAACAATTAATTAAATTAATTAAACTAATTAAATTAATTAAACTAATTAGATTAACGAATCCCGGCCGATTCAGGGATGTTTTCCCAGCCGGAATTCCTTACCTGAGCTCCTCGGGGCTGGGGTTGGGATCGACCTTTGCCCTTTGGGGTTTTATGGCCTCTGGGACTTTGCGTTTTCCGGTGCATCCGGAAGGGATTGGATGGAAAATTCCCATTTTTATTCCCAAATTTTCACTTTCCAGAGTGTTCCTCCTCATCCTCATCCGCCAGGGTTTGGTGGGAATGGGAAAAGAGTTCCAGGGACCAAAATTTCGGGGAAAAAATATATTTAACATAATGTTTGTATTTATTCCTATATTCTAAATTGACATGATAGTTTTATAATAAAATGTATTTGTGTTGTATAAGTAATATAATTTATAATTTTGTATGCAATGTATAATAGAACAGAATAAAATGTAATAGAATGTAATATATAATGTAATATAATATAATATAATATAATATAATATAATATAATATAATATAATATAATATAATGTATCAGTTATATTAATATAATTATAGTTATATAATTAATGTAATTAATAAGTTCATATAATAGACGTTTCTACACGAATGTATTTATATGTATATATGTATATATGTAAATATTTATTTATATATTTATATGTTTATTTATTTAATTAAATTTATTCTACTCACACAACCTGTAAGATATCGAATACGAAAAAATACAAATACCTAAAATATAAAAATAGAAGTAAAAACTATAAAATACAAAAATTCCGGGGATTTTATGGGTGCTGGGATAAGGCCGTGCTCCGTTTAGGATTAATTTTTCCCTGGGAATGGTTTTGGGTGGTTTTCTTTTCCCTTTATCCCAGGTTTTTTTACTTTTTTGGATGGAAATTGGGATTTTTGGGGGCAGTGGAGTTTTTTTGGGGGGAAGGGGCAACATTTTTCCTGTTTCCCGATTTTTCCCAAATAAAGCCCCCAATTTTCCATGGATAAAACCCCCATTTTTGTCCCGGTTTTTCCCATATAAAATCCTCACTTTCCCCTGATTTTCCTGGATAAAAACCCTTTTTTTTCCCGATTTTCCAGGGAATTCTCCTCCCGGAGGCTCCAGACCCCCCCCGAGATATTTTGGGGATCCCTTCTACGTCCCCCACCCCAGATTTGGGGAGGGGGCGTGGCCTCACCGCCCTTTCCCCGCCTCCTCGCCACTTTTCCATCTCCCATTGGCTCCCGTCGCTGTCAATCAATTCCCCAGCACCGCCCCTAGCAGGGGCGTGTCCCTCCAATGCCGACCCCGCCCCTTTTCCCCGACCCTCCCTCTCATTGGTCGCCCGCGCTGTCAATCCCGCCCTCATCTCCCCGCCCCCAGCCCCGCTTGTGGGCGTGGCCTTGCCGTGATTGACACCGCGCTCGCCCAATGAGGGGCGGTGCCTCGCCGCCTCCCCGACGTACGGCGGGGCCGGGGGGGGAATTGGGGGTGGGGGGGAGAAATTTGGGGGCGTCGGGACCCCCGGGGACCCCCCGGGACCCCCCCGGGACCCCTCGGGGGCGGGGCCGGGCCAGGCCGCTCCGGCCCTTTGTGTCGGCGAGCGGCGAGCGAGGCCCGGGAGCGGCTCGGGGGGGCTGCGGGAGGGACCCCCAGGTTTGACTTGGGGAGGGGGCGATGGGCTTGGGGGTGGGGGAAGGACCCCAAATCCGGGGGGGCTGCGGGACCCAGGGTGGGGGGGATTTGGGGATGGGAGGGGTCGGGGACGAGGTCCGGGGGGCTCCGGGGGACCCCAGGTCTGGGAGGGCTTCGGGACCCCAGGGTGGGGGGGTCGGGACCCCCAATTTGTGGGGGCTATGGGGCCGGGAGCCAGCGCCGAGGGGGTTTCGGGACCCCCAAATTTGGGGGGGCTATGGGGTCGGGATCTAAGACTGGGAGGGTTTCGGGACCCCCAGGTTTGGGGAGGCTTTAGGGCCGGGGGGGAGTGTCGGCACCCCCAAAATTAGGGAAGCTGTGGGGTCAGGATCCAGGGCTGGGGGGCTCCGCGACCCAGGGTTTGAATGGGGGGGTGGGGGGTCCAGGACTCGAGGGTCACCACGGGTCGGGGGGGTCGGCGTCCCCAAATTTGGGGGGGCTATGGGGTCGGGATCTAGGTCTGGGAGGGTTTCGGGACCCCCGGGCCAGGGGGAGTCGGGACCCCCAAGTTTGGGGGGGGCTATGGGGTCAGGAGCCAGGGCCGGGGGGGAGTGTCGAGACCCCAGGTTTGGGGGGGCTTTAGGGCCGGGGGTGTTTCGGGACCCCCAGGTTTGGGGGGGCTTTAGGGCCGGGGGTGTTTCGGGACCCCCAGGTTTGGGGGGGCTTTAGGGCCGGGGCGGTCGGGACCCCCAAGTCTGGGGGGGCTGCGGGGTCGGGAACGAGGTCCGGGGGGATTCTGCGACCCAGGATTTGAATGGGGGGGGCGGGGGGGTCCAGGACCCCAGGGTCGCCACGGGTCGGGGGGGTCGGGATCCCCAAATTTGGGGGGCTGCGGGGTCGGGAGCCAGGACTGGGGGTGTTTCGGGACGCCAGGGCCGGGGGGGGGCGGGACCCCCAGGTTTGGGGGGCTTTAGGGCCGGGCGGGGGTCGGGACCCCAATTCCGGGGGTCGGGACCCCAATTCCCGGGGTCGGGATGGACTCTGGGGGAGGACATTACAAAGGTCTGGGGGCTCGGGGGGGTCACGTGGGGCCGGGGGAGGTCTGGGGGTCAGGTGGGGTTTTGGGGGGGTCCTGGAGGGTCTTTAAGGTGATGGGGGGGGCTTTAAAGGGGGGGGGCGTTGTAAACCCCGGAGACCCCCGGGGTGGGCGCGGGGACCACCCCTCACCCACCCCCGTGCCCCCTCCCCAGCTCCATATCGCGATATTGGCGTGGGGTTTTAATGCCCGGAGACCCCCAGGGTGGGCGCTGGGACCACCCCTCACCCACCCTGTCCCCCTCCCCAGCTCCATATCGTGACACCCTTGGAGGATTTTAAACCCCGGAGACCCCCGGGATGGGCGCGGGGGCCACCCCTCACCCACCCTGTCCCCCTCCCCACCTCCATATCGCGATATCCTTGGGGGGGGGTTGAGACCCCCGGGGTGGGTTTACTCCAGGGTTTACAACCCCCCAAGGAGGGGAGACCGCCGGCATGGGGGCTGGGACCACCCCTCACCCACCCCGTCCCCCTCCCCAGCTCCACATCGCGACATCCCTGGGGGGGGTTGAGACCCCCCGGGGTGGGCGCGGGGACCACCCCTCACCCACCCCGTCCCCCTCCCCAGCTCCACATCGCGACACCCTCGGGGGGCTCACGCCGGACCCCAGCTCGATGGAGACCCCCCCTCCCCGCCCGCGCTGGCGCCTGCGACCCCCGGAGGTGGCCCAGGACCCGGGAGGCTCCTCCGGCCGAAGGTGGCCCCGCGGCGAGTGGACTCGGCGCCTCGTCCCGGCCCTGCCCGGGGGGGGTCCCGGGGGTCCCGGGGGCGGGGGTCCCGGGGGCGGGGGTCCCGGGGGCGGGGGTCCCGGGGGCGGTGCCGGTACCGAGCTGCGGCGGCTGCGGTTCCGCCAGTTCCGCTACCAGGAGGCGGCGGGGCCGCGGGACGTGTGGCGGCGGCTGCGGGAGCTGTCGCGGGGCTGGCTGCGGCCCGAGGTGCGCAGCAAGGAGCAGATCATGGAGCTGCTGGTGCTCGAGCAGTTCCTCAGCATCCTGCCCGAGGACATCCAGAGCTGGGTGTGGGTGCGGCACCCCGAGTCGTGCGCGCAGGCCGTGGCCTTGGCCGAGAGCTTCCAGCGCGGAGAGCCCGACGGGGTTTGGGAGCAGCAGGTGGGGCTGGGGGCAAGGGGAAGGGGATTTGGGGGCTGCAGGTGGGGGCTCGGGGCAAGGGGATTTGGGGATTTGGGGGCGGCAGGTGGGGCTGGGGCAAGGGGAAGGGGATTTGGGGGCAGCAGGTGGGGCTGGGGCAAGGGGAAGGGGATTTGGGGGTGGGAGAGGGGGCTGGAGCTGTGGGGAAGGGGATTTGGGGGCGGTGGGTGGGGCTGGGGCAAGGGGATTTGGGGATTTGGGGGTGGCAGGTGGGGCTGGGGGCAAGGGGAAGGGGATTTGGGGGTGGCAGGTGGGGCTGGGGGCAAGGGGAAGGGGATTTGGGGGTGGCAGGTGGGGCTGGGGGCAAGGGGAAGGGGATTTGGGGGTGGCAGGTGGGGCTGGGGGCAAGGGGATTTGGGGATTTGGGAGAGGGAAAGGGGTCTGGAGCTGTGGGGAAGGGGATTTGGGACCTGTGGGGAAGGGGATTTGGGGATTTGGGAGTGGGAAAGGGGTCAGGACCTGTGGGGAAGGGGATTTGGGGGCGGTGGGTGGGGCTGGGGGCAAGGGGAAGGGGATTTGAGGGTGGGAAAGGGGTCAGGAACTGTGGGGAAGGGGATTTGGGAGTAGAGGAGGGGTCAGGACCCGCGGGGAAGGGAATTTGGGGGCGGCTGAGGGGGCTGGACCTGTGGGGAAGGGGATTTGGGGGCAGCTGAGGGGATCAGACCTGTGGGGAAGGGGATTTGGGACCTGTGGGGAAGGGAATTTGGGGGCGGCTGAGGGGGCTGGAGCTGTGGGGAAGGGGATTTAGGACCTGTGGGGAAGGGGATTTGGGAGAGGGAAAGGGGTCTGCACCTGTGGGGAAGGGGATTTTGGGAATAGAGGAGGGGTCCTGACCCCCAGGGGGAGGGGGATTTGGGGATGGGAAAGGGGTCTGCACCTGTGGGGAAGGGGATTTTGGGAATAGAGGAGGGGTCCTGACCCCCAGGGGGAAGGGGATTTGGGGTCGGCTGAGGGGTCCAGAGCTGTGGGGAACGGGATTTGGGACCTGTGGGGAAGGGGATTTGGGAATAGAGGAGGGGTCAGGACCTGTGGGTAAAGCAGTTCCGATGGGGTCCTGGCCCCAAAATTTGGAATAACCATCCCCAAAACATTCCTCCCACCCCTGAAGCCCTCCCCCACCAATTTTTGGAATCCTCCAAAACTGAGAGCGGAAAGGGACAGTGGGGGTCCCAGGCACCCAAATCCCCTCAGGAGCTTTTTGGGATCCCCAGTGCCCAAATCCCCTCTGGAGTTTTTGGTGTCTCCATGTCCCCAAATCCCCTCTGGAGTTTTTGGGGTCCCAAATCCCCTCTGGAGCTTTCGGGGGTCCCAAATCTCTGGAGATTTTGGGGTCCCAAATCTCCTCAGTTTTTGGAGATCCCCAGTGCCTAAATCCCCTCTTGAGTTTTTGGGGGTCCCAAATCCTCTCTGGAGTTTTTGGGATTTCCATGGCCCCAAATCCCCTCTGGAGTTTTTGGGGTCCCAAACCTCTGGAGTTTTTGGGGTCCCAAACCTCTGGAGTTTTTGGGGTCCCAAATCCCCTCAGGACCTTTTCGGGGTCCCAAATCTCTGGAGCTTTTGGGGTCCCAAATCTCTGGAGCTTTTGGAAGTCCCAAATCTCTGGAGCTTTTGGGGGTCCCAAATCTCTGGAGCTTTTGGGGGTCCCAAATCTCTGGAGCTTTTGGGGTCCCAAACCTCTGGAGTTTTTGGGGTCCCAAATCCCCTCAGGACCTTTTCGGGGTCCCAAATCTCTGGAGCTTTTGGGGTCCCACATCCCCTCAGGAGCTTTTCGGGGTCCCTTTCCAGGTGACCGTGCGGGTGAAGGTGGAGGATGTGGCCCCTGGGGACCTGGAGGACCCTGGGGATTTGGGGGTCCTGCCCAGCCCCCCATCGGAGCCCCCCCGGGAGGAGAAGGTGACGGCCGAGGAGGAGGAGCTGCGGGAAGGAGGTACGGGGTGGGGCAGGAGACCTTTTTCTGCCCCAAAAATTGGGGTGGAGGTTCTGCTGGGGGAGCTCGGGGGTGGTGGGACCCAAAAATTATCTCTGTGGACCCAAAAAACATCTCAGGGGACCCAAAAAACATATCCAGGGGACCCAAAAATCATCTCCAGGGAATCAAAATCATCTCAATGGTCATTTCTTGAGGGTCAAAACTATTTTTGTGGACCCAAAAAATCATCTCTGGAGGATCAAAACCATCTCAGGGGACCCAAAACCATCTCAGTGGATCAAAACCATCTTGAGTCAAAAACCATTTTGGGTTCAAAACCATTTTGGGCTCAAAACCATCTCCTTGGGTTCAAAAACCTTTCCTTTGGGTCCAAAAACCTTTCTTTTGAGTCCCCAAAACCTTTCCTTTTTATCCAAAAACCTTTGGGTACAAAACCTTTCCTTGGGGTCCAAAACCTTTCCTTTGGTCCCAAAAACCTTTCTTTTGGGTCCAAAAACACTTGGGTCCCAAAAGCTTTTGGGTCCAAAATCCTTTCCTTTGGGTCCAAAACCTTTGGGTCCAAAAACCTTTGGGTCCCAAAACCTCTCCTTTGGGTCCAAAAAGTTTGGCCTCCGGGTCAAACCCACCTGGTGGAAGGTCCAACCTCACCTTTCTCCCTGATGACCTCCCATGGGTGAATTTGGGGGGTCAGTGGCCAGAGCTGGACCCCATCAGGGCACGGAGGGGTCAGTGCCGGACCTTCCATGGGGTCAGAGCTGGACATTCCGTGGGGTCAGAGCTGGACCTTCTCTGGGGTCAGAGCTGGACCTTCTCTGGGGTCAGAGCTGGACATTCCGTGGGGTCAGAGCTGGACACTCCATGGGGTCAGAGCTGGACATTCCCTGGGGTCAGAGCTGGACACTCCATGGGGTCAGAGCTGGACATTCCATGAGGTCAGAGCTGGACATTCCGTGGGGTCAGAACTGGACATTCCATGGGGTCAGAGTTGGACATTCTGTGGGGTCAGAGCCAAACATTCCGTGGGGTCAGAGCTGGACACTCCATGGGGTCAGAGCTGGACATTCCGTGGGGTCAGAGCTGGACATTCCATGGGGTCAGAGCTGGACCTTCTCTGGGGTCAGAGCTGGACATTCCATGGGGTCAGAGTTGGACATTCCGTGGGGTCAGAGCTGGACATTCCGTGGGGTCAGAGCCAAACATTCCGTGGGGTCAGAGCCGGACACTCCATGGGGTCAGAGCTGGACATTCCGTGGGGTCAGAGTCAGACATTCCGTGGGGTCAGAGCTGGACATTCCCTGGGGTCAGAGCTGGACATTCCGTGGCCGGAGCCGGACATTCCCCATCAGGACCCACCACAGACCCTCTCCTCTCCCCACAGGTCCCCCCACAGCCCTGGATCCGGTCCTTCCCCACCCCCAACCCCCACCGGACACCCCAAAATCCACGCCCCCCGCCCGGCGAGGACCCCCCCGGTCCCGGCGCGGGACCCACCGCGGCCCCACCGGAGCCCCCCCGGCCACCACCGCGGCCAAGCCGTACCCCTGCGGTGAGTGCGGCAAAACCTTCGGCCGCCTGACCCACCTCAAGACGCACGAGCGGACGCACACCGGGGCCAAGCCCTACGGCTGCGGCCAGTGCGGCAAGCGCTTCGGCCACCTGTCCACGCTGACCACGCACCGGCGCCTGCACACGGGCGAGCGGCCGTACGGCTGCGGCCACTGCGGGAAGAGCTTCACCAACCCCTCGGACCTCAACAAGCACCGGCGCTCGCACACGGGCGAGCGGCCGTACCCGTGCCCGGCGTGCGGCAAGCGCTTCAGCCAGCAGTCCAACCTGACCATGCACCGGCGCTCGCACACGCAGGAGCGGCCGTACCCCTGCCGGACGTGCGGCAAGAGCTTCAAGTACCTGGCCGACCTGACCGTCCACCAGCGCTCCCACACCGGCGAGAGGCCCTTCCCCTGCGGCCACTGCGGCAAGGGCTTCAGCAATAAGTCGTCGCTGGCGCGGCACGCGCGGATCCACGCCAGGGCGGCCGCTGGGGACAAGTGACGGCGGTGGGGGAGGGTTGGGGTGGTGGGGCTGCGGGTTTGGGTTTGGAGATGGGATTGGAGTTCTCCAGGAGGTGGTTGTCCTGAGGTGGGTCAAACATGGACGAGGATGGACATGAGGTGATGGTTGATGACTCCATGATCACGTTCCCTGCTCCAGAAGGTCACACAGGGTTGGTGGGATATCCTCCATGGCCTGGTGGCTCCAGGATTTGGTTCTGGAGATGGGATTGGAGTTCTGCAGGAGGTGGTGGCCCCTGGATTGTCCTGAGGTGGGTCAAACATGGATGAGGATGGACATGAGCTGATGGTTGATGTCTTCCATGGCTTGGTGACTCCATGGTCACATTTCCTGCTCCTGGAGATCCAAGATGGTTGGTGGGATCTTCCCATGGCCTGGTGACTCCATGATCACATTTCCTGCTCCAGAAGGTCCCACACTGCTGGTGAGACATTCCCCATGTCCTGGTGGCTCCAAGGTCCAATTCGTGCTCCTGGACATCCTACATGGCTGGTGGGACATCCCCCATCGCCTGGTGGCTCCATGGTCACATTTCCTGCTCCTGGAGGTCCCACATGGTTGGTGGGATCTTCCCATGGCCTGGTGGCTCCAACGTCCCATTCCCTGCTGCTGGAGATCCAGCATGGTTGGTGGGACCATGACTGATGGGCCCTGTGTCCTGTTGGCTCCAGGATTTGTCTCCCTGGTTCTGGAGATGGCATCAGTGTCCTCCAGGAGGTGGTGGCCCTGGGGTTGTCCTGAGGTGGGTCAGACATGGATGAGGATGGACATGAGCTGATGGTTGATGTCTTCCATGGCCTGGTGGCTCCATGGTCACATTCCCTCTTCCAGAAGGTCCCACAGGGTTTGTGGGACATCTCCCATGGCCTGGTGGCTCCATGACCCCATTTCCTGCTCCTGGAGGTCCAGCAGGGTTGGTGGGACATCCCTCATGCCCTGGTGGCTCCATGGTCACATTTCCTGATCCCAAAGATCCAACCATCCTCACCCGGGGGTCTCCAGAAGGTCTCCAGAGGATCTCCAGAGGGTCTCCAGAAGGTCTCCAGAAGGTCTCCGGAGGGTCTCCAGAGGGTCTCCAGAAGGTCTCCAGACGGTTTCCAGAAGGTCTCCAGAGGGTCTCCAGAGGGTCTCCAGAGGGTCTCCATGGGCTTTGCCCTCCCCACTTCTTCCCTGGAAAAATGGGGTTTGTCCCTTTGGGGGGTGACAGCCAAAAATTCCTGTTCCTTGGGAAATTTGGAGTTTCTCCAAATCCCTTCTCCCCCCATTCCAGGAAATTTTGGGTTTCCCCAAATCCATCCCCCTCATTCCAGGAAATTTGGGATCTTTCCAATTCCACATCCTCCAGAAAATTTGGGGTTTCCCCAAATCCCATCCCCCTCATTCCGGAAAATTTGGGGTTTCCCCAAATCCCTTCCCCCCCATTCCAGAAAATTTGGGGTTTCCCCAAATCCCATCCCCCTCATTCCGGAAAATTTGGGGTTTCCCCAAATCCCATCCCCCTCATTCCGGAAAATTTGGGGTTTCCCCGAATCTCCCCCCCTCCTCCAGGAAATTTGGGGTTCCCCAAATCCCCTCCCCCTCCTCCAGGAAATTTGGGATTTTTCCAATTCCCCCTCCTCTAGGAAATTTGGGGTTCCCCAAATCCCTTCTCCCCCCACTTTGGAATCTCCCCAAATCTGTCCCCCCCATTCCAGGAAATTTGGGGTTTCCCCAAATCCTTTCACCCCCATTCCAGAAAATTTGGGGTTTCCCAAATCCCTTCTCCCCCCAGGAAGTTTGGGTTCTTTGCAATTCCACATCCTCCAAAAAATTTGGGTTTCCCCAAATCCCTCCCCCCCCATACCAGAAATTTTGGGGTTTCCCCAAATCCCATCCCCCTCCTCCAGGAAATTTGGGATTTTTCCAATTCCACATCCTCCAGGAAATTTGGGGTCTCCCAAATCCCATCCCCCCACTCCAGGAAATTTAGGGTCAATCCCTTGGATTTTGGGATTTTTCCCTCCACCCCCCGTGATCCCTTATTTTGGCTTTTTTTCCCCATTTTTCCTCATCCCATCGCTCCCAAAATCCCATTTTTTTGGAGAGAGTTTCCACCACCCCAAAACCGGAAATTTTAATTTTTTTTGGTCTGCAAATGATTTTAATGAGAAATGAGAGAAAAAAATAATCAGTATGGACACGAGGAATGGGAATTGTGTCCAGAGCGGAGAAAATTCTGATTAAAAAAAGGAAAATTTGGGTTTTCCTTCATCCTGGGGAATTTGGGGGCGGAAAATAGGGAATGTAGAGGGGGAAAATGGCTTTTTTGGGATTCCAGGGTGATGCTGGAGGAGTTTTTTTGGGAGAAAATGGGAAATTCAGTTGGAAAAATCACATTTTCCTGCGTTTTCAGACTGAGGTGAAGGTTCTGCCAAAATAAAGAAAAATATTGGGGAAAAAACCCCAAATCTAAGGATTTTCCTGGATTTTGTGGTGGTTTTGGAGTTTTTTTGGGAGAAAATGAGAAATTCAGATGGAAAGGTCTCATTTTCCTGTGGTTTCAGACTGAGGTGAAGGTTCTGCCAAAAAAATGAAAAATATTGGGAAAAAAACCCCAAATCTAAGGATTTTCCTGGATTTTGTGGTGATTTTTGAAGTTTTTTGGGATAAAATCGGAAATTCAGCTGGAAATCCACAGGGTTAAGACTGGGATTTACTGGGGTTTACTGGGATATAGTGGGAGGGGGACTGGGAAGCACTGGGATACACTGGGTTGGGACTGGAATTTACTGGGATAGACTGGGATTTACTGGGATATACTGGCTTGGGACTGGGATAGAGTGGGATTTACTGGGATAGACTGGGATATACTGGGATTCACTGGGATTTACTGGGATATACTGGGAAAGCCGAATCCCGTGGGTTTCTCCATGGGATTGAGACTGGGATTTACTGGGATATACTGGGACATAATGGGACATACTGGGATATATTGGGATTTACTGAGATATACTGGGATATACTGGGACATACTGGGAGAGACTGGGAGAGACTGGGATATCCTGAGATATACTGGGATCTATCCTGGGATATTGTGGGATATACTGGGACATACTGGAATTTACTTAGATATATGGGGATAAACTGGGATATACTGGGATATATACTGGGCCATCCTGGTTTATACTGAGATATAATGGGATATACTGGGATTTACTGGGACATACTGAGATATACTGGAATATACTGGGACATACTGGTTTATACTGGGATATAGTGGTCTATATACTGGGATATCCTGAGATATACTGGGATATACTGGGACATACTGGAATATACTGAGATATCCTGAGATTTACTGGGATTTTTTGGGATATACTGGGATATGTGGGGATAAACTGAGATATACTGGGATATACATTGGGATTTACTGGGACATACTGGGACATACTGGGATATATACTGGGGTATATACTGGAGTATATACTGGGATATATCCTGGGATTTACTGGGATTTATTGGGATATACTGGGACATAGTGAGATATATGGGGATAAACTGAGATATCCTGGGACATACTGGGATATATACTGGGAATATACTGGTCCATACTGGTTTATACTGGTTTATACTGGTTTATACTGGTCCATACTGGTTTATACTGGTTTATACTGGTTTATACTGGTCCATACTGGTTTATACTGGTTTATACTGGTTTATACTGGTCCATACTGGTTTATACTGGTTTATACTGGTTTATACTGGTTTATACTGGGCCATACTGGTTTATACTGAGATACACTGGATTATACTGAGATATACTGGTTTATACTGGTTTATACTGGTCCATACTGGTTTATACTGGTTTATACTGGTTTATACTGGTTTTTACCGCTCCACACCGGCACCACCCTTACCGCGGGCACGGCGGCAGCTCGCTCAGCTCCCGGCAGCGCTCCAGCCCCGCCCGCACCGCGGTCACCGCGCGGCTCCGCGCCCAGCCCTCCACGGCCACGCGGTGCGCGGGCCCCGAGCGGAACTCCCGCGTCACCCACGCCGAGAACGGCACCGACACCTCCCGGCGAGACCCCCGGAGCACCGCCGAGCACTCGGAGCGCGCCGGCACCGCCACCCGCACCGCGTGGCTCCGCGACACGAACTCGGTGACGGCCGCGCCGCTCGCCCACGGCACGGCGGTGACGTTCCCGAGCTCCCACCCCGAATCGGTGAGGATTACCGGGGCTGCGTGGAGAACCCCGCGGGCCGCGGGCAGCTCGGCGCTCCAGGTGTGCTCCACCTCCGTCAGCTCCTCCAGAGTCACCGATTTGGGGACGGCGCGACACTCCGCGTTCCTCACCGCCACCGCCGCCACCTCAGCGGGCTCGGAGCTGTCCAGCGCCGCGCTGGAGTTGTAGGAGACGTCGGCGATGGAGAACCGCGAGGAGCCCTGGCGAACCACCAGCGTCTGGTACCATTTGTACCAAATCTCCTCGCCGTCCACGGCCACGAACAGCGCCTGCTGCTCCTTGGACACCTTGCCCAGCCCGTCCCGGCTGCGGCCCACGAAGATGTCGGTGAGGGGACAGCCCTCCACGGCGCCCGCGGGGACGCTCCCGAACGACGTGTCCACCTGGCGGGAAATAAAATTTTGTGTAAATTAAAATTTTAAATTATGATTTTAAAATGTCGTAGTTCGTCTGTACACCGGGAAAAGGAATTTTAAAGTTTCTTTTTAGGGCATTATTTGGGAAAAGGGATTTTTAGTTAATTCCAGGACATTATTCCGGAAGAGGAATTCTAAGGTTTTTTTTCAGGATGTTGTTCGGGAAGAGGAATTTGAAGTTTCTTTTCAGTGCATTGTTCGGGAAAAGGAATTTTAAGGTTTTCTTCAGGACATTGTTCGGGAAAAGGAACTTTAAAGTTTCTTTTTAGGGCGTTGTTCAGGAAAAGGAATTTTAAATTTCTTTTTAGGGTGTTGCTCGGGAAAAGGAATTTTCTCTTCAGGACATTGTTCGGGAAAAGGAATTTAAAGTTAATTCCAGGACGTTGTTCGGGAAAAGGAATTTTGAAGTTTCTTTTTAGGGCGTTGATGGGGAAGAGGAATTTGAAGTTTCTTTTCAAGACACTGTTTGGGAAAAGGAATTTTGAGTTTCTTTTCAGGATGTTGTTCGGGAAAATGAATTTTAAGTTAATTCCAGGACGTTGTTCGGGAAAAGGAATTTTGAAGTTTCTTTTCAGGACATTGTTCAGGAAAAGGAATTGTGAGTTTCTTTTCAAGACATTGTTCAGGAAAAGGAAATTTAAGTTTCTTTTTAAGACATTATTTGGGAAAAGGAATTTTAAAGTTTCTTTTCAGAGCGTTGTTCGGGAAAAAGAATTTTAAGTTAATTCCAGGATGTTGTTCAGGAAAAGGAATTCTGAGTTTCTTTTCAGGACATTGTTCTGGAAAAGGAATTTTGAGTTTCTTTTCAGGGCGTTGTTCAGGAAAAGAAATTTTAAGTTAATTCCAGGACATTGTTCGGGAAAAGGAATTTTCTTTTCAGGGCAATGTCCTGGAAGAATTTTGAGTTTCTTTTCAGGATATTGATCGGGAAAAGGAATTTTGAGTTAATTTCAGGACATTGTTCAGGAAAAGGAACTTTAAAGTTTCTTTTTAGGGCGTTGTTCAGGAAAAGGAATTTTAAATTTCTTTTTAGGGTGTTGCTCGGCAAAAGGAATTTTAAGTTTCTCTTCAGGACATTGTTCAGGAAAAGGAATTTTGAGTTTCTTTTCAGGGCGTTGTTCAGGAAAATAAATTTTAAGTTAATTCCAGGACATTGTTCGGGAAAAGGAATTTTAAGTTTCTTTTCAGGGCAATGTCCTGGAAGAATTTTGAGTTTCTTTTCAGGACATTGTTTGGGAGAAGGAATTTTAAGTTCATTCCAGGATGTTGTTCAGGAAAAGGAATTTTGAGTTTGAATACTGAGGGATTTGGATTCAATAGAAAACTGAATATTGAGGAGATTTGGATCCGATAGAAATTGAATATTGAGGGGATTCAGATTCAAATAGAAAATTGAATATTGAGGAGATTCAATTCAATAGAAAACTGAATATTGAGGAGATTTGGATTCAATAAAAAACTGAATATTGAGGAGATTCGAATTAAATAGAAAACTGAATATTGAGCGGATTTGGATCAAATAAAAAACGGAATATTGAGGAGATTCGATTCAATAGAAAACTGAATATTGAGGATTGCTCAACTCCAAATCGATGAATTTGAAACGATGCATCTCTGTGGGTTTTGACTATAAAATTTGGGGAAAATCCTATAAAATCAGCACCTCACGGAATGAAGAATCATTCCGTGATTCATTTTT
The DNA here is from genome assembly GCA_036630365.1 of Acanthiza pusilla. Lineage (NCBI taxonomy): Eukaryota > Metazoa > Chordata > Aves > Passeriformes > Acanthizidae > Acanthiza > Acanthiza pusilla. The sequence goes on from JAXCHO010000122.1 coordinate 177,822, forward strand.
TCCCTCTGCTCTGTGTGGCTGAGATGATTTCCGTGGTTCATTTGGCCAGAACGCCATCCTGGCTGGAAAATAAAGCAATGCCTCAACTCTCCGACATCAAAAACGTCGCAGGTTTTTTGTTTTTCCTGCAAGATTTTCGTTTTCCCGCATGATTTTGGTTTTTCCCGCAGGATTTTCATTTTCCCGCACGATTTTTGTTTTCCCACACGATTTTTGTTTTCCCACACGATTTTTGTTTTCCCACACAATTTTGGTTTTTCCCACAGGACTTTCATTTTCCCGCGGGATTTTGGTTTTTCCCGCAGGATTTTGGTTTTTCCCGCAGGATTTTGGTTTTTCCCACAGGATTTTGGTTTTTCCCACACGATTTTGGTTTTTCCCGCACGATTTTCATTTTTCTCACAGGATTTTTGTTTTTCCCTGCAGGATTTTCATTTTCCCCACAGGATTTTCGCTTTTCCCGCAGGATTTTGGTTTTTCCCGCAGGATTTTCGTTTTTCCCACACAATTTTCATTTTCCCCGCGGGATTTTGTTTTTCCTGCAGGATTTTGGTTTTCCCACAGGATTTCTGTTTTTCCCGCAAGATTTTCACTTTTCCCGCAGGATTTTGCTTTTCTCACAGGATTTTCATTTTCCCTGCAGGATTTTGGCTTTTCCAGCAGGATTTTTGCTTTTCCCGCAGGATTTTTGCTTTTCCTGCAGGATTTTCATTTTTCCCACAGGATTTTGTTTTTTCCCACAGGATTTTGGTTTTCCCCGCAGGATTTTCATTTTCCCCACAGGATTTTGTTTTTTCCCACAGGATTTTGGTTTTCCCCGCAGGATTTTCATTTTCCCCGCGGGATTTTCGCTTTTCCTGCAGGATTTTGGTTTTTCCCGCAGGATTTTCGTTTTTCCCACACAATTTTCATTTTCCCTGCGGGATTTTGTTTTTCCAGCAGGATTTTTGTTTTTCCTGCAGGATTTTTGTTTTTCCCGCAGGATTTTTGTTTTTCCCTCAGGATTTTCGCTTTTCCCGCAGGATTTTCGCTTTTCCCGCAGGATTTTTGCTTTTCCCGCAGGATTTTTGCTTTTCCAGCAGGATTTTCGCTTTTCCAGCAGGATTTTCGCTGACACTCACCCAGTCCAGTGCCTCGAAGCCGCAGGATTTTTGCTTTTCCCACAGGATTTTTGCTTTTCCCGCAGGATTTTCACTTTTCCCGCAGGATTTTCGCTTTTCCCGCAGGATTTTCACTTTTCCCGCAGGATTTTCGCTTTTCCCGCAGGATTTTCGCTTTTCCCGCAGGATTTTCATTTTTCCCTCAGGATTTTCATTTTTCCCACAGGATTTTGGCTTTTCTCGCAGGATTTTTGTTTTTCCCTCAGGATTTTCACTTTTCCAGCAGGATTTTCGCTGACACTCACCCAGTCCAGCGCCTCGAAGCCGCCGGGGTTGATGAGGAGCTGGAAGTCGGCGCTGCTGAGCTCGCGCTCGGACCAGGGGAAGGAGCAGAAGGCGCCGCGCTCGGGGCGGAAGGAGCCCACGTTGCAGCCGAAGGAGCGCGTGGAGCAGACGAACTCGCGGCGCTGCCTGCGGCCGTTCCAGCTCCACACGGCGTGGGCAGGGACACCGCCCTGGAAGGGCTCCCAGCGCAGGGAGGAGGCAGCTGGAATGGGAATGGGATGGACTGGGATGGACTGGGATGGAGTGGGAGGGACTGGAATGGACAGGGATGGGATTGGGATGGACTGAGATCAGACTGGGATGGACTGGGATGGACCGGGATGGACCGGGAGGGGATTGGGAGGGGACTGGGAGACACTGGGATGGACTGGGATGGACTGGGAGGGGATTGGGATGGACTGGGAGCGACTGGGAGAGACTGGGATGGACTGGGAGGGGATTGGGATGGACTGGGAGCGACTGGGAGAGACTGGGATGGACTGGGAGGGGATTGGGATGGGATTGGGATGGACTGGGATGGACTGGGAGGATGGAGTTGGGCCCAGGGAGCGATGGCGGCGGGGAGGGAGCCGGGACGGAGCTGGAATGCGATTGGGGAAATGGGACTGGGATGGACTGGGATGGACTGGAAGGGGATTGGGAGGGGATTGGGAGACACTGGGATGGACTGGGAGGAGATTGGGATGGACTGGGAGGAGATTGGGATGGACTGGGAGGGACTGGGACAGACTGGGATGGACTGGGATCAGACTGGGATGGACTGGGAGTGGATTAGGATGGACTGGGAGGGACTGGGATGGACTGGGATCAGTCTGGGATGGACTGGGAGGGGATTGGAATGGACTGGGAGGATGGAGCGGGGCCTGGGGAGGGAGGTAGGATGGAGCTGGAATGGGATTGGGATGGACTGGGAGGGGATTGGGATGGACTGGGATGGACTGGGAGGGACTGGGAGGGACTGGGATGGGATTGGGAGACACTGGGATGCACTGGGAGGGACTGGGAGGGACTGGGATGGACTGGGATATCCTGGGACTCACCAGGGCTCTCCGGGGTTGGGATTCCTGAAATTCCCGGAATTTCGGTGTCGAGGATGAGGATGGCGACAGCCAAGAGCTGGGGGAGCCGGGGGTGTCACCTTCCCCCATCCCAAAATTCCCATCCCAAAATCTCTGATCCTAAAATTCCCAATCCCAAAGTTTCCTATCCGAAATTCCCAATCCTAAAAATCCCCATCACAAATTCCCCGTCCCAGAATTCCCCATCCCAAAATTCCTGTTCCCAAATTCCCGACCTTAAAATTCCCAATCTGAAATTCCCAATCCCAAAATTCCCAACCCCAACATTTCCCATCCCAGAATTTCCTATCCGAAATTCCCAATCCCAAAATTCCCAATCCTAAAATTCCCCATCACAAAATTCCCAATCACAAAATTCCCCATCACAAAATTCCCGATCCCAAATTCTCAATCCCAGAATTCCCAATCCCAAAATTCCCCATCCCAAATTCTCAATTCCGAATTCCCAATTCCAAATTCCTGATCCTAAAATTCCCAATCCCAAAATTCCCCATGCCAGAATTCCCAATCCCAAAATTCCCAGTCCCAAAATTCCCCATCCCAAATTCCCGATCCTAAAATTCCCATTCCCAAATTCCCAAATCCCCAATCCCAAATTTTATGGAATTTTTTTTTAAAGTCGCAACTGCCGTGTGCTAGAAAAATCTTTTTTTTCTGTTTATTCTCCCCCAAAAAAGGTTTAAAAATACCCCAAATATTTTTAAAATTACCCAAATATTTTTAAAATTCCCAAATATTTTAAAAATTCCCAAAATATTCCCTACCTGGAGCGTCGCCATCGCCGCGGAGCTGCGGAAAAATTCGGAATTTCCTTCAAAAATCCCTTCGGGTTCGGGAGCCGCGACTTTCCCAAAATCTGCACTTTTGGGTTTCCACATCCAAATTTTAGGATTCTCCTTCCCAAAATTGATATTTTGGGGCTCTCAGATTCAAATTTTGGGCTTCACCCTCCCAAAATCCACATTTTTGGGACTCCCCAACACCAAATTTTGGGGTTTTCCTCCCAGAATTGACATTTTTGGGTTCCCAGATCCAAATTTTGGTGCTCTCCCTCCCCAAAATCTTTTTTTTTGGGTCCCTCCCCTTCAAATGTTGGGGTCCCTTCTCCCAAAATTGACATTTTGCAGTTTCCAGATTCAAATTTTGGGGTCACTTCTCCCAAAATCCACAGTTTTGGGACTCCCCAACAGCAAATTTTGGGGTTTTCCTCCCAAAATCCACATTTTTGGGTTCCCAGATCCAAATTTTGGGATCTCCCCTCCTAAAATTGACATTTTGGGGCTCCCCAACTCCAAATTTTGGGTTTTCCTCCCAAAATCCACATTTTGGGGCTCCCAGATTCAAATTTTGGGGTTCTACCTCCCAAAATTGACATTTGGGGGTCCCAAACTCCAAATTTTGGGTTTTCCCCCACCCAAAATTGACATTTTTGGGTCCCTCCCCTTCAAATTTTGGGGTCCTTTTTCCCAAAATCCACACTTTTGGGGTTCCCAAGCTTCAAATTTGGGGCTCTCCCTCCCAAAAATCCACATTTCTCCCAAAAATCCACTTTTTTGGGTTCCTCCCTTAAAAATTTTGGGATTCTCCTTCCCAAACTCCAAATTTTGGGGTTTCCACCTCCCAATTTTGGGGTCCCTTTTCCCAAAATCCACATTTTTGGAATCCTAGATCTAAATTTTGAGGTCTCCAAGCTCCAAATTTGGGGTTCTCCCTCCCAAAAATCCACATTTTTGGAGTTCCCAGATCCAAATTTTAGGGTCCCTTTCCCCAAACTCCTCATTTTTGGGTTACTCCCTTTGAAATTTTGGGATTCTCTTCAAATTTTGCAATTCCCCCTCCCAAAAATTCCCATTTTGGGCTCTCCGGATCCAAATTTTGGGGTCCCCCCTTACCTTTTCCAGGTAAATCCTTTTTTTTGGGGTGTCTTCAGCCGATTTTGGTGTTTTCGGTGTTACTCGAGCCCCAAAAATGCCCCAAAACCTCTCAGGAAAAATGTCAAAAATGCAAAAATTCCCCCAAAAAAGGGAAGTGGACTCTGGGGGGGATTTTTTTTTTTGCTTTTCTCAGAGTTTTCACTTCACTTTTTGGGGTTTATTTTTAAATTCTGGCCCCGAAAAGGTCAAAGAATCTCAAAATGCTGCTGGGAATCGGAGATTTGGGGGAAAAGCTGAGAATTTCTGATTCTCCCTGAGGTGAAGTTTTTATAAATTATTTCTTTTATGGGAAAAGTTTCAAAAATGAGGCCAAAGACCCCAAAACTGAGAGAAAATATATCAAAAAATCATCTGAACGCCACAAAAATGAAACAAAAAGACCAAAAAATGAGCCCAAACCCTAAAATGTGTCAAAATACCAAAAAAAAAGAACCCAAAGACCCTAAAAAATGAGTCAAAAGACTCCAAAAAAGAGACAAAAGATCCCAAAAAATCATCTGGACACCACAAAAATGAGATAAAAGACCCCAAAATGAACCCGAACCCTAAAATGAGACAAAAGACCCCAAAAAAAATCATCTGAACACCCCAAAAATGAGTCAAAATACCCCAAAACGAGCCCAAAGATCCTAAAATTGAGTCCAAAGACCCCAAAAATGAGACTAAATACACCAAAAATGATTAAAAATTAAAAAAAAATCATCTGAACACCCCAAAAATGAACCCAAAAACCCCAAAATGAACCTAAATACCCAAAAATGAACCCAATGAGTCAAAAATTAGTCAAAAGACCCCCAAAAATCATCCAGACACCCCAAAAAATGAGCCCAAAGACCCTAAAATGAGCCCAAAGACCCCAAAAATGAACCTAAAGATCAAAAAAATGAGCCCAGACCCTAAAATGAGTCAAAAGACCCCAAAAAATGAGGCCAAAGACCCCAAAGATGAACCTAAAGACCCCAAGAAGAACCCAAACCCAAAAATGAGTCAAAAGACCCCAAGAATGCGCCCAAAGACCCAAAAAAATCATTTGAACGCCCCAAAAATGAACCCAAACACCCTAAAATGTACCCAAAGACTCCAAAATGAGAGAAAAGACCCAAAAAATTAACCCAAAGACCCCAAAAATGAGTCAAAAGCCCCAAAATATCAGACACCCCAAAAATGAGCCTGAAGATCCTAAAATGAGTCAAAATATTCACCCCAAAAATCCCATTGATCCCCCCAAAAATCCCATTGATCCCCCCAAAAATCCCATTGATCCCCCCCAAAATCCCATTGATCCCCCCCAAAATACCATTGATCCCCCCCAAAAATCCCATTGATCCCCCCCAAAAATCCCATTGATCCCCCCCCAAAAAAATTCCATTGATCCCCCCCAAAAATCCCATTGTTCCCCCCCAAAAATCCCATTGATCCCCCCAAAAATCCCATTGATCCCCCCCAAAAATCCCATTGACCCTCCCAAAGTGTCACTGACCCCCCCAAAAGTGTCACTGACCCCCCCCCCAAAATTGCCCATGGGGGTTGAAAGGGAGGGGGGTGACCCCAAAACACCCCCAGCCCCTAATCTGAGGGGTCCTGGGGGGGGGGGCAAATCCTCTCAGTGACCTCCCCCGGACCCCAAATATCTTCAGTGATCTCCCGAACCCCCCAATCCCCTCGGTGACCCCCCCCGGACCCCAAATTTCCTCAGTGACCCCCAAATCCCCTCACGGACTCCCCCAGACCCCAAATCCCCTCAGTGACCCTCCCCGGGCCCCAAATTTCGTCAGTGACCCCCCCAGACCCCCAAATCCCCTCAGGGATCCCCAAATCCCCTCAGTGACCCCCCAGACCCCCAAATCCCCTCAGGCCCTCCCCCAGACCCCCAAATCCCCTCAGTGACCCCCCAGAGCCCCAAATCCCCTCACGGACTCCCCCCCGGACCCCAAATTTCGTCAGTGACCCCCCCAGACCCCCCAATCCCCTCAGGGACCCCCAAATCCCCTCAGGCCCTCCCCCAGACCCCCAAATCCCCTCAGTGACCCCCAAATTTCCTCAGTGACCCCCCCGACCCCCAAATCCCCTCACGGACTTCCCCCCAGACCCCAAATCCCCTCAGGGACCCCCAAATTCCCTCAGTGACCCCCCCAGACCCCCAAATCCCCTCACAGAATCCCCCAGACCCCCAAATCCCCTCAGTGACCCCCAAATCCCCTTAGGCCCTCCCCCAGACCCCCAAATTTCCTCAGTGACCCCCCCGAACCCCCCAATCCCCTCAGTGACCTCCCCCAGACCCCCAAATCCCCTCACGGACTCCCCCAGACCCCCAAATCCCCTCAGGGACCCCCAAATTCCCTCAGTGACCCCCCCAGACCCCCAAATCCCCTCACAGAATCCCCCAGACCCCCAAATCCCCTCAGTGACCCCCAAATCCCCTTAGGCCCTCCCCCAGACCCCCAAATTTCCTCAGTGACCCCCCCGAACCCCCCAATCCCCTCAGTGACCTCCCCCAGACCCCCAAATCCCCTCACGGACTCCCCCAGACCCCCAAATCCCCTCAGGGACCCCCAAATTCCCTCAGTGACCCCCCCAGACCCCCAAATCCCCTCACAGAATCCCCCAGACCCCCAAATCCCCTCAGTGACCCCCAAATCCCCTTAGGCCCTCCCCCAGACCCCCAAATTTCCTCAGTGACCCCCCCGAACCCCCCAATCCCCTCAGTGACCCCCCCAGACCCCCAAATCCCATCAGTGACCCCCAAATTCCCTCAGGCCCCCCCCCCGACCCCCAAATTTCCTCAGAGATCCCCCAGACCCCCAAATCCCCTCAGGGACTCCCCCCCCACCCGCGGCGTGACGCGATGACGTCATCGAGGGGCGGGGTCACACCTTTAAATCGTGCGGCCCGCGGCCCCCGAGGCCATTCGGGAAAAGCCTCGCGATGGGAACGGAGGTCCAACGGCGTTCGGTAAAAGTGGAGAAATAAAGAGATTCCGGAGGGGAGGGGTCCCGGTTGGGGTCGGGGGAGGGATAAGTGGGGAAAGAGCCAAATTCCAGGAGGAAAGGGGGTCCCAAAACTGGGAGTAAGGGTGGGTGTGGCCCTGAGGGTGCCCGGTTTGGGGGGAAAGGGGCTGAGGGAAGGGTTGGGGGCATCAGGGAGGGGTTCCGGTGCTGGAGGGGCTCTCGATCGGGGGTCTCAGCGATGTGGGGGTGGCGGGGAGGGAATAAAGGGGTGCGCCCACCCTGGGGACCCCCCCGAGGTGTGGCACGGCCTTGTCCCCTCAGAGCCTGCGGAGGAGCACAGGGAGGAGCCGAGATGGCGCTTCGAGGGTGGCGGCGTCACCGGAGGGGCAAACGGTGCCCCTGATGGAGGCCAGGAGGGACCCCCCAGGTACCCCCGGAGTGACCCCAGATCCCCTCAGAGACCCCAAATACCCTCAGAGACCCCCAGACCCCCACACCCCAAATGCCCTCAGTGACCCTCACTGATCCCCAGCCTCCCAAATCCCCTCAGTGACCCTCAGACCCCAAATCCCCTCAGTGACCCCAAATCCCCTCAGTGACCCCCCCCAAATCCCCTCAGTGACCCCAAATCCCCTCAGTGACCCTCACAAATCTCCTCAGAGACCCCAAATTCCCTCAGAGACCCCAAATCCCCTGAGAGACCCCCAGACCCCAAATTCCCTCAGAGACCCCAAATTCCCTCAGTGACCCCAAATCTTCTCCGAGACCCCCAGACCCCAAATCCCCTCAGTGACCCCTAATTCCCTCAGTGACCCCTAATTCCCTCAGTGACCCCTAATCCCCTCAGTGACCCCTAATCCCCTCAGTGACCCCTAATTCCCTCAGTGACCCCTAATTCCCTCAGAGACCCCAAAACCCCTCAGAGACCCCAAATTCCCTCAGTGCCCCCCCCAGACCCCCACACCCCAAATCCCCTCGGTGGGGGTGGGGCCCACCTTAGGATTCGGGGGGCTCGGGGTGGGCTGGGGGTCCCCAGGGGTCTCTCCCTCACTGAGCCCTTCCCCCTTGTGCCCCCAGCTGCTGCCACCCCCCCCGGGGGACAAAGAGCCCTCCGAGACCCCCGCGGGCGTGAAGAGGAAGAAGGAGAGGGACGAGGAGCCCCCCGAGTGCCCCCCAGGGGGCCAAAAGGGCACCTGCAGGACCCCCAGACCCAATCCCCCCAGGGGGGACGTGGGGAGAATTCCCCCCAGGGAGCCCCCCACGGCTCCTGGCTGGGTTGGGACACACTTTCTTGCTTTCTCCACACTCTTGTGGATATTTTTATAGCAATTGTGAAGTTCTACTTCAAAGCAAAGACATGGAACGAGTTTTTTGAACTGCTGCGTAGCAAATTTCTGGAGGTTTTGCTCAAAATTTTAATCATAACGGTGGTTTTGTTCTTTCTGCGCCAGTTGTGGCCCATTTCGACCCCTTCGTACTCCATAATTAAATTGCTGATCAATTAACGAGGCCAATTAATGCAATATCCCCGTGCCTGTGGTGGGGGTCCCACGGGGCTTTTTGGGGTGTCCAGGAGGTTTTGGGGTGCCCCAAACCCTTTGCTCCTCATTTGAACTGCAAATGTTTGTCACTAAGTGCTGAATTGCTCTAATTGCTAAATTTATCGATTGCAAAAATAAATTTGTAAAAGGTTCTGAAGGTGTTAAAGGTTTTTTTTAAGGTGCTAAAGGTTTTTTTTAAGGTGCTAAAGGGGTTTTTTAAGGTGTTAAAGGGTTTGGGTTTTTTTTTTTTTAAACACAGGAGCGCGGCTTTCTCCACAGCTCCCAGCAGGAGAGATCCCAAAATTCTCCAAAAATGTCCTAAAAATCAGGGAAAGGCTGGGGGGAGAATCCCCGCGGTGAAAACCTGTGGAATATTATAAGTTTTGGTTCCTAAAAATCGAAATTTTTTAGGGAAAGGCTGGTGGGGGGGGAATTCCCGCAGTGAAAACCTGTGGAATATTGCAAATTTTGGGTTGGATTTGTAAATTGAACGACGGTAAAAACAACCATTCGTGGGTCTAAATTAAAAATAAAAACTAAATTTGAAAAAATAAAAAAATGAAAAGATTTCGCAATGCCTTTGGGGTTATGAAACAAGGAGAAATCTGAATTAATTCCATATTTGGGGTGTGCTGAAGCTCAGCGGGGGTGGGAGACAGAATTTTTGGGAGGATCCAAAATGTGGTCAGGTTGAAATCCCGGAAGGGCTGAGTCATTTTTGAGAAATAATTTTTGCTGAGTCATTGCGTTCGCCATTAAAATCCAGAATTGGTAAATGAGAGATTCCCGGGAAAAAGCTCAAACTGTAGAAAAAAAGTCCTGGATTTGGGATTTATTCTTTGCCAGAAGAATTTTCCCCGAATTTTGGGAAATTTGGGGTCCCCGGAAGAGGTTTTGGGGTGGATTTTGGGTGTCCCAGGTGAATTTGGGGTTTTGGGGTTGATGTTGGGGTTTGAGGGTTGATTTTGGGGTGAATTTTGGGGATTTGGTGTGGATTTTGTGATTTCGGGGTGGATTTTGGGGTGGATTTTGGGATTCCAGCCTGAATTTTGGGGTGGATTTTGGGATTTCGGTGTGAATTTTGGGATTTTGTGATGAATTTTGGGGTGGATTTTGGGATTTTGTGATGAATTTTGGGGTGGATTTTGGGGTGGATTTTGGGATTTTGGCGTGAATTTTGTGATGAATTTTGGGGTGGATTTTGGGGTGAATTTTGGGATTTTGTGATGAATTTTGGGGTGGGTTTTGGTGTGGATTTTGGGATTTTGGGGTGAATTTTGTGGTGAATTTTGGAGTCGGTTTGGGTGTTTGGAGTTCCCAGGCACAGAGGACTTTGGCCTCTCTGTGCCCAATCCCTGAGCTCCTTTCTAAAGGAGAATTTTGGGGCATTTTGGGCGATTTTGGAATCGATCCGAAATGGTTTGGGCAATTTGGAATTCGGGATTTGGCATTCCGGGGCGGTGCCCAAACCCCGTGGGGCACAAAGGGAACAGAAATGTTCATTTTTGTGCCACCACTGCGGCCGTGAGCCCAGGCAGGTTCCCGCGGGCGAACGACGAAAATGTCATTCCATCCTCGCCATGCCTTCGCTTTTCAGCTTTGAAATCTGATTTTCTCCTGCCTGGGCCTGTGCCTTTGCTCTGACTTGCGTGGGGTTTTTTTTTTTGTTTTTTGGGGGTTTTTTTGGGGTTTTTTGATTTTTGGTTTTTGGGGTTTTTTTTTGTTTTTCTCTCTTTTTTCTGATGTCGCCCCCGTCCCTTTGGGAACAATTTGGGGTCACTGTCACCTGCGTTCAGAGCCAATTCCCCCAAGAAAAGAGGCACTGGGACACCGAAAATCAGGAGAAATTAAAAATATATTCGCAGTGATGGAGAATCAGGCATTGCTTTATTGACTCTCCAGGATGTGCCAAGGAAAGCATTCCACAAACACATCCTTTTCTATAAAAACTTTTTATAAAAACATCCTTTTTTATTAAAAAATCCCCCAGTTTTTGTAGTTAAAACCCACAGAGATGTTTCAAAGTTCACCAGTCCAGATGGAGCAACTCTCAATATTCAGTTTTTTATCAGATCCGAATCCTCTCGCCTCCGATGTGAATTAGATTTTTGTTGTTCAATTTTCTCATTGCTCGAGATGTCTTCAGCTCTGTCAGAGGTGCCCTGGGGTGGATTTTTGTAGATTTTTCTTGATGTTCCTTTGATGGTTTTTACCTTTTTGGGTATTTTTGGGCTGCTCCACTCTGTCCCTGTGCTGAGCCAATCTCCTTAGAGTGATGTTCTATCTCCTAAATAAACGAAAAAAAAAAAAAATCCTTTCCCCAAAAAGTCAAGCCTAACCAGAGAGAAAAAAAGGTAAAAATTCTGTTGTTTCCAATGAACATTCCAATGAGAATCCTCAGTTTGGGTTTCCCAAAGATGAGAATCCTCAGTTTGGGTACCCCAAAAATGAGAATCCTCAGTTTGGGTTCCCAAAGATGAGAATCCTCAGTTTGGGTACCCCAAAAATGAGAATCCTCAGTTTGGGTTCCCAAAGATGAGAATCCTCAGTTTGGGTCCCCAAAGATGAGAATCCTCAGTTTGGGTTTCCCAAAAATGAGAATCCCACAAAGCTGAGTCCCATCCCCAGTGGTGCTGATGTTCGAGGGGTTTTTGGTCAAAACTGTGGATTTTGCATTTCCGGCAAATTTTGGGCAGCAGGAGCTGCCGTGAGACCCAAAGGGACCGTCCCCCCTCAAAAAAAGCTCCCCCCCATTCCGCCCTCCAAAAAAAGGAAAGAAAAGGAAAAAAAAAAAAGAAAAAAAAGGGAAAGAAAAGAAGGAAAAAAAAGAAAAGATAAAAGGGGGGAAGGAAAGAAAAGACAAAAAAGAAAAAAAAAAGGAAAGAAAAGAAGAAAGAAAAAAGGGAAAAAAAGAAAGAAAAAAAAAGAAAAAACAAGAAAGAAAAATAAAAGAAAGGAAAAAAAGGGGAAAAAAAGGAAAGAAAAGACAAAAAAGAAAGAAAAAAGGAAAGAAAAAAAAGAAAAAAGGAAAGAAAAGAAGGAAGAAAAAAGGAAAGAAAAGAAAAAAAAAGGGGAAAAAAAAGAAAGAAAAAAAAAGAAAGAAAAGAAAAAAGGGGGAAAAAAGGAAAGAAAAGACAAAAAAGAAAAAACGAAAAAAAGGAAAGAAAAAAAAGCAAAAAAAAAGGGGAAATACCAAGCCCCGCCCCCATGGTTTATCGCGGTGACGTCACGCACGGGGGCGTGGCTTCCCCTATAAATTCAGGCGCTGGGATGGGTTCGGCGCCGCACGACACCGCGGCCCAGCGCTGGGAGCGTCTTCGGAAGCGGTGAGAGAAAGGGGCGATAAAATCTGGCAAAAGTGGGCGGAAAAGGGGAAAAAAGAGCAGCGTTTGGCAGGGCAGGGCTCCCGCGGTGAGCACGGAGCGGCACTTGCGGGAGGGAAGGGAAATCGAGGGTCCCGAAAGGGGGAAAGGAGGGAGAAAGGGTGGCTGCGATCGTGAGGGAGACCAAATGTGGCGGGAAAGGGATGAGGGAAGGGCTCTGGGGTCCCGAAAGATCTCAAATATGGGGGGAAGGGATGAGGGAAGGGCTCTGGGGGTCCCGAAAGATCTCAAATATGGGGGGAAGGGATGAGGGAAGGGCTCTGGGGTCCCGAAAGATCTCAAATATGGCGGGAAAGGGATGAGGGAAGGGCTCTGGGGGTCCCGAAAGTGGGAAGGGGCGGCTGTGATCGTGAGGGATCCCAAATGTGGGGAGAAAAGAGGGATGAGGGAAGGGGTCTGGAGGGGGCCCCCTCAAATCTGAGGGTGAAAAGAAAGCAGGGAGCAAACTCCGATTTGGGGAGGGGGAAGCAGGTCCAGGGGGGTTCCCGGGGGTCACCGCCGCTCATTTTGGCCACCCTGGGGACACCCCCGAGCTGTGACACTGCCCTGTGTCCCCCCCGAGCAGACAGGACCTTACCGGAACACCCCCGAGGTCCTTTGCCGGTCCGGGATTGTCCGGAGGAGCTGGAGATGGACGATCTCTGCCACACCTCCACCTCCACCCTCCCAGGTGAAGGGACACTCAGGGCTGGGGGGACACCGGAGGGGTCTGGGGGTCTCCCCACAACTGAGCCCCTCCCTCCTTGTGCCCCCAGGTGCTGCCGACCCCCCGAGGGACACAGAGCCCCCCCAGAGTCACCCGCGGTGGGCGGCGGACCCCGAGTGCTGCACCATAGGGGAGGAGCTCGGGACCCCCGCCCGGAGCAGCTGCACCGCCCCGAGCCCCCTCGAGAGCCCCAAAAAATGCTGTGCCTGCCAAAATCCCCTTGTTTTCCCTAAAGAAATCTGCTGCTCCTGCCCAAATCCCCTTGTTTCCCCTAAAAAAATCTGCTGCTCCTGCCAAAATCCCCTATTTTCCCCCGCAGAACGCTGCTGCTTCTGCCAAAATTCCCTATTTTCCCCCACAGAACGCTGCTGCTCCTGCCAAAATTCCCTATTTTCCCCCACAGAACGCTGCTGCTTCTGCCAAAATTCCCTATTTTCCCCCGCAGAACGCTGCTGCTCCTGCCAAAATTCCCTATTTTTGCCCTCAAAACCCCTCCCGTCCCGAGGGAAACCTCAGGGGAAGTCCAACCCTCCCGGGCACAGTGGGGAGGATTTGTTGCAACTTCACTTGGTTTCGGAAATGCTAAAGAAGCAATTTCAGGGTGAGTTTTAACTTGAGCCAACGGGGATTTGCAGTTCAAGCCGATCTTCACTTTATGCAGAGAATAGATGGAAATATTTAATTTTTTTTAAAGAAAAAAATTAACGTTCAATTTGGCCAAAAACAACTGCGACCGACCTTGTGGTGCATCAGTGACCCAGGGCTGGAAGGAGGAACGGAATGGATCATGGAAAAGAGAGAAATTGCTGGAAGCAGCAGTGCAGCACTTACGGGCCGCGAGGACATTTTGCAGAAAGCAGAGATGAAGAAGAAACCGGCAAAATTGGAAATTTAACGAACTAATTTTAATCCGGCAAAAATATATTTAAAATATGGAAAAGGGGGGGGGTTAAGTACTACGAGAAGTGAGAAATTGTGAACTACAGGAGCACGTAACACTTTTTAATTAATGAACTGCAAATCCCCGCCAATAAGCACTTACCCCCCTCTTTAAATTTGATTAATTCGGCAAATAAAAAAATTAAAACAGCTTCTGAAGTGTCCAATTTTTTTTTCCCCGAGGCGTTGAACACAATCCAAACCCCCGCCGCCATTTCGCCCTTCTGGGTGGGGCACTGAGCTCTGGCGATTTTTATCTTGCCCTTTTTACCTTTTTTTTGGTGTTTTTCCTGACTCTTGGATGGTCCTTTGTTATTAAAGTGTTGCAATGCTTTCACTTTCGACTTCTTATCGACGGAAAGGGATTGTTGAGAAGCTAAACTGTTGACTCAGAGGGATTTCCTTTAAATTGTCTCACACCAGGACAGCCCTCAGGGCCCCTCACAGACCCCCAAATCCCCTCAGGACACCCCAAATCTCCTCATGGACACCCCAAATCCTCTCAGGGATCCCCAAATCCCCTCAGGGACCCTCACAGACACCCAAATCCCCTCATGGACACCCCAAATCCCCTCACGGACACCCCAAATCCCCTCAGGGACACCCAAATCCCCTCAGGGACACCCCAAATCCCCTCAGGGACACCCATATCCCCTCAGGACACCCCAGATCCCCTCACGGACCCCTAAATCCCTTCACGGACACCCCAAATCCCCTCACGGACACCCCAAAACCCCTCAGGACACCCCAAATCCCCTCAGGGACACCCAAATCCCCTCAGGACACCCCAAATCCCCTCACGGACCCCTAAATCCCCTCAGGGATCCCCAAATCCCCTTAGGACACCCCAAATCCCCTCAGGGATCCCCAAATCCCTTTAGGACACCCCAAATCCCCTCACGGACACCCAAATCTCCTCACGTATCCCCAAATCCCCTCAGGGACATCCCAAATCTCCTCAGGGACACCCAAATCCCCTCAGGACACCCCAAATCCCCTCAGGGATCCCCAAATCCTCTCAGGGCTCCCCAGATCCCCTCAGGACACCCCAAATCCCCTCAGGGATCCCCAAATCCCCTCACAGACCCCCAAATTCCCTCACGGACACCCCAAATCCCCTCACAGACACCCAAATCTCCTCACAGATCCCCGAATCCCCTCACCGACCCCAGGCCACGCCCCCACGGCCGGACGTCATACGCGGTTACGTCACCGATGGGCGTGGTCTCACCTTTTATTCACGTGGGCGCCGCGGCACTCGAAGCTATTCGGGAAAGGCTTTGGGATGGAGGGGGCCCCGAGTTCGGTAAAATTGGGGAAAAACCCCAAATTTGGGAGGGGAGGGGTCCCGGGTGAGTGCAGCGTCCTTCCGGAGTTCAGTAAAATTGGGGAAAAAACCCCAAATTTGGGAGGGGAGGGGTCCCGGGTGAGTGCAGCGTCCGCCCCGAGTTCGGTAAAATTGGGGAAAAAAACCCAAATTTGGGAGCGAAGGGGTCCCAGGTGTGGGCAGCGTCCTTCCGGAGTTCAGTAAAATTGGGGAAAAAACCCAAATTTGGGAGGGGAGGGGTCCCGGGTGAGTGCAGCGTCCTTCCGGAGTTCAGTAAAATTGGGAAAAAAACCCAAATTTGGGAGGGGAGGGGTCCCAGGTGAGGCCGGGGGAGGGATAAGTGGGGAAGGTTTGGGATGGAGGGGGCCCCGAGTTCGGTAAAATTGGGGAAAAAACCCAAATTTGGGAGGGGAGGGGTCCCAGTTGGGGCCGGGGGAGGGATAAGTGGGGAAGGACCCCCAAATTCCGGGAGAAAAGGGGGTCCGGGGGTTCCCAAAATTAGGAATAAGGGGAGGGGGGAAAAGGGTCGGTGTGGTCCTGAGGGCCCCCAGTTTTGGGGGAAAAAGGGGAAGGGGTTGGGGGTCTCGATCGGGGACACTGAGGGTTAGGGGGAGGCACTCGGGGGACATTGGCCCCCAAAAATGAGCCCAAATACCCTAAAATGAGTCCAAAGACCCCAAAAAATGAAGCCAAATGAAGCTAAAGGCCCAAAAATGAGGAAAAAGACCCCAAAAAATGAGACTAAAGACCCCAAAATGAACCCAAATAGCCCAAATCGCCCCAAAACTCAGCCCCGCACCCCAAAATCCCAAACCCCAAAATCCCAAAACCCAAAAATCCCAAATTCCAAAATCCCAAATCCCCAAAATCCCAAACTCCAAAATCCCAAAACCCCAAAATCCCAAACCCCAAAAATCCCAAACCCCAAAAAATGAACTGGAACAGCCGTGGGTCCAAACGAACTTTATTGGGGGGGGGAGCCGAAAATTGGGAGAAAAACCCGAAAATAAATGAGGAAAAACCCGAAAATTGGGAAAAACCCCAAAAATTGGGGAAAGCCCTGAAAATAAATGAGAAAAAACCCAAAAATGGGGGGGAAAACCCCAAAAATTGGGGAAAGCCCTGAAAATAAATGAGAAAAAACCCAAAAATTGGGGAAAAAACCGAAAATAAATGAGAAAAAACCCAAAAATAAATAAGGAAAAACCCGAAAATTGGGGGAAAACCCAAAAAAAGGGAAAAGTTTTTAAAATGGGGAAAAAACCCAAAGAAATGGGGAAAAACCCAAATGGGAAAAATAAAAAAAATGGGGAGAAAACCCCAAAAAAGGGGGAGAGAGACCCCAAAAAAGGGGAAATTTACCCCAAATTAGTGTCAATATTCCCAAAAAAAAGGGGGGAGAGACCCCAAAAAAAGGGGGAAAGATTAGAAAGGAAATTTTGGGAAATGTCCCAAAAAAAGGGAATTTCACCCAAAAGTTGTGAACCCAGAAAAAGGAGAGATGAAAATGCTAAGTAATGGGAAAATTCCCAAAAAAGAGTGAAAATCCTAAATTAAGGGGGGAAATCCCCCCCAAAAAATCACCCAAAAATCCCAAATTAAGAAGGAAGAATCCCCCCCAAAAATCACCCCAAAATCCTAAATAAAGGAGGAAAAATCCCCCAAAAAATCCCAAATAAAGGTGGGAAAATCCCCCAAAAATCACCCAAAATTCCCAAATAAAGGGGGAAAATCCACCAAAAAAATCACCCAAAAAAATCCCAAATAAGGGGAGCAAATCCCCACAAAAGATCACCCAAAAATCCTAAAAGAAGGGGGAAAATCCCTCCAAAAAATGCCAAAAAATTCCCAAATAAAAGAGCAAAAATCCACCCAAACAATCGCAAAGAGAGGGGAAAATCCCAATCTTATTCCTGGGGGTCTCGGTTCTGGGG
Organism: Acanthiza pusilla; assembly: GCA_036630365.1. Taxonomy (NCBI): domain Eukaryota; kingdom Metazoa; phylum Chordata; class Aves; order Passeriformes; family Acanthizidae; genus Acanthiza; species Acanthiza pusilla. Next base: position 195,058 of record JAXCHO010000122.1, read on the forward strand.
GGACAGTCAAAAATACCCCGAAAAATCAGAAAAAAATCCCAAAAAATCCCCCAAAAATTGCAAATAAAGGGGAAAAAATCCTGAAAAAATCCCGAAAAAAATCCCCAAAAATCCAAAAAAATTCCCAAATAAAGGAGGAATTCCCGATTCCGTTCCAGGGGTCTCAGTTCCAGGGTGGGGACAAAAAAGTCTCCCAAAAATCACAAGAAAATCCCCCGAAAATCAGAAAAAAAATCCCAAAAAATCGCAAATAAAGGGGAAAAAATCCTGAAAAAAAATCCCAAAAAATAAAAAAAAAAATTCCCGAATAAAGGAGGAATTCCTGATTTCGCTCCAGGGCTCTCAGTCCCTGTGGAGGTTCTGGGGATCGTGGTGTGGGGACTCAAAAATCCTCCAAAAATCAGAAAAAAAATCCCAAAAAATCGCAAATAAAGGGGGAAAAATCCTGAAAAAAAATCCCAAAAAATCCAAAAAAATTCCCCAAAAATTCCGGAATAAAGGAGGAATTCCCGGTTCTGCTCTGGGGCGCTCAGTCCCAGGGTGGGGACCCAAAACTCACTGAAAAATCACCAAAAAATTGCAAATAATGGGGAAAAATCCCCCCAAGAAATGGCAAATAAAGGAGAAAAATTTCCAAAAAATCCAAAAAAATCCCAAAAAATTCCGGAACAAAGGAGGAATTCCTGATTTCGCTCCAGGGCTCTCAGTCCCTGCGGAGGTTCTGGGGATCGTGGTGTGGGGACTCAAAAATCCTCCAAAAATCAGAAAAAAAATCCCAAAAAATCGCAAATAAAGGGGAAAAATCCTGAAAAAAAATCCCAAAAAATCCAAAAAAAATTCCCCAAAAATTCCGGAATAAAGGAGGAATTCTCGATGTGGCTCCTGAGGGTCCTGGGGGGTCACAGTCCCTGAGGGGTCCTTGGGTGGGGACGCAAAAATCCCCCAAAAAATCAGAAAAAAAGCGCAAAAAATCGCAAATAAAGGGGAAAATCCCTCCAAAAAATCCCAAATAAATGAGAAAAAAACCCAAAAAATCCCAAATAAAGGAGAAATCCCAATCCCACTTCGGGGGAGGTCGCAGCCCCTGAGGAGGTTCTGGGGATCCCGGGATGGGGACCCAAAAATCAGAAAAAAATCGCAAAAAATCACAAATAAAGGGGAAAAATTCCCGAAAAAAATCCCAAAAATTTCCCAAAAAATTCTGGAACAAAGGAGGAATTCCCGATTTGGCTCCGAGGTCTCAGTCCCAGGGGAGACACCCAAAAGTCCCCCGAAACTCAGAAAAAAATCGCAAAAAATCGCAAATAAAGGGGGAAAAATTCCCGAAAAAAATCCCAAAAATTCCCCAAAAATTCCGGAACAAAGGAGGAATTCCCGATTTGGCTCCGAGGCCTCAGTCCCTGCGCAGGTTCTTCAGCCTCTCCTCCAGGTCGGCGTCGGCGTCGGCGAGCGCGGCTGAGGCAGCCTCGGCCCCCCCGCGCCCCTCCCCCGCCGCCAGCGACCCCCCCGGGGGGGGCAGCGCTGTGGGAATGAGACAAGGGCAGGGTCAGGGGGGCGAGATCCCCGAAATTCCCGAAATTCCCACCCGAATATCCCAAATATCCCCAAATTCCCGAAATTTGCAATGGGAATGGCCCAAAATTCCCGAAATTCCCACCGGAATATCCCAAATATCCCGAAATTCCCGAAATTTGCAATGGGAATGGCCCAAAATTCCCGAAATTCCCACCGGAATATCCCAAATATCCCGAAATTCCCGAAATTTGCAATGGGAATGGCCCAAATATCCCAAAATTCCCAAAATTCCCCATGGGAATATCCCAAATATCCCGAAATTCCCGAAATTTGCAATGGGAATGGCCCAAAATTCCCAAAATTCCCACCGGAATATCCCAAATATTGCAAAATTCCTGAAATTTGCAATGGGAATGGCCCAAAATTCCCGAAATTCCCAAAATTCCCCATGGGAATATCCCAAATATTGCAAAATTCCCGAAATTTGCAATGGGAATGGCCCAAAATTCCCGAAATTCCCGAAATTCCCACCGGAATATCCCAAATATCCCGAAATTCCCGAAATTTGCAATGGGAATGGCCCAAAATTCCCGAAATTCCCGAAATTCCCACCGGAATATCCCAAATATCCCGAAATTCCCGAAATTTGCAATGGGAATGGCCCAAAATTCCCGAAATTCCCAAAATTCCCACTGGAATATCCCAAATATCCCGAAATTCCCGAAATTTGCAATGGGAATGGCCCAAAATTCCCGAAATTCCCGAAATTCCCACCGGAATATCCCAAACATTGCAAAATTCCCGGAATTCCCGTGGGAATGGCCCAAATACCCCGAAATTCCCACTGGAATATCCCAAATATCCCGAAATTCCCAAAATTTGCAATGGGAATGGCCCAAAATTCCCGAAATTCCCACCGGAATATCCCAAATATTGCAAAATTCCCACGGGAAGGGCCCAAAATTCCCACTGGAATGGTCCGAAATTCCCGAAATTCCCAGGGGAATATCCCAAATATCCCAAATATCCTGAAATTCCCAAAATTCCCAATGGTAGGGCCCAAAATTCCCACCAGAATAGTCCGAAATTCCTGAAATTCCCACGGGAATAGCCCAAATATCCCAAAATTCCCATGGGAAATGGTCTGAAATTCCCGAAATTCCCAAGGGAAGGGCCCGAAATTCCCGAAATTCCCACCAGAATATCCCAAATATCCCAAAATTCCCGATGGGAATGGCCCAAAGATCCCAGAATTCCCAAAATCCCCAGGGAAAAATAGCCCAAATATCCCAAATATCCTGAAATTTGCGATGGGAATGGCCCAAATATCCTGAAATTCCCAAAATTCCCAGAATTTCCCCCCAGAATATCCCAAATATCCCAACATTCCCAATGGGAATGGCCCAAATATCCCAAAATTCCCAAAATTCCCCATGGGAATATCCCAAATATCCCGAAATTCCCAATGGGAATGGCCCAAATAGCCCCAAATTCCTGAAATTCCTGGAATTCCCACGGGAATGGCCCAAAATTCCCAAAATTCCCATTGGGAACCCCCAAATCCCACCCAGGATATCCCAAAATCCCACAGGAATGTCCCAAAATTCCCAAAATCCCTGAAATTCCCATTGGGAATCTCCAAATCCCACCCAGGATAACCCAAATAACCCAAAATCCCCGTGGGAATGGCCCAAATATCCCAAAATTCCCAGGAAATCCCAAATAACCCAAAATTCCTGAAATTCCCATGGGAATGGCCCAAATATCCCAAAATTCCCAAAATTCACAATGGGAATGTCCCAAATATCCCAAATATCCCAAAGTTCCTGATGGAATGCCCAAATATCCCAAAATTCCCAAAATTCCCAAGGGGAAGGGCCCAAATATCCCAAAATTCCCGAAATTTGCGATGGGAAGGGCCCGAAATTCCCGAAATTCCCATGAAAAATGGCCCCAAAATATCCCCCTAAATTCCCCAAAAGTTCCCCCAAAATTCCCCCAAATTTCACCCTAAATTCCCACAAAATTCCCAGGAAGTTCCCACACAGTTCCCCCAAAGTTCCCCCAAAACTCCCAAAAAATTCTCACAAAATTCCCACGAAGTTCCCCCAAAATTCCCCCTGGGATCCCCCAAATCCCACCCGGAATATCCCAAAATCCCACCCAGGATATCCCAAATATCCCAAATTCCCAAAATTCCCCATGGGAATATCCCAAATATCCCGAAATTCCCCGGGAAATCCCAAAAAATGCCCACCCAAAAATGCCATCCCAAAAATGGCCCCAAAGTTCCCCCAAATTCCACCAAATTCCTCTGAAATTCCCACAAAATTCCCCCAAATTTTGCCCTAAATTCCCCCCAAATTCCCACAAAATTCCCACAAATTCCCCTAAAATTACCCAAAAAATTCTGCCCTAAATTCTCCCAAAGTTCCCCCAAAATTCCCCCGAAATTTCCCCAAAATTCCCCCAAATTTTGCCCTAAATTCCACTCAGGATAACCCAAATATCCCAAAATTCCCACGGGAATATCCCAAATATCCCAAAATTCCCAAGAGAAAAGGCCCCAAAATGTCCCCAAAAATGCCACCCCAAGGTATATTAAATATCCCAAAAATGGTCCAAATTCCCCCAAAATTTCTCCAAAATTCTGCCCCAAATTTCCCCAAATTCCCCTGAAATCCCCCAGGTTCTCCCAAAATTCCCCCAAATTCCCCAAAATGCGCTGAAAATTCCCAAAAATCCCCAAAATTCCCCCAAAATTCTCCAAAAATTCCCCCAAAATTCCACCTTAAATTCTCTCAAAGTGACCCAAAAATTCCCAAAATTCCCCCAAACTCCCCAAATTTCCACCATAAATCACCCCAAAATGCCCCTGAAATTACCCCAAATTCCCCAAAAATTCCCCCAAATACCCTCAAATTTCCAAAAATTCCCCCAAAATTCCCCAAAAATTCCTGGGAAATTCCCCCAAAATTCCAAAAAATTCCCTGAAAATTCCCAAAAAAAATCCCCAAAATTGCCCTAAAATCCCCCCAAATCCCCCAAAATCCTCCCAAATTTGCCCCAAATTTCCCAAAATTCTCCCCAAATTTCCCAAAAATTCCCAAAAATCCCCAAATTTCCCCAAAATTCCCCTCCCCCACTCACTGGCCAGCTCGTCGGTCAGGTTCAGCCCCAGCTCGTCCAGGACTTGAGACACCACAGCGTCACTGCGGGAAACTGGGATGGACTGGGGGGACTGGGGGGACTGGGAGGGACTGGGGGGACTGGGGAAACTGGGGGGGACTGGGGGAACTGGGAGCACTGGGATGGACTGGGAGCACTGGGAGGGACTGGGGGAACTGGGATGGACTGGGGGGACTGGGGGGACTGGGATGGACTGGGAGCACTGGGAGGACTGGGAGCACTGGGGGGACTGGGGGAACTGGGAGCACTGGGGGGACTGGGGGAGACTGGGGGGACTGGGGGGACTGGGAGGGACTGGGGGGACTGGGAGGGACTGGGGGGACTGGGGGGACTGGGGGACTGGGGGGACTGGGAGGGACTGGGGGAACTGGGGGGACTGGGATGGACTGGGGGGACTGGGGGGCTGGGGGGACTGGGGGGACTGGGAGCACTGGGATGGACTGGGGGGACTGGGGGGCTGGGGGGACTGGGGGGACTGGGAGCACTGGGATGGACTGGGGGGACTGGGAGGGACTGGGATGGACACTGGGATGGACTGGGAGAATTGGGAGCACTGGAGGGGACTGGGATGGGATTGGGATGGACTGGGAGGGGACTGGGATGGACTGGGAGGGGACTGGGATGGAGTGGGACATACTGGGAGGGACTGGAACATGCACTGGGATATACTGGGAGGGACTGGGATGGACACTGGGATATACTGGGAGGGACTGGGACACACTCCATCCCCATGCCCCCATTCCCTGTGTCCCCAAATGCCCACGGTCCTCAGTGTCCCCTGAGTGTCCCCAAGTGTCCCCAAGTGTCCCCTAGTATCCCTGGCTGTCCCCAACTGTCCCCCAAGTGTCCCCTGGGTGTCCCTGAGTGTCCCCAAGTGTCCCCAAGTGTCCCCTGAGTGTCCCTAAGTATCCCCAAGTGTCCCCTGAGTGTCCCCAAGTGTCCCCTGGCTGTCCCCCACGTGTCTCCAAGTGTCCCCCCAGTGTCCCCAGGGTGTCCCCAAGTGTCTCCTGGTGTCCCTAAGTATCCCCAGGTGTCCCCTGGCTGTCCCTGAGTGTCCCCAAGTGTCCCCCAGGTGTCCCCACGGTGTCCCCAAGTATCCCTGGCTGTCCCCAAGTGTCCCTCAGGTGTCCCCCGAGTGTCCCCAAGTGTCCCCTGACTGTCCCTTGGTGTCCCCCAAGTGTCCCAAGGTGTTTCCCCAGTGTCCCCAGGTGTCCCCTGGCTGTCCCTGAGTGTCCCCAAGTGTGTGTGAGTCTCCCCAAGTGTCCCCTGAGTGTCCCTGAGATGTCCCCTGGCTGTCCATGAGTGTCCCCAGGTGTTTGTGAGTGTCCCCTGGGTGTCCCCAGGTGTCCCCAAGTGTCCCCCAGTTGTCCCCAGGTGTCCCCTGGGTGTCCCCAGGTATTCCCTAAGTGTCCCCAAGTGTGCGTGAGTGTCCCCAGGTGTCCCCAAGAGTCCCCTGGCTATCCCCAAGTGTACCCCAAGTGTCCCCCAAGTGTCCCCAAGTATCCCTGGCTGTTTCCAAGTGTCCCCAGGTGTCCCCAAGTGTCCCCCAGGTGTCTCTTGTGTGTCCCCAGGTGTCCCCTGGGTGTCCCCAAGTATCCCTGGCTGTTCCCAAGGTGTCCCCAAGTGTCCCCAAATGTCCCTGGGTGTCCCTGAGTGTATCCAGGTGTCCCCAGGGTGTCTCTGGCTCTCCTCCGGTGTCCCCCAGGTGTCCCTGAGTGTCCCCTGAGTGTCCCCAGAGTGTCACTGGGTGTCCCCAGGTGTCCCCTGGGTGTCCCCAGGTATTCCCTGAGTGTCCCCAGGTGTCTTCTCAATGTACCCTAAGTGTCCCCAAGTGTCTGTGAGTGTCCCCAAGCATCCCCTGGCTGTCCCCAGGTGTCCCTTAGATGCCCACGAGTGTCCCCAGGTGCCTCTTGTGTGTCCCCCAGCTGTCCCCTGCTGTCTCCAAGTGTCCCCCAGTGTCCCCAGGTGTCCCCAAGGTGTCCCCACCTCTCGTCCTCGTCGTCCTCGTCCCCGAGGGCGTCGTCGATGGCATCGTTCATCAGCTCCTCCTTCATGTCCATGAGCTCCGACTGCTTCTGGAACTCGAGCAGGATGCGCTGGATCTGCGGCAGCTTCAGCTGGGGACATGGGGACATTGGGGACATCGTTGGGGACATTGGGGACATCGTTGGGGACATTGGGGACATTGGGGAACTCGAGCAGGATGCGCTGGATCTGCGGCAGCTTCAGCTGGGGACATTGGGGACATTGTTGGGGACATTGGGGACATCATTGGGGAACTCGAGCAGGATGCGCTGGATCTGCGGCAGCTTCAGCTGGGGACATGGGGACATTGGGGACATCATTGGGGACATTGGGGACATTGGGGAACTCGAGCAGGATGCGCTGGATCTGCGGCAGCTTCAGCTGGGGACACATTGGGGACATTGGGGACATTGGGGACATCGTTGGGGACATTGGGGAACTCGAGCAGGATGCGCTGGATCTGCGGCAGCTTCAGCTGGGGACACATTGGGGACATTGGGGACATCGTTGGGGACAATGGGAATTCGAGCAGGATGCGCTGGATCTGCGGCAGCTTCAGCTGGGGACACATTGGGGACATTGGGGACATCGTTGGGGACATTGGGGAACTCGAGCAGGATGCGCTGGATCTGCGGCAGCTTCAGCTGGGGACACATTGGGGACATTGGGGACATCGTTGGGGACAATGGGAATTCGAGCAGGATGCGCTGGATCTGCGGCAGCTTCAGCTGGGGACAGTGGGGACATTGGGGACATCGTTGGGGACATTGGGGACAGTGGGGAACTCGAGCAGGATGCGCTGGATCTGCGGCAGCTTCAGCTGGGGACATTGGGGACATTGTTGGGGACATTGGGGAACTTGAGCAGGATGCGCTGGATCTGCGGCAGCTTCAGCTGGGGACACATTGGGGACATTGGGGACATCGTTGGGGACAGTAGGGACAGTGAGGGGACCTTGAGGACAAGCCCAGGTGACCTCAAGTGACACCTGTCTGTTCATGGTGGCCATGGCCCGTGTCACTCAGGTGACACTCAGGTGACACTCGGGTGACACAGGTGACACTCACCTGGCGGTTCATGGTGGCCATGGCCCGTGTCACTCAGGTGACACAGGTGACACTCGGGTGACACAGGTGACACTCACCTGGCGGTTCATGGTGGCCATGGCCCGTGTCACTCCCCGCATGGCGCTGGCCATGGTGACACTCGGGTGACACTCACCTGGCGGTTCATGGTGGCCATGGCCCGTGTCACTCCCCGCATGGTGCTGGCCATGGTGACACTCAGGTGACACAGGTGACACTCACCTGGCGGTTCATGGTGGCCATGGCCCGTGTCACTCCCCGCATGGCGCTGGCCATGGTGACACTCGGGTGACACAGGTGACACTCACCTGGCGGTTCATGGTGGCCATGGCCCGTGTCACTCAGGTGACACTCAGGTGACACAGGTGACACTCACCTGGCGGTTCATGGTGGCCATGGCCCGTGTCACTCAGGTGACACTCAGGTGACACTCAGGTGACACAGGTGACACTCACCTGGCGGTTCATGGTGGCCATGGCCCATGTCACTCAGGTGACACAGGTGACACTCGGGTGACACAGGTGACACTCACCTGGCGGTTCATGGTGGCCATGGCCCGTGTCACTCCCCGCATGGCGCTGGCCATGGTGACACAGGTGACACTCAGGTGACACAGGTGACACTCACCTGGCGGTTCATGGTGGCCATGGCCCGTGTCACTCAGGTGACACTCAGGTGACACTCAGGTGACACTCAGGTGACACTCAGGTGACACTCAGGTGACACAGGTGACACTCACCTGGCGGTTCATGGTGGCCATGGCCCGTGTCACTCCCCGCATGGCGCTGGCCATGGTGACACTCGGGTGACACAGGTGACACTCACCTGGCGGTTCATGGTGGCCATGGCCCGTGTCACTCCCCGCATGGCGCTGGCCATGGTGACACAGGTGACACTCACCTGGCGGTTCATGGTGGCCATGGCCCGTGTCACTCCCCGCATGGCGCTGGCCATGGCGCTGTTGGATTTCAGGGTCTGCACTCGCAGCGCCACCCCCTGGACGTTGGCCCTCATGGCAATGAACTTGCGCACATAGCGCCGCGTGCGCACCAGGTCCTTGGCCATCACCCGCACCGCGTCCTGGGGGGACAGGGGACATGGGGACATGGTCACAGGGACAGCAGGGACATGGGGACAGGTCCTTGGCCATCACCCGCACCGCGTCCTGAGGGGACAGGGGACACAGGGGACATCAGGGACATGGGGACAGGTCCTTGGCCATCACCCGCACCGCGTCCTGGGGACATTGAGGGGACATTGTGGGGACAGCAGGGACATGGGGACAGGCCCTTGGCCATCAGCCGCACCGCGTCCTGGGGACATTGAGGGGACATTGAGGGGACATTGTGGGGACAGCAGGGACACAGGTCCTTGGCCATCAGCCGCACCGCGTCCTGGGGACATTGAGGGGACATTGAGGGGACATTGTGGGGACAGCAGGGACACAGGTCCTTGGCCATCACCCGCACCGCGTCCTGGGGACATTGAGGCGACACAGGGGACATCAGGGACATGGGACATGGTCACAGGGACATGGGGACAGGTCCTTGGCCATCACCCGCACCGCGTCCTGAGGGGACAAGGGACATTGAGAGGACATTGTGGGGACAGCAGGGACATGGGGACAGGTCCTTGGCCATCACCCGCACCGCGTCCTGAGGGGACAGGGGATATGGTCACAGGGACATGGGGACATGAGACATGGAGACACAGGTCCTTGGCCATCACCCGCACCGCGTCCTGAGGGGACAAGGGACATGGAGGGGACATCAGGGACAAGGGGACATGGTCATAGGGACACAGGGACACAGGTCCTTGGCCATCACCCACACCGCGTCCTGGGGACAGAGGGGCATGGGGACAGGGGACATGGTCATATGGAAACAGCAGAGTGTCACATGGATGAACAGAAACACGGGTGACACACAGGGGACACAGAGGGGACACGGGGGACACACAGGGGACATGGTCATGGGGACAGTGAGGACACAGGGACACTGCCACGGGGACAGCGGGGACACCAGGGGACAGCAGGGATGTCCCACGGATGGACAGGGACAGAGGGGACAGAGGGAACAGAGAGGGGACAGCAGGGACAGAGGCGACACCACTGTCCCCAATGTCCCCTCCGTGTCCCCTCTCCCCCTTTGTCCCCTCATCCCCTCCCACTCCTTGTCCCCATGTCCCCTCTGTGTCCTCTGATCCCTCCCACATCCCCTTGTCCTTTTGTCCCCTCCGTATCTCTTGTCCCTTTAGGGTCCCCTTGTCCCTTGTCCCCTGTTCCCCTCCCTGTCCTCCCACACCCCTTTGTCCCCAATGTCCCCTCAGTGTCCCCTCCATGTCCCCAACATCCCCTCCATGTCCTTTCTCTGTCCACTCGGTGTCCCCTCCATGTCCCCAATGTCTCCTCTGTCCCCCTTTGTCCCCTTTTGTCCCCAATGTCTCCTCCATGTCCCCAGCATCCCCTCTGTGTCCCCAACATCCCCTCTATGTCCCCTCTGTGTCCCCTCCATGTCCCCAATGTCCCAACATCCCCTCCATGTCCCAAATGTCTCCTCTGTCCCCGTTTGTCCCTTTTGTCCCTAACATCCCCTCCATGTCCCTGGTGTCCTCTGTCCCCCTTTGTCCCCAACATCCCCTCCATGTCCCCAATGTCTCCTCCATGTCCCATCCATGTCCCCAATGTCCCCACTCTCCTCTGTCCCCGTTTGTCCCCAATGTCCCCAACATCCCTTTTGTGTCCCCTCCATGTCCCAAACATCCTCTCCATGTCCCCAATGTCCCCTCTGTGTCCCCTCAATGTCCCCGGTCTCCTCTGTCCCCCTCTGTCCCCCTTTGTCCCTAACGTCCCCTCTGTGTCCTCTCTGTGTCCCCAGTCTCCTGTGTCCCCCTCTGTGTCCCCTCATCCCCTCCATGTCCCCAACATCCCCTCTGTGTCCCCTCAGTGTCCCTTCTCTGTCCCCTCCATGTCCCTGGTCTCCTCTGTCCCCCTTGGCCCCCAATGTCCCCAACATCCCTTCCATGTCCCCACTGTCTCCTCTGTGTCCCCAACATTCCCTGCATGTCCCCAACGTCCCCTCCACATCCCCTCTGTGTCCCCTCCATGTCCCCAACATCCCTTCCATGTCGCTTCTCTGTCCCCTTTTGTCCCCAACATCCCCTCCATGTCCCCAGTCTCCTCTGTCCCCCTTTGTCCCCAATGTCCCCAACATCTCCTCCATGTTCCCTCCATGTCCCTAATGTCCCCCCGTGTCCCCAACGTCTCGTCCGTGTCCCCTCTGTGTCCCCTCCCTCTCCCCTCCATGTCCCCCATCTCTTTGTCCCTGATGTCCTCTCCATGTCCCCAATGTCCCCTCCATGTCCCCAGTCTCCTCTGTCCCACTTAGTCCCCAATGTCCCCTCCATGTCCCCTCATCCCCTCCATGTCCCCTCTATGTCCCCAATGTCCCCAATCTCCTGTCCCTGTTTGTCCCCTTTTGTCCCCAACATCCCCTCAATGTCCCCAGTCTCCTCTGTCCCCCTCTGTCCCCAATGTCCCCAACATCCCTTCTGTGTCCCCTCCACATCCCCTCCATGTCCTAAACATCCTCTCCATGTCCCCAATGTCCCCTCCACGTCCCCCCAGTGTCCCCTCCATGTCCCCAATGTCCCAACATCCCCTCCATGTTGCTTCTCTGTCCCCTCCATGTCCCCAACGTCCCCTCCATGTCCCCAACGTCCCCTCCATGTCCCCCATCTCTTTGTCCCCAACATCCCCTCCATGTCCCCAACGTCCCCTCCATGTCCCCTCCGTGTCCCCAACGTCCCCTCCATGTCCCCAGTGTCCCCTCCATGTCCCCAACGTCCCCTCCATGTCCCCAACGTCCCCTCCATGTCCCCAACATCCCCTCCATGTCCCCAACGTCCCCTCCATGTCCCCAACATCCCCTCCATGTCCCCAGTGTCCCCTCCATGTCCCCCGTGTCCCCTGACCATCTGTCCCTGCTTGGCCATCTTCTTGATGTCCACGATGATTTTCTTCTCCTGCGCCTCGAGCTTCTGCCTCTCGCGGTCGAGCTCGCGCACGGCGCGCGCCAGCGCCCGCTGGTTCTGCCGCAGCAGCTCCTCCGGCGTCTTGCGGCGCCCGAACAGCAGCTCCATGGGGACAGCGGCGCCTGGGGACACGGGGACAGTGATGACATGTTGGGGACATCAACTGGACACTGGGGACAGTGACAGGAAACAGCCTGGTCGCTGTTGGTTCTGCTGGAGGAGATCCTCCAGTGTCCTCCAGTGGTCAAAGAGCAGCTCCAGGAGGTGCTGGGGACACCCAGGGGACACCTGGGGATGTTGGGGACACTCGTGGGACACCTGGGGACACGGGGACATTGATGGGACATTGGGGACAGTGGTGGGACACTGGGGACAGCAATGGGACATGACCCCTGCCACTGCTGGTTCTGCCGCAGCAGCTCCTCCGGCGTCTTGCGGCGCCCGAACAGCAGCTCCATGGGGACAGCGGCGCCTGGGGACATGGGGACAGCGATGACATGTTGGGGACATCAACTGGACACTGGGGACAGTGACGGGAAACAGCCTGGTCGCTGTTGGTTCTGCTGGAGGAGATCCTCCAGTGGTCAAAGAGCAGCTCCGGGTGGTGCTGGGGACACCCAAGGGACATTGGAGACACCCATGGGACACCTAGGGATGTTGGGGACATTCGTGGGACACCTGGGGACACGGGGACGTTGATGGGACACTGGGGACAGTGATGGGACACTGGGGACAGCAATGGGAAACAGCCTGGTCACTGTTGGTTCTGCTGGAGAAGCTCCTCCAGTGGTCAAAGAGCAGCTCCGGGGGGTGCTGGGGACACCCAAGGGACATTGGAGACACCCATGGGACACCTGGGGATGTTGGGGACACCCGTGTGACACCTGGGGACACGAGGACATCGATGGGATGCTGGGGACAGCAGTGGGACACGACCTGGCCACTGCCGGTTCTGCTGGAGGAGATCCTCCAGTGTCCTCCAGTGGCCAAAGAGGAACTCCAGGGGACATTGGGGATGTTGGGGACACTCGTGGGACACGGGGACATCGATGGGACATTGGGGACAGCGGTGGGACATTGGGGACACTGAGGGGAAATGGCCTGGCCGCTGCTGGTGCTGGAGAAGCTCAGCCGGTGTCCTCCAGCAGCCAAAGAACAGCTCCAGGGGGTGCTGGGGATGTTGGGGACACTCGTGGGACACCTGGGGACACCCAGGGGACACCTGGGGATGTTGGGGACACTTGTGGGACACCTGGGGACATGGGGACATCGATGGGACATTGGGGACACTGAGGGGAAATGGCCTGGCCGCTGCTGGTGCTGCTGGAGAAGCTCAGCCGGTGTCCTCCAGCGGCCAGAGAGCAGCTCCAGGGGGACATTGGGGATGTTGGGGACACCTGTGGGACACCTGGGGATGCTGGGGACATTGATGGGACATTGGGGACAGCGATGGGACATTGGGGACAGCGGTGGGACACGGCCTGGTCTCTGCTGGTGGTGCTGGAGCAGCTCCACTGGCACCTTCTAGTGCCCAAAAAGGAGCTCCAGGGGGGTGCTGGGGACACCCAGAGGACATTGGTGATGTTGGGGACACTCATGGGACACCCAGGGGACATCAGGGATGTTGGGGACCTCAATGGGACATTGGGGACACTGACGGGGCGTGGCCTGGCCTGTGCTGGCTGTGCTGGAGGAGATCTTCCAGCAGGCAAAGAGTAGATCCAGGGGGTGCTGGGGACACCCAGGGGACATTGGGGACACCTGGGGACACTCGTGGGACACCTGGAGATGTTGGGGACATCGTGGGACGTTGGGGACAGCAATGGGACACGGCTCGGTCACTGCTGGAGCAGCTCCTCCAGCAGCCAAAGAGCAGCTCCAGGGGGACACTGGGGACACCTGGGGACATTGAGGGATGTGGGGGACACCTGTGGGACACCCTGGGGACACTGGGGACACCTGGGGACATTGAGGGATGTAGGGGACACCTGTGGGACATTGAGGGACACGCGTGGGACACCTGCGGGACAGTGGGGACACAGATGGGGGACACGGACATGGGGGGACAGAGGGGTGTGGTGGCACCTGGACATGGGGGACAGGGGACACACGGTTCTGGGGACACGGAGGGGGGGACAAGGGGGGGACACGGGGGGGGACAGGGATTCAACACGGGGGGGACAGGGAGGTGACACGGGGGGTGGGACAGGGATGTGACACGGGGGGTGGGACAGGGATGTGACACGGGGGTGGGACAGGGATGTGACACGGGGGGGACAGGGATGTGACACGGGGGGGACAGGGATGTGACACGGGGGGACAGGGAGGCGACACGGGGGTGGGACAGGGATGTGACACGGGGGGGACAGGGATGTGACACGGGGGGGACAGGGATGTGACACGGGGGGACAGGGAGGCGACACGGGGACACCTGCGCTGTCCCACAGCCCCCGCTGCCCCCCCCGGGCCCTCACGGAGCCCCCAAATCCTCCTCCACAGCGCTCCCGCCTCCCAAAATCCCCCGAAATCCCCCGAAATCGCCTTAAATCCCCCCCCAAACGCCCCCAGACCCCTTAAATGTCCCCAAGACCCCCAAAATGTCCCCAAAATGTCCCCAAATTCCCCGCGGACGCCCCCGGCCCTCACCCGGCTCCTCCGGGGCACTTCCGCAAACAGTGACGTCACGCGGATTCCGATCACGTGACGTCAGGCCGGTTTCGGTCAGGTGATGGCGGGAGGACCGAACCACAGAGGTGTGGCTGGAGCGGCCGCTTCCGGTATGAGGCAGCGAGACGAGCGGCCGGAGAGTCACTTCCGGTATGAAGCAGCGAGATGAGCGGGCAGAGCGGTCATTTCCGGCGAGGACCAGCGAGAGGAGCGGCCGGAGCGGCGCCGCCAGGGGAGGGCGACCCCTGGTGGCGTGGAGGTGTCGACCTGGCTGGGGGCAACTGGGGGAACTGGGATTGGGAACTGGGCATACTGGGAGTGCTGGGATTGGGAACTGGGCACACTGGGAGTGCTGGGAACATGAACTGGGCATACTGGGAGTGCTGGGAACGTGAACTGGGCATACTGGGAGTGCTGGGATTGGGAACTGGGCATACTGGGAGTGCTGGGAACATGAACTGGGCATACTGGGAGTGCTGGGATTGGGAACTGGGCACACTGGGAGTGCTGGGAACATGAACTGGGCATACTGGGAGTGCTGGGAACGTGAACTGGGCATACTGGGAGTGCTGGGATTGGGAACTGGGCATACTGGGAGTACTGGGATTGGGAACTGGGCATACTGGGAGTGCTGGAAACATGAACTGGGCACACTGGGAGTGCTGGGATTGGGAACTGGGCATACTGGGGGTACTGGGAACGTGAACTGGGCATACTGGGAGTGCTGGGATTGGGAACTGGGCATACTGGGGGTACTGGGAACATGAACTGGGCATACTGGGGGTACTGGGAACATGAACTGGGCATACTGGGAGTGCTGGGAACGTGAACTGGGCATACTGGGAGTGCTGGGAACATGAACTGAGCATACTGGGAGTGCTGGGATTGGGAACTGGGCATACTGGGAGTGCCGGGAACGTGAACTGGGCATACTGGGAGCTGTGAGGAATGGAACTGGGCATACTGGGAGTGCTGGGAACATGAACTGGGCATACTGGGAGCTGTGAGGAATGGAACTGGGCCCATTCCAGTATAACCAGTGACACCCACACCCCCCTCCCAGTATAACCAGTAACACACACGCCCTCCCAGTTTAACCAGTATAAACCAGTATAACCAGTCACACACACCCCCCTCCCAGTTTAGCCAATATAAACCAGTATAACCACTCACCCCCCTCCCAGTATAAACCAGTACTACCAGTCACACCTCCCTCCCAGTATAACCCAGTATAAACCAGTCCAAACCAGTATAAATCACTCCAAACCAGTATGAACCAGTCTAAACTAGTATAAATCAGTCCAAACCAGTACAAACCAGTACATACCAGTCCAGTCCAAACCAGTACAAACCTGTATAAACCTGCATAAACCAGTCCAAACCAGTATAAACCAGTCTGAACCATTATAAACCACTCCAAACCAGTCTGGACCAGTCCGAACCAGTATAACCCAGTATAAACCAGTAAAAAGCAGTCCAAACCAGTCCAACCATTCCAAACCCATATAAACCAGTCCAAACCAGTCCAAACCAGTCCAAACCAGCATAAACCAGTCCAAACCAGTCTGAACCACTCCAAACCCATATAAACCAGTACAAACCAGTCCAAACCAGTATAACCCATACAAACCAGTCCAAACCAGTCGAAACCAGTCCAAACCACTCCAAACCCATACAAACCAGTACAAACCAGTACAAACCCACACAAACCAGTATAAACCAGTCCAAACCAGTATAAACCAGTCCAAACCAGTCTGTACCACTCCAAACCCATATAAACCAGTACAAACCAGTCCAAACCAGTATAACCCATACAAACCAGTCCAAACCAGTCCAAACCAGTCCAAACCAGTCCAAACCCATACAAACCAGTACAAACCAGTACAAACCCACACAAACCAGTATAAACCAGTCCAAACCAGTATAAACCAGTCCAAACCAGTCTGTACCACTCCAAACCCATATAAACCAGTACAAACCAGTATAAACCAGTCCAAACCAGTTCGTTCCCTTCGCTCTTTAATCTCGGCCCGAGCAGCGCTGGGGGAGGGGCAGAGGGGGAGGCCCCCCCCGCCCCCAGGGGAATAAATAGGGGGGGGCGGGCGGGGCCTGGGGGGGATTTTGGGGATTTTTGGGGTTTTTTGGGTTTTTGGGATTTTTGGGGTTTTTTTGGGGTTTTTTGGGGGTCCCTCAAAGCAGCGCTGAAGGAAGTGACCCCCACGACCCCCCCGGGTGGTTTGGGGGATCCCCGGGGATTTTTTGGGGGGGGATTTGGGATTTTTTGGGGGATTTTTTGGGATTTTTTGGGGATTTTTGGGGATTTTTTGGGGATTTTTGGGGGATTTTTGGGGATTTTTTTGGGGTGGGAGGAGTGGATTTGGGGTTTTTTTGGGGGGTCCACAGGGGGTCACTCGGGGTCAGTGGCCCCCCATGAACCCCCCCAGGGGGTCCCGGTTGGTTTGGGGGGGGCTGAGTGGATTTTGGGGGGCTCAGGGGATTTTTGTAGGGTTTGGGGTTTTTTGGGTTTTTTTGGGGGGACTTTTTGGGATTTTTTGGGAATTTTTTGGGAGATTTTTTAGGGTGTTTTGGGGGGGGTCACTTGTGATCAGTGGCCCCCACAAATCCCCCCACCCCAAATTAATGTGGGGTGGGTTTAGGGTGGAATTTGGGATTTTTTGGGGGTTTTTTGGGGGGGGTCTCTGGGATCAGTGGCCCCCACAAATCCCCCCCCCTTTTAGGGTGGAATTTGGGGTTTTTTTGGGATTTTTTGGGGGTTTTTTTGGGGGGGTCGCTCAATATCAGCAACCCCCACAAATCCCCCCACTCCCAATGGGTTTAGGGTGGAATTTGGGGTTTTTTTGGGGATTTTTTAGCGTTTTTTGGGGTGGTCACTTGGGAACAGTGGCCCCCACAAATCCCCCCCTTTTAGGGTGGAATTTGGGATTTTTTGGGGTTTTTTGGAGGGGTCCACTTGTGATCAGCCACCCCCCCAAACCCCCCCCACTCCCAACGGTTTTAGGGCAGAATTTAGGATTTTTTTCCGATTTTTTTGGGGTCGGGGGTCACTCCAGCCAGCGCTCAGGGTCGGCGGCCCCCACAAACCCCAAATGAGACAGCAGGGCTCGGTTTGGGGGGGGTCGGCAGAGTTCGGGGTTTTTTCGGGGGGTCCCGGGGAGGGGATTTGGGGTTTTTTTTGGGGTTTTTTGTCACTTGAGGCAGCGCTCGAAGTAGGTGGCACCGACGTAGCCTCCCCGCAGCGAGCGCTGCACGTTCTGCTCGAACAGGCGTCGGTTGCTCTGCAGCACCTCGGCCGCCTCCTTGTTCAGGGGGTCCTCGGGGTTCGGCTCCTGGTTTGGGGGAAATTTGGGGTTAGGGGACCCCAAAATTTGGGGCGAGAACCCAAAGTTTGGGGGGAGAACCCAAAATTGGGGGGAGAACCTATAAACCCAACCCAGTTCCCATTGTTTGGGATTTGGTTTGGTTTGGCTCCTATTTGGGTTGGGGGGACCCTGGACTCTTTGTTCAGGGGGTCCTCAGGGTTTGGGTTCTGGTTTTGGGGGAAATTTGGGGTTAGGGGACCCCAAAATTTGGGGGGAGAACCCAAAATTTCAGGGGAGACCCAAAAACCCTACCCAGTTCCCATTGTTTGGTTCCTATTTGGGGTGGGGGGACCCAGAACCCTTTGCTCAGGGGGTCCTCGGGGTTCGGCTCCTGGTTTTTGGGGGAAATTTGGGGTTAGGGGACCCCAAAATTTGGGGCGAGACCCCAAAATCTGGAGTGAGAACCCAAAATCTGGGGGGAGACCCCAGAAACCCAACCCAGTTCCCATTGTTTGGCATTTGGTTTGGTTTGGTTCCTATTTGGGGTGGGGGGACCCTGGACTCTTTGTTCAGGGGGTCCTTGGGGTTCAGCTCCTGGTTTTTGGGGGAAATTTGGGGTTAGGGGACCCCAAAATTTGGGGCAAGAACCCAAAGTTTGGGGGGAGAACCCAAAATTTCAGGGGAGACCCTATGAACCCAACCCAGTTCCCATTGTTTGGCATTTGGTTTGGTTTGGTTCCTATTTGGGGTGGGGGGACCCAGAACCCTTTGTTCAGGGGGTCCTCGGGGTTCGGCTCCTGGTTTGGGGGAAATTTGGGGTTAGGGGACCCCAAAATTTGGGGCGAGAACCCAAAGTTTGGGGGGAGAACCCAAAATTTCAGGGGAGACCCCAGAAACACAACCCAGTTCCCATTGTTTGGGGGTTCAGGTCCTGGTTTTGGGGTGGGGGGACCCAGAACCCTTTGCTCAGGGGGTCCTCGGGGTTCGGCTCCTGGTTTTTGGGGGAAATTTGGGGTTAGGGGACCCCAAAATTTGGGAAGAGAACCCAAAATTTGGGGGGAGAACCCAAAATCTGGGGGGAAACCCCATAAACCCAAACCAGTTCCCATTGTTTGGTTCCTATTTGGGGTGGGGGGACCCAGAACCCTTTGTTCAGGGGGTCCTCGGGGTTCAGCTCCTGGTTTGGGGGAAATTTGGGCTCAGGGGACCCCAAAATCTGGGGGGAGACCCCAGAAACCCTTAAACACCCCACCCAGATCCCAATTTTTTGGGGGATCCCCAGGGTTTGGTTCCTATTTGGGGTGGGGGGACCTAGAACCCTTTGCTCAGGGGGTCCTCGGGGTTCTGCTCCTGGTTTGGGGAAATTTGGGGTTAGGGGACCCCAAAATTTGGGGGGAGAACCCAAAATTTGGGGGGAGAACCCAGAACCCCAACCCAGATCCCATTGTTTGGGATTTGGTTTGGTTTGGTTCCTATTTGGGGTGGGGGGACCCAGAACCCTTTGCTCAGGGGGTCCTCAGGGTTTGGGTTCTGATTTTTGGGGGAAATTTAGGGTCGGGGGACCCCAAAATTTGGGGGGAGAACCCAAAATTTCAGGGGAGACCCCAGAAACCCAACCCAGTTCCCATTGTTTGGTTCCTATTTGGGGTGGGGGGACCCTGGACTCTTTGTTCAGGGGGTCCTCAGGATTTGGGTTCTGGTTTTGGGGGAAATTTGGGGTTAGGGGACCCCAAAATTTGGGGAGAGAACCCAAAATTTGGGGGGAGAACCCAAAATCTGGGGGGAGACCCCAGAAACCCTTAAACACCCCACCCAGATCCCAATTTTTTGGGGATCCCCAGGGTTTGGTTCCTATTTGGGGTGGGGGGACCCAGAACCCTTTGCTCAGGGGGTCCTCAGGGTTTGGTTTCTGATTTTTGGGGGAAATTTAGGGTTAGGGGACCCCAAAATTTGGGGTGAGACCCCAGAATTCCTTAATGCCACCCCAGACCTCCCTGAACCCACCCAGGTGTCCCCAAACACCCCCAGGTGAGTCCCCAAGTGTCCCCAGGTGTGTCCCCCCAACCCACCCAGGTGTCCCCATGTCTCCAGGTGTCCCTAACCCCCCCAGGTGTGTCCCCAATTCCCCCCAGGTGTCCCCAGGTGTGTCCCTGAGATGTCCCCATGTCCCCAGGTGTGTCCCCAGGTGTGTCCCCACACGTCCCCATGTCCCCAGGTGTGTCCCTGAGATGTCCCCATGTCCCCAGGTGTGTCCCCAGGTGTGTCCCCACACGTCCCCATGTCCCCAGGTGTGTCCCCAGGTGTACCCCTAAGATGTCCCCAGGCATTTCCAGGTGTCCCCATGTGCGTCCTCAGGTGTCCCCGGGTGTGTCCCCATGTCCCCAGGTGTCCCCAGGTGTGTCCCCAATTCCCCCCAGGTGTCCCCAGGTGTGTCCCTGAGATGTCCCCATGTCCCCAGGTGTGTCCCCATGTGTGTCCCCACATGTCCCCATGTCCCCAGGTGTGTCCCCAGGTGTACCCCTAAGATGTCCCCAGGCATTTCCAGGTGTCCCCATGTGCATCCTCAGGTGTCCCCAGGTGTGTCCCCATGTCCCCAGGTGTCCCTAGGTGTGTCCTCAAGGGCCCCAGGTGTGTCCGAGATGTCCCTAGGTGTCCCCAGGTGTGCCCCCAGGTGTGTCCCCACATGTCCCCATGTCCCCAGGTGTCCCTAACCCCCCCAGATGTGTCCCCAGGTGTGTCCCCATGTCCCCCCAAGTGCCCTTAGGTGTGTCCCTGAGATGTCCCCAGGTGTTCCCCCAAGCCCCCCCAGGTGTCCCCAGGTGTGTCCCCAAGTGTCCCCAGGTGTGTCCCTGAGATGACCCCAAGGCCCCAGGTGTCCCCAGGTGTGTCCCCAAGTGTCCCCAATTCCCCCCATGTCCCCAGGTGTGTCCCCAGGTGTGTCCCCAAGTCCCCCCATCCCCCCCCAGGTGTCCCCAGCTCTCCCCAGGTGTGTCCCCAACGTCCCCCAGGTGTCCCCAGGTGTGTCCCCAAGCCCCCCCAGGTGTGCCCCCTGGTGTGTCCCCATGTCTCCACATGTCCCCAATTCCCCCCAGGTGTCCCCAACCCCCCCAGGTGTGTCCCCAGGTGTCCCCATGTCCCTCCAGGTGTGTCCCCAGGTGTGTCCCCAAGGTCCCAGGTATCCCCCCAGGTGTGTCCCCATATCCCAAGGTGTCCCCAGGTGTGTCCCCATGTGTCCCCAAGCCCCCCAGCTGTCCCCAGGTGTGTCCCCAGGTGTGTCCCCATGTCCCCAGGTGTGTCCCCAAGTCCCTCCATGTCCCCCCAGGTGTCCCCAAGTGTGTCCTCATATCCCCAGGTGTGTCCCCATGTGTCCCCAAGCCCCCCCAGCTCTCCCCAGGTGTGTCCCCAGGTGTGTCCCCATGTGTCCCCAGGTGTGTCCCCAGGTGTGTCCCCATGTGTCCCCATGTCCCCAGGTGTCCCCAGGTCCCCCCATGTCCCCAGGTGTGTCCCCAGGTGTCCCCAGGTGTGTCCCCAGGTGTGTCCCCAGGTGTGTCCCCAGGTGTGTCCCCAAGCCCCCAGGTGTGTCCCCAGGTGTCCCCAGGTGTGTCTCTCACCAGGAACAGGTACTGGAGGCCGTAGATGATGGAGTTGATGGTCAGCACAGGCTTCCAGTCCTCCCTGCGGGCACGGCTCGGCTCAGCGTGGCTACCAAACCCCTCAGGTGGCTACTAACTGCCCAGGTGGCTACCAACACCCCCAGGTGGCTACCAACACCCCCAGGTGGCTACCAACCCGCCAGGCGGCTACCAACCACCCAGGTGGCTACCAATACCCTTAGGTGGCTACTAACCACCCAGGTGGCTACCAACACCCCCAGGTGGCTACCAACACTGCCAGGTGGCTACCAACACCCTCAGGTGGCCACTAGACCTCCAGATATTCAGTAGCCCACCTGAGGTGCTCGGTAGCCCACCTGAGGATGTTGAGGCACACGTTGCCCTGCAGGAGTCAGTAGCCCCAACATACATTCACTAGCCCCCAGGGTAGTTCACTAGCCCCCCAGGCCTTGGTAGCCTGCCTGAGGTGTTTACTAGCCCACCTGAGGATGCTGAGGCACACGTTGCCCCCAGCACATTCACTAGCCCCCAGGATAATTTGGTAGCCCACCTGAGAATATTCAGGCTCACGTTGCCCTCCTGGCCCTGGTAGCCCACCCGAGGCGTTCACTAGCCCACCTGAGGCACACATTGCCCCCAGGTGTCACTAGCCCACTCAGCACATTCACTAGCCCACCTGAGGATGTTGAGGCACACATTGCCCTCCAGGCTGTTCAGTAGCCCCCAGCACATTCACTAGCCCCCCAGGATAATTTGGTAGCCCACCTGAGGATGTTGAGGCACACGTTGCCCCCCAGGACATTCACTAGCCCCCAGGATAATTCGGTAGCCCACCTGAGGATGTTGAGGCACACGTTGCCCTCCAGGCTGTTCAGTAGCCCCCAGGACATTCACTAGCCCCCCAGCCTGTTCACTAGCCCACCTGAGGATGTTGAGGCACACGTTGCCCTCCAGGATGTTCACTAGCCCCCCCCAGGTGTCACTAGCCCCCCAGCCTGTTCACTAGCCCACCTGAGGATGTTGAGGCACACGTTACCCCCTAGGACATTCACTAGCCCCCCAGGGTAGTTCGCTAGCCCACCTGAGGATGTTGAGGCACACGTTGCCCCCCAGGTGTCACTAGCCCCCCAGGATGTTTCACTAGCCCACCTGAGGATGTTGAGGCACACGTTGCCCTCCAGGATGTTCACTAGCCCCCCCCAGGTGTCACTAGCCCACCCAGCCCGTTTGGTAGCCCACCTGAGGATGTTGAGGCACACGTTGCCCCCCAGGTGTCACTAGCCCACCCAGCCCATTCACTAGCCCACCTGAGGATGTTGAGGCACACGTTGCCCCCAGCACATTCACTAGCCCACCCAGCCCGTTCACTAGCCCACCTGAGGATGTTGAGGCACACGTTGCCCCCAGCACATTCACTAGCCCCCCAGGGTAGTTCACTAGCCCACCTGAGGATGTTGAGGCACACGCTGCCCCCAGCACATTCACTAGCCCCCAGGATGTTTCACTAGCCCACCTGAGGATGTTGAGGCACACGTTGCCCTCCAGGTCGATGTTGGGGTGATACACCATCGTCTCACACTTCACCTTCGGGGGGTCGTGGGGGTAGCCCTGGCCCACCTGGGGGAGGGGAGGGGAGGGGTGGCCACCGAGTCAGCCCCGGTGGCTACTGACCCCCAGCGACCCCCCAGGCCCGGCTCGGGGCCACCGGGAGGGGTTGGTGGCCACAGGGAGGGTTTGGTGGCCATGGGAGGGTTTGGTGGCCACAGGGAGCATTTGGTGGCCATGGGAAGGTTTGGTGGCCCCAGAGGGATTTGGTGGCCACAGGGAAGGTTTGGTGGCCATGGGAGGGTTTGGTGGCCACAGGGAGGGTTTGGTGGCCACAGGGAGGGTTTGGTGGCCATGGGTGGGGTTTGGTGGCCATGGGAGGGTTTGGTGGCCACAGGGAGGGTTTGGTGGCCACAGGGAGGGTTGGTGGCCACAGGGAGGGTTTGGTGGCCATGGGAGGGTTTGGTGGCCACAGGGAGCATTTGGTGGCCATGGGAAGGTTTGGTGGCCCCAGAGGGATTTGGTGGCCACAGGGAAGGTTTGGTGGCCCCAGAGGGATTTGGTGGCCACAGGGAAGGTTTGGTGGCCATGGGAGGGTTTGGTGGCCACAGGGAGCGTTTGGTGGCCACAGGGAGCGTTTGGTGGCCATGGGAGGGTTTGGTGGACACAGGGAGGGTTGGTGGCCATGGGAAGGGTTTGGTGGCCACAGGGAGGGTTTGGTGGCCACAGGGAGCGTTTGGTGGCCACAGGGAGGGTTGGTGGCCATGGGAAGGGTTTGGTGGCCACAGGGAGGGTTTGGTGGCCATGGGAAGGGTTTGGTGGCCACAGGGAGGGTTTGGTGGCCACAGGGAGGGTTTGGTGGCCACAGGGAAGGTTTGGTGGCCATGGGAAGGTTTGGTGGCCACAGGGAGGGTTTGGTGGCCACAGGGAGGGTTTGGTGGCCATGGGAAGGGTTTGGTGGCCACAGGGAGGGTTTGGTGGCCACAGGGAGGGTTTGGTGGCCATGGGAAGGGTTTGGTGGCCACAGGGAGGGTTTGGTGGCCACAGGGAGGGTTTGGTGGCCACAGGGAGGGTTTGGTGGCCCAGGACTGACCTTAAAGCTGAAGACGAATTTGCCGCCCTTGTAGAAACCCTGCGGGACAGAGAGATGTCACTGGGGACATTGGGGACAGCATTGGGGACACTGGGGACACTGGGGACACTGGGGACACTGGGGACAGGACTGGGCATTGGGGACAGAGGGGACAGAGGGACATTGGGGACACTGGGGACATCATTGGGGATGTTGGGGACATTGGGGACATTGGGGACAGAGGGGACAGAGGGACAGGGAAGACAGAGTGACAGGAGGTGACACAGGTGACAGAGGTGACAGGGATGTGGCAGGGAGGTGACACAGGGAGGTGACAGAGATAGCAAAGGTGCAAGGAGGTGACACAGGTGACACATGGACAGGGAGGTCACACGGGGAGGTGACACAGGTGACAAGGAGGTGACAGGGAGGTGGCATGGAGGTGGCAGGGATGTGACACAGGTGACAAAGGGAGGTGACAGGGAGGTCACAGAGGTGACAGAGGTGACACAGGTGACAGGGAGGTGACACACAGGTGACAGGGAGGTGACACAGGGAGGTGACAGAGGTGACACAAGTGACACAGGTGACACACAGGTGACAGGGAGGTGACACAGGTGCCAGTCCCACCTTGTCGGGGCAGATGAGCAGGCGGAAGTGCAGCTGGGGGGGAACAGGGGTGTGACACAGGGACACAGGTGACAGGGATGTGACACACAGGTAACAAGGAGGTGACACAGGTGACACACAGGTGACACACAGGTGACACACAGGTGCCAGGGAGGTGACACAGGTGACACACAGGTGCCAGGGAGGTGACACAGGTGACACACAGGTGACACACAGGTGCCAGGGAGGTGACACAGGTGACACACAGGTGACACACAGGTGACACACAGGTGACACAGGTGACAGGGAGGTGACACACAGGTGACACAGGTGACACAGGTGCCAGTCCCACCTCGTCGGGGCAGATGAGCAGGCGGAAGTGCAGGAGGTCGTCCTGGTCGGAGAAGTCAATCTCACACGTCTTGGGCAGGTTCAGCTCGTTGATGTCTGGGGACAAAGGGGACATTGGGGACACCTGGGGACAGCTGAGTGATGTCTGGGGACACCTGGGGATACACCTGGGGACACCTGGGGACACGTGGAGACACCTGGGGACAGCTGGGGACACTTGGGGATACACCTGGGGACACTTGGGGACACCTGGGGACAGCTGGGGACACCTGGGGACACTTGGGGACACCTGGGGACACACCAGGGGACAGCTGGGGATGCCTGGGGACACACCTGGGGATACACCTGGGGACAGCTGGGGACAGCTGGGGAGACCTGGGGACACACCTGGGGACACACCTGGGGACAGCTGGGGACAGCTGGGGACACAGATAAAGATGACACAAGTGGTGAAAAGGGACACACAGGTGACATCAGGGACACCTGGGGACAACAGGGGACAGCTGGGGACAGCTGGGGACACTTGGGGACACACTGGGACATGAGACAGGGGTGACACACAGGTGACACAAGGGAAGTGGGTGACACCAGTAACTGAACCCCACTGGGACCAGTAACTGAACCTGACTGGGACCAGTGACTGAACCCCACTGGGACCAGTGACTGAACCTGACTGGGACCAGTGACTGAACCTGACTGGGACCAGTGACTGAACCCCACTGGGACCAGTGACTGAACCCCACTGGGACCAGTAACTGAACCCCACTGGGACCAGTAACTGAACCCCACTGGGACCAGTAACTGAACCCCACTGGGACCAGTGACTGAACCTTACTGGGACCAGTGACTGAACCTGACTGGGACCAGTGACTGAACCTGACTGGGACCAGTGACTGAACCTGACTGGGACCAGTGACTGAACCTTACTGGGACCAGTGACTGAACCCCACTGGGACCAGTAACTGAACCTTACTGGGACCAGTAACAGAACCCCACTGGGACCAGTAACTGAAACTGACTGGGACCAGTGACTGAACCCCACTGGGACCAGTAACTGAACCCCACTGGGACCAGTGACTGAAACTGACTGGGAGCAGAGCATGACCTCCATCAGGGCCTTACTGGGACCAGGATCTGATCCTTACTGGGACCAGTACCTGACACCATCGAAACCCTACTGGGTCCAGTATGTTGCCCCTAATGGGACCAGTACCTGCCTCCTACTGGGACCTTACTGGGACCAGTACCTGCCACTCCCCATGGCTATAGTGGGACCACTACCTGACCCCTACTGGGACCAGTGCCTGACCCCTACTGGGACCAGTGCCTGACCCCTACTGGGATCAGTACATGCCCCTCACTGGGGCCTTACTGGGACCAGGATCTGACCCCTACTGGGGCCTTACTGGGACCAGTAACTGATCCCTACTGGGACTAGTACATGTCTCCCACCAGGGCCTTACTGGGACCAGTACCTGACGCCTACTGGGACCAGTACTTGCCCCTCACCAGGGCCTTACTGGGACCAGTACCTGCCTTTCCCTGGGGCCTTACTGCACCAGTGCCTGACCCCTACTGGGACCAGTAACTGACTCCTACTGGGACCAGTACCTGCCCCTCATTGGGACTTTACTTGGACCAGTAACTGACGCCTACTGAGACCAGTATCTAACCCCTACTGGGACCAGTACATGTCTCCCACCAGGGCCTTACTGGGACCAGTACCTGTCCCTCACTGGGGCCTAACTGGGACCAGGATCTGACCCCTACTGGGACCAGTACCTGCCCCTCACCAGGCCTTACTGGGACCAGTACCTGCCACCCACTGTGGCCTTACTTGCACCAGTATCTGACCCCTACTAGGACCAGTATGTGTCTCCCACCAGGGCCTTACTGGGACCAGTACCAGATCCCTATTGGGACCAGTACCAGATCCCTATTGGGACCAGTACCTGCCACTCACCAAGGCCACACTGGGACCAGTACCTGCCCCTCACTGGGGCCTTACTGGGACCAGTACCTGACCCCATCAAAACCCTACTGGGTCCAGTATGTTGCCCCTAATGGGACCAGTACCTGCCTCCTACTGGGACCAGTGCCTGACCCCTACTGGGACCAATACCTGCTCCTCACTGAGGCCTTACTGGGACCAGTACCTGCCACTCACCATGGCCATAGTGGGACCAATAACTGACGCCTACTGGGACCAGTACCTGACCCCTACTGGGACCAATACCTGACCCTCACTGGGGCATTACTGGGACCAGTACCAGATCCCTACTGGGACCAACACCTGCCTTTCACTGGGGCCTAACTGGGACCAGTATCTAACCCCTACTGGGACCAGTTCTTTCCCCTCACTGGGGCCTTACTGGGACCAGCACCTGCCCCTCACCAGGGCCTTACTGGGACCAGTACCAGATCCCTACTGGGACTAGTACCTGCCTTTCGCTGGGGCCTTACTGGACCAGGATCTGACCCCTACTGGGACCAGTAACTGACGCCTACTGAGACCAGTATCTAACCCCTACTGGGACCAATACATGTCTCCCACCAGGGCCTTAATGGGACCAGTACCAGATCCCTATTGGGACCAGTACATGCCCCTCACCAAGGCCACACTGGGACCAGTACCTGATCCCTACTGGGACCAATACCTGCCTTTCACTGGGGCCTTACTGGACCAGGATCTGACCCCTACTGGGACCAGTACTTTCCCCTCACTGGGGCCTTACTGGGACCAATACCTAAGCCCTACTGGGACAAATACATGCCTTCCACTGGCGCCTTACTGGGACCAGTACCAGGTCCCTACTGGGACCAGTACTTGCCCCTCACTGGGGCCTTACTTGGACCAGTACCTGACCCTTACTGGGACCAACACTTGCCCCTCACTGGGGCCTTCCTGAGCCCTACTGGGACCAGTATCAGAGCCCTACGGGTCCCAGTACCAGACCCCCATGGAGGCCCTACTGGAACCAGTACCGGACCCCCACAGGCCGTTAACGAGAGCAGCACCTGCTCCCCACGAGGGCCCCGCTGGGCCCAGTCTGTGGCCCTTACTGGGACCAGTGTCTGCCACTCACTGGGGCCTTACTGGGACCAGTACCTGACCTGTACTGGGACCAGTGCTTGCCCCTCACTGGGGCCTTAATGGGACCAGTAACTGACGCCTACTGGGACCAGGATCTGACTCCTACTGGGACCAGTATTTGCCCCTCACTGGGGCCTTACTGGGACCAGTATCTGACCCCTACCGGGACCAGTACCTGCCTTCCACTGAGGCCTAACTGGGACCAGGATCTGACCCCTACTGGGACCAGTACATGCCCCACACTGGGGCCTTACTGGGACCAGTACCTGCCCCTCACCGGGGCCCAACTGGGACCAGTACCAGATCCCTACTGGGACTAGTACTTGCCCCTCACTGGGGCCTTACTGGGACCAGTACCTGACCCTTACTGGGACCAACACTTGCCCCTCACTGGGGCCTTCCTGAGCCCTACTGGGACCAGTATCAGAGCCCTACGGGTCCCAGTACCGGACCCCCATGGAGGCCCTACTGGGACCAGTACCGGACCCCCACAGGCCGTTAACGAGAGCAGCACCTGCCCCCCACGAGGGCCCTGCTGGGCCCAGTCTGTGGCCCTTACTGGGACCAGTATCTGCCACTCACTGGGGCCTTACTGGGACCAGTACCTGACCTGTACTGGGACCAGTGCTTGCCCCTCACTGGGGCCTTAATGGGACCAGTAACTGACGCCTACTGGGACCAGGATCTGACTCCTACTGGGACCAGTATTTGCCCCTCACTGGGGCCTTACTGGGACCAGTATCTGACCCCTACCGGGACCAGTACCTGCCTTCCACTGAGGCCTAACTGGGACCAGGATCTGACCCCTACTGGGACCAGTACATGCCCCACACTGGGGCCTTACTGGGACCAGTACCTGCCCCTCACCGGGGCCCAACTGGGACCAGTACCAGATCCCTACTGGGACTAGTACTTGCCCCTCACTGGGGCCTTACTGGGACCAGTACCTGACCCTTACTGGGACCAACACTTGCCCCTCACTGGGGCCTTCCTGAGCCCTACTGGGACCAGTATCAGAGCCCTACGGGTCCCAGTACCGGACCCCCATGGAGGCCCTACTGGGACCAGTACCGGACCCCCACAGGCCGTTAACGAGAGCAGCACCTGCTCCCCACGAGGGCCCTGCTGGGCCCAGTCTGTGGCCCTTACTGGGACCAGTATCTGCCACTCACTGGGGCCTTACTGGGACCAGTACCTGACCTGTACTGGGACCAGTGCTTGCCCCTCACTGGGGCCTTAATGGGACCAGTAACTGACCCCGACTGGGACCAATACCTGCCATTCACTGGGGCTTTACTGGAACCAGTATCTGACCTCTACTGGGACCAGTACTTGTCCCTCACTGGGGCCCTACTGGAACCAGTATCTGACCCTCACTGGGGCCTTACTGAGACCAGTACCAGATCCCTACTGGGACCAATACCTGCTCCTCACTGGGGCCTTAATGGGACCAGTACCTGACCCCTACTGGGACCAACACTTGCCCCTCACTGGGGCCTTACTGGGACCAGTACCAGATCCCTACTGGGACCAGTACCTGTCCCTCACTGGGGCTTTCCTGAGCCCTACTGGGACCAGTATCAGAGCCCTACGGGTCCCAGTACCGGACCCCCATGGAGGCCCTACTGGAACCAGTACCGGACCCCCACAGGCCGTTAACGAGAGCAGCACCTGCCCCCCACGAGGGCCCCGCTGGGCCCAGTCTGTGGCCCTTACTGGGCCCAGTCCGAGCCCGCCCCCTCCCCCCAGACCTTTCTGGATGCGGAGCTGCGCGGCCGAGGCCTTTTTGCTGGAGCTCTTGGTGCCGCCCGCCGATTCCTCCTCCTTCTTCTGCTGCTTCAGCGAGAAGAGCTTGATCATCCTGCCGGGCCGGGGCGGCGGGGCCGGGGCGGGTCCGGGCCCCCCCCGGGGCCGAGGGAGCGGGGCCGGGCCGGGGGCGGCTCCGGTTCGGGGGGTCCGGGGGCGACGGGGGCCGGGGGCGAGCGCTGAGGGCCGGCCCTCTCGGCAACTTCCGGAGCCGCTCGGCAACTTCCGGAGTCGCTCGGGACTCTCCGGAACCGCTTCACAACCGCTCGGCAACTTCCGGGAGAGCTTCGTGAAGCTACGGAAAGCGTTCGGGGATCTCCGGTATTACTTCGGGAACAGTCGGAACTGCTTCGGGAAGCTCCGGAACGGCTTCGGAACCACTTCGGGAGTTTCCGGAGCCGCTTCGGGAACCTCCGGAGTCACTTTGCAACTTCCGGAACCGCCTCGGGGATCTCCGGAACCGCCTCGGAACCGCTTCGGGGAGTTGCGGAACGGTCTCGGGGATCTCCGGAGTCGCTCGACACCTTCCGGAGGCGCTTCGGAGATCTCCGGAACGGGGGAGGCGGTTCGGGACTCTCCGGAACCGCTGCAGAACCGCTCAGCAATCCCCGGGGCCGCTTCGTGGGTCTCTGGAATCGCTTCGTGAACCTCCGGAACGGCTTCGGAAACGCTCGGCAATCTCCGGAGTCGCCTGGCAATTTCCGGGACTGCTTCGGAACCGTTTCGGGGGTTTGAGGAACGGCCTGAGGGTTCTCGGGCGCCGCTTCGGGAGTTTCCGGAACCGCTTCGGGGATCTCCGGAAGGGGCGGTTCGGGACCCTTCGGGGCTTTCTGCAAAGGCTCGGGCAGACCCTAGAGCGCTTCGGCTTCTTCCGGAAGGAGATCGACTCCTTCCGGTGCCTCGGCGCCGCTTCGGCGCTTTCCGAAACACTTCGGGTTCTTCCGGAGAAGGAGAGGGAGCAAGGCGCTCCGAAAAGCCACGATCTGTGCCTCTCGGTTTTTTCCGGAACACTTCGGCTCTTTCCGGCATCCCCTTTGTATCCCCCCCAAACCTCCCCTCACGCTCGGCTCTTTCCGGAACACTTCGGCTCTTTTCGGCATCCCCTTCGTATCTCCCCACACCTCCCCTCACGCTCGGCTCTTTCCGGAACACTTCGGCTCTTTCCGCCTCCCACCAGCCAATCCCGCGCAGGGGGCGGAGCCTGGGGCCCATTCTCCCACTGGGCGCCGCCATGTTCCTCATGGGCGCCGCCATCTTTAATGGGGCGGGGGGGTGTACTGGGACCAGTTTCCCCTCCCAGTCCCTCCCGCGGGGCCAAACTGGGCCCAGTCCCTTCCCTCCCATCCCAGTAACACCGCACCAACTCCTAGTTCAGCTCGAGGGGGGCAGGGATGGAAGTTGGGGGCAGCAGGAGAGGGAAAATGGGGGACAGGGGCTCAGAGAGCCCCAAAACGAGGGAAGATCCACAAGATTCAGGTAAAATTTGGCATTAAAATGAGGGAAAATCCACGAGATCCAGGTCAAATCTGGCATTTAAATGAGGGAGAACCCACGAGATCCTGGCCAAATCCTGCACTGAAATGAGGGAGAATCCACAAGATCCTGATCAAATCTGGAACTGAAATGAGGGAAAATCCATGAGATCCAGGTTAAATCTGGCATTTAAATGAGGGAGAACCACAAGATTCAGGTTAAATTTGGCATTAAAATGAGGGAAAATCCACGAGATCGTGGTCAAATTTGGCACTGAAATGAGGCAAAATCCACAAGAATCAGGTCAAATCCTGCATTGAAATGAGGGAAAATCCACAAGAATCAGGTCAAATTTGGCACTGAAATGAGGGAAAATCCACAAAAACCAACCAGGTCACATCCTGCACTGAAATGAGGGAGAATCCACAAGATTCAGGTTAAATTTGGCATTTAAATGAGAGAGAATCCACAAGATTCAGGTCAAATCCTGCATTGAAATGAGGGAAAATCTGCAAGAACCAGGTGCAATCTCGCATTGAAATGGGGAAAATGCATGAGATTGTGGTCAAATTTGGCATTAAAATGAGGGAGAATCCACAAGGTTCAGGTCAAATCCTGCATGAGGGAAAATCCACAAAAACCACGTCAAATCTGGCATTGAAATGAGGGAAAATCCACAAGATTCAGGTCAAATCTAGCATTAAAATAAGGGAAAATCCACGAGATCCAGGTTAAATCTGGCACTGAAAGGAGGGAGAATGAGAATCCATGAGATCCTGGTCAAATCCTGCATTGAAATGAGGGGAAATCCACAAGATTCAGGTCAAATCCGGGATTTAAACGAGGGAGAATCCAGGCGGCCGAGCCAGGGCTTTATTTTCCCAAGGGACCCCGGGATGAGGGACCCCAGGGACAGCCCCACACCCAGGGGGGCTCTGGGGCAGGATCCGGGGGGCAGTCGGAACCGCGGAGGGGGATCAGGACCCCGGGGGGACAGTGGGGGTCTCAGCACCGTGGGAAGGGCCATCAGGACCCTGGGGACAGCTCCAGGGACTCCTCGGGATCCAGCAGGAGCCGCGAGAACTTCTGGTCTCCGAAGGCGGCGCTGAGGCGACTCTCGAGGAAGCGCTGGAGGCCCAGGATGGACTGAACGTCCGCCTTGTCCTGGGGGGAGAACGGGGAATTTCCGAGGGGCTGGACCCCCGGAGGACCCCCAGCCCCTGCGGGAGCGACCCCAGACCTCGGTGAGGCGGTGGAATTGGCGCAGCAGCCTCCAGCCGTCGCGGGCGAACTCCTCGGGGCTGCGGTAGGGAGGGCTCAGCTTCTCCTGCAGCCGCGCCCGCATCAGCGTCAGGTCGATGGCATCGCGGCCGTCCTGGGGATCGGGAATGGGGATCGGGGTCAGGGATCGGGAATGGGGATCAGGGTCAGGGATCAGGGTCGGGGATCGGGTATGGGGATCGGGAATGGGGATCGGGGTCAGGGATCGGGAATGGGGATCAGGGTCAGGGATCAGGAATGGGGATCAGGGTCAGGGATCAGGAATGGGGATCGGGGTCAGGGATCGCGCCAGGAGTGGATCCCACCAGGAGCAGATCCCACGGCCCCTGATCCCTTCAGGAGCAGATCCCGCGGGCCCCTGATCATGCGGGGAGTGGATCCCACAGCCCCCAATTGCACCGGGAGTGGATCCCGCGGCCCCCGATTCCGCCGGGAGCAGATCCCGTGGCCCCCGATCCCGCCGGGAGCAGATCCCACAACCCCCGATGGCGCCGGGAGCAGATCATGCCAGAAGCGGATCCCACAGCCCCCGATCATGCCGGGAGCGGATCCTGTGGCCCCCGATTACGCCCAGAGCAGATTCCACAGCCCCAATCGCGCTGGGAGCGGATCCCACAGCCCCCGATCGCGCCAGGAACAGATCCCATGACCCCCAATCCTGGCAGGAGCAGATCCCACAGCCCCCGATCCCCCCGGGAGTGGATCCCGCGGCCCCCAATCCCTCTGGGAGCGGATCCCGCGGCCTCCAATTGCACCGGGAGCAAATCTCACATCCCCCGATTGCGCTGGGAGCGTATCCCATGGCCCCCAATGCTGGCAGGAGCAGATCCCGTGGCCCCCGATCCCTCCAGGAGTGGATCCCACTGGGATTGAATCCCACGGCCCCTGATCCCACGGCCCGCCACCGCGCCAGGAGCAGATGCCGCCGGGAGCGGATCCCGCGGCACCCGATCGCGCCGAGAGTGGATCCCACAGCCCCCGATCCCACACGGAGCGGATCCCACATCCCCCGATCCCCCCGTGTGCGGATCCCGCAGCCCCCGGTGCCGCCGGGCTCACCGGGGAGCTGGAGAGGCGCTGCAGGGGCCGGCAGGGCTCGTGGCACAGCAGCTCCAGCAGGACGTACTCGCACCTCTGCGGGAACGGGAAAGGGGATTGGGATCGGGATTGGGATCCTGAGATCCCAGCGGGATCTGCCGCGGCCCCCGGGACCACCCCGCGCTCACCTGCTGGTCCGGGGGGCTCAGTTTGAGGGGGGGGCCCTGCTCCGCGGCCGGGCCGGGCGGGGGCAGCTCCTGGCACAGCAGGCACGTCCACTCGGGGCTGCGGGAGCGGGAAGGGGGTCAGGGGGATCAGGATGGGATCGGGAACGGGGTCAGCGGGGTGGGATCAGCAGGAGGGGAATGGGATCAGTGGGATGGGAATGGAATCAGTGGGATCGGGAATGGGATTGGGAATGGGATCAATGGGATGGGAATGGGATCGGGAATGGGATGGGATCAATGGGATTGGGAATGGGAGCAGTGGGATGAGATCAGTGGGGTGGGGATGGGATCAGGAATGGGATCAGGAATGGGATCAGTGGGCTCGGGATGGGATCAGTGGGATTGGGAATGAGATCAGAGGGATTGGGAATGAGATCAGCGGGATTGGGAATGGGATCCCATGGGATCAGCGTCCGGAAAACCCCAGGGGTTTGGGATTGAGGTGACAAAGAGTGGCAGATCCCAGTCGATCCCAGGGACATTGGGGGACTGAGGGGTGGCAGATCCCAGGGGATCCCAGGTCCCAGGGAGGTGACATGGGGCAGTGGATCTCAGCAGATCCCAGGGAGGTGACAAGGGGCAGTGGATCCCAGCAGGTCCCAGGGAGGTGATCCCAGCAGATCCCAGGCCCCAGGGAGGTGATCCCAGCAGATTCCAGGGAGGTGATCCCAGCGGATCCCAGGCCCCAGTGAGGTGATCCCGGTGGATCCCAGGCCCCAGGGAGGTGATCCCGGTGGATCCCAGGGAGGTGATCCCAGCAGATCCCAGGCCCCAGGGAGGTGATCCCAGCAGATCTCAGGAGGTGATCCCGGCGGATCCCAGGCCCCAGGGAGGTGACAAGGGGCAGTGGATCCCAGCAGATCCCAGGGAGGTGACAAGGGGCAGTGAATCCCAGGAGGTGACAAGGGGCAGTGGATCCCAGCAGGTCCCAGGGAGGTGATCCCAGCAGATCCCAGGACTCAGGGAGGTGATCCCAGCAGATCCCAGGGAGGTGATCCCAGCGGATCCCAGGCCCCAGGGAGGTGATCCCAGCAGATCCCAGGACTCAGGGAGGTGATCCCAGCAGATCCCAGGCCCCAGGGAGGTGATCCCAGCAGATCCCAGGCCCCAGGGAGGTGATCCCAGCAGATCCCAGGCCCCAGGGAGCTGATCACGGCGGATCCCAGGCCCCAGGGAGCTGATCCTGGTGGATCCCAGGCCCCAGGGAGGTGATCCCAGCAGATCCCAGGCCCCAGGGAGCTGATCCCGGCGGATCCCAGGCCCCAGGGAGGTGATCTCGGTGGATCCCAGGCCCCAGGGAGGTGATCCCAGCAGATCCCAGGCCCCAGGGAGGTGATCCCGGCGGATCCCAGGCCCCAGGGAGGTGATCCCAGCAGATCCCAGGCCCCAGGGAGGTGATCCCGACGGATCCCAGGCCCCAGGGAGGTGATCCCAGCAGATCCCAGGCCCCAGGGAGGTGATCCCAGCAGATCCCAGGGCCAGGGAGGTGATCCCAGCGGATCCCAGGCCCCAGGGAGGTGATCCCAGCAGATCCCAGGCCTCAGGGAGCTGATCCCGGCGGATCCCAGGCCCCAGGGAGCTGATCCCGGCGGATCCCAGGCCCCAGGGAGCTGATCCCGGCGGATCCCAGGCCCCAGGGAGCTGATCCCGGCGGATCCCAGGCCCCAGGGAGGTGATCCCGGCGGATCCCAGGCCCCAGGGAGGTGATCCCAGCAGATCCCAGGCCCCAGGGAGGTGATCCCGGTGGATCCCAGGCCCCAGGGAGCTGATCCCGGTGGATCCCAGGCCCCAGGGAGGTGATCCCAGGCCCCAGGGGGGTGATCCCGGCGGATCCCAGGCCCCAGGGAGCTGATCCCGGCGGATCCCAGGCCCCAGGGAGCTGATCCCAGCAGATCCCAGGCCCCAGGGGGGTGATCCCGGCGGATCCCAGGGAGGTGATCCCGGCGGATCCCAGGCCCCAGGGAGGTGATCCCAGGCCCCAGGGAGGTGATCCCGGCGGATCCCAGGCCCCAGAGAGCTGATCCCAGCAGATCCCAGGCCCCAGGGAGCTGATCCCGGCGGATCCCAGGCCCCAGGGAGCTGATCCCGGCGGATCCCAGGCCCCAGGGAGCTGGTCCCGGCGGATCCCAGGCCCCAGGGAGCTGATCCCGGCGGATCCCAGGCCCCAGGGAGCTGATCCCGGCGGATCCCAGGCCCCAGGGAGGTGATCCCGGCGGATCCCGCGGGCGGGCGCCGTACCTGGGCACGTCCTGCAGCGCGGGCAGGTGGCAGTGCAGGTGGAAGCAGCGCTCGCAGCGGTCACACATCACCACGGCCCCGGCCTGGCCGCACACGCGGCAGCACGAGACCCCCCCCGGCATCGCCGGGACCCCCGGGATCCCCCCCGGGATCATCCCCGGGACCGCCGGGATCCCCCCCGGGACCACCACCGGGAGCCCCGGGCCGGGGGAGGAGCCTGGGGCAGGGCCCGGCTCCCCCGGGGGAGGGGGCAGCAGCCCCACGGGTTTGGTGTCCCCGGTGTCCCCAGTGTCCCCGATGGGCGACTCCTGCTGCTCCTCCTGTGCGGGGGGACACGGTCAGGGAGGGGACACTGGAGAGAGACACAGGATGGGGAGGGGACACTGGAGGGGACATGGGATGGGGACAGGACACTGGAGGGGACACGGTGAGGGAGGGGGACAGGGGACACTGGAGGGGGACACAGGGGACACGGAGGGGACCTGGGGAGCCCCACCTTGACAGGGAAGGTGACATGGGACACTGACCTGGATGGGAGAGGAGGACACAGGGGACAGGGAGGGGACATGGGGGACACAGGGGACAGGGAGGAGACATGGGACACTGGCTGAGGACAGGGTCACTCACCTTGATGGGAATGGCCGTGTGCGGCTGCACTGTCCCTGCCGTCCCCGCTGTCCCTGCTGTCCCCACTGTCCCTGCTGTCCCCGCTGTCCCCATTGTCCCTGCTGTCCCCTGCTCGGGTGTCCCCTGCTCGATGACGATGACGCTGAACTCCTCGGCCGAGGGCCCCGGGAAGATGCGGAACACGGGAGGCTGCGCCGGGTCCAGCTCCAGGTCCAGCTCCAGGCGCTCCAGGCTCACCCGCGGCACCTTGGGGAGCAGGGGGCTGTCCTGGGCCCCGGGGGGACCCCTCCTGGGGGACAGGGCGGTCAGAGACCCCCAGACCTCCGGGGGAGGTCCTGAGAGTCCCTGGGTGCTTTGGGACAGGGGACAAGGGGGGAACCCTCCTGGGGGACAGGGCGGTCAGAGACCCCCAGACCTCCGGGGCAGGTCCTGAGAGTCCCTGGGTGCTTTGGGACAGGAGGATGAGGGACAATGACAAGGCTTGGGAGGGTTGGGGACAGGGAGGTCAGAGACCCCCAGACCTCTGGGGACAGCTCCTGAGAGTCCCTGGGTGCTTTGGGACAGGGGACAAGGGGGGACCCTCCTGGGGGACAGGGCGGTCAGAGACCCCCAGATCTCCGGGGGAGGTCCTGAGAGTCCCTGGGTGCTTTGGGACAGGGGACAAGGGACAGTGACAAGGCTTGGGAGGGCTGGGGACAAGGGACATACCCCAGGGACAGTGACAAGCCTAGGAAGGGTTCGGGACAGGACAGACCCCAGGGACAGTGACAAGGCTTGGGAGGGTTGGGGACAGGGTGGACCCCAGGGACAATGACAAGGTTTGGGATTATTGGGGACGGGGTGGACCCCAGGGACAGTGACAAGGCTTGGGAGGGTCAGGGACAGGGTGGACCTCAGGTGACCCCAGGGACAGAGGGACAAGGTTTGGGAGTGTTGGGGACAAGGGACAGGGAGGTTCTGGCCACCCCCTGGTGTAGCGGAACCCCAGGGGATGGTGACAAGGGACATGGGGACCCCAGGGACAGTGACAAGGCTTGGGAGCGTTGGGGACAGGACGGAGCCCAGGGACAGTGACAAGGTTTGGGACTATTGGGGACAGGGTGGACCCCAGGGACAGAGGGACAAGGTTTGGGACTGCTGGGGACAAGGGACACGGAGGTCCTGGCCACCCCCTGGTGTAGGGGAACCCCAGGGGATGGTGACAAAGGACAGGGGAGCCCAAGGGACAAAGGGACAAGTTTTGGGAGTGTTGAGGACAAGGGACAGGGAGGTTCTGGCCACCCCCTGGTGTAGGGGAACCCCAGGGGATGGTGACAAGGGACATGGGGACCCCAGGGACAGTGACAAGGCTTGGGAGCGTTGGGGACATGGGGACAAGGGACAGGGAGGTTCTGGCCACCCCCGGTGTAGGGGAACCTCAGGGGATGGTGACAAGGGTGACAAGGGACAGGATGGGAGGGCTGCAGGTGGCCCTGGACAGAGGTGACAAAGGACAGAGGGGCCCCAGGGGTCCATCGTCCCCTCCCCCTCCCAATTACCGCTTAATTAGCAGCTTCTTAACGAACTTCTCCTCCCTGGGGGAACTCCCGGATCTCCTCCTGGACAATGGGGAGGGGTCAGGGCGGCCGGGGGGCTCCCCCAAGTCCCCAGATGTCACCAGGACATGGGGTGACAAGGGACAGGGGTCCCAGGATGGGGTGACAAGGGACAGGAGATCCCAGGGAGGTGGTGACAATGGACAGGGGGTGACAAGGGATCCCAGGATGGCGGTGACAAGAGACAGGGGCTCTCAGGGAGGGGGTGACAAAGGGCAGGAGGTGACAAGGGACAGATGTCCCGGGACATGGGGTGACAAAGGACAAGGGGTCTCAGGGAGGCAGTGACAAGGGACAGGGGGTGACAAGGGCCAGGGGGTCCCAGGATGGGGTGACAAAGGACAAGGGGTCCCAGGGAAGGGTGACAAGGGACAGGGACCCCAGGATGAGGGTGACAAGGGACAGAGATCCCAGGATAAGGTGACAAGAGACAGGGGGTGACAATGGACAGGGGGTCCCAGGATGGGCATGACAAGGGACAGGAGGTCCCAGGGAGGTGGTGACAAAGGCCGGGGGTGACAAAGGCCAGGGGGTGACAAGGGACAGGGACCTGCACTCACCTCCTCGCTCCGGTGACAGCGCTCTCGGGGGGGCTGGTGGCTGGTGACAAACACCGCGTCAGGAGCTCCCCGCGTGTCCCCTCTGCTGTCCCCTCTGCTGTCCCCCCTCCCCGTGTCCCCCCACTCACCCGGCTCAGGGGTCTCGGCCAGCTGCGGGTCCAGGTGGGGAGGGGACAGCTGGGGGGGACACTCGGGTCCCTCGGCCCCGCGGGGGGGGGTCCAGGGGGGCTCCTGCTCCTGCAGCAGCAGCTCGGGGGTCACCTGTCCCCCGCTCACCACCGTGGCCTGGGGGTGGCCCTGGGGGGCAGTGGGGGAGGGGAGTGTCACCGGGGGGCTCCCGGGGGGGTGGGACCCCCGAAATGTCCCCCCGAGGTACCTGCGAGGCGGGGGAGGGGTCGCGGGGGCTGGCGGCGTGGGGGGGCTCAGCGAGGGCGGGGGGCTCAGCGAGGGGGGGAGGGGCTGCTCCGAAATGATGGTGCCTGGGGGGAGGGGAGGGGAGGGTGTCAGGGGGGCCCTGGGGACCCCCGACACCCCCGGTGCCTTGTCACCCCTCCCCGGACATTGTGTCCCTTGTCACCCCTCCCTGGGACATTCTGTCCCTTGTCACCCTCATCCTGGGACATTCTGCCCCTTGTCACCCCCTCCCCAGGACATTCTGCCCCTCGTCACCCCTCCCCGGACATTGTGCCCCTTGTCACCCCCTCCCCGGGACACTGTGTCCCTTGTCACCCCTCCCTGGGACATTCTGTCCCTTGTCACCCTCATCCTGGGACATTCTGTCCCTTGTCACCCCTGTCCCTTGTCACCCCTGTCCCTTGTCACCCCCTCCTGAGGACATTGTGTCCTTTGTCACCCCCTCCCCAAGACATTCTGTTCCTTGTCACCCTCTCCCTCAGATCCCCTGTCCCCTGCTGTCCCCTGTACCCCACTGTCC
The DNA here is from genome assembly GCA_036630365.1 of Acanthiza pusilla. NCBI lineage: Eukaryota > Metazoa > Chordata > Aves > Passeriformes > Acanthizidae > Acanthiza > Acanthiza pusilla. Next base: position 234,955 of record JAXCHO010000122.1, read on the forward strand.
CCCGCTTCCTCCATCCCTCCATCCCCCGCTGTCCCCCCATCCCGTCCCCCCTGTCCCCCCCGTCCCCCGCTGTCCCCTGTCCACCCCATCCCCCCGTGTCTCTTATCCCCTGCTCTCCTCCATCCCCCCCTGTCCCCCGCTGTCCCTCCTGTCCCCCTGTCCCCCCCCGTCCCCCGCTGTCCCCTGCTGTCCCCACTGTCCCCTGTCCCCACCGAAGCTCTCGGCGCTCTTGGTCCAGGCGTGCAGGTCCCACTGGAACTTCATGTCACCCTGGGGCTGCACAGGCTCCACCATCACCCTGAGTGCCCGCAGCAGCTGCGACTGGATCTGGGGACAGCCGGGGGACACGGGGACACTGCCGGGGGGGCACAGCATGGGGACAGCCAGGGGACACGGGGACACTGCCGGGGGTGGCACAGCGAGGGGACACTGCCCGGAGGGGGCACAGCATGGGGACAGCGAGGGGACACTGGGGACACTGCTGGGGGGGCACAGCGAGAGGACAGCCAGGGGACACGGGGACACTGCTGGGGGTGGCACAGTGAGGGGACAGCCAGGGGACACGGGGACACTGCCGGGGGGGGCATGGCATGGGGACAGCCAGGGAACACTGGGGACACTGCCGGGGGGGCACAGCGAGGGGACACTGCCCGGAGGGGGCACAGCATGGGGACAGCGAGGGGACACTGGGGACACTGCCGGGGGGGCACGGCATGGGGACAGCCAGGGGACACGGGGACACTGCCGGGGGGCACGGCATGGGGACAGCCAGGGGACACGGGGACACTGCCGGGGGGGCACGGCATGGGGACAGCCAGGGGACACGGGGACACTGCCGGGGGGGCACGGCATGGGGACAGCCAGGGGACACGGGGACACTGCCGGGGGGGCACGGCATGGGGACAGCCCGGGGACACGGGGACACTGCCGGGGGGGCACAGCGAGGGGACAGCCAGGGGACACGGGGACACTGCCGGGGGGGCACAGCGAGGGGACAGCCAGGGGGCACGGGGACACTGCCGGGGGGGCACAGCGAGGGGACAGCCAGGGGACACGGGGACACTGCCGGGGGGGGCACAGCGAGGGGACACTGCCCGGAGGGGGCACAGCATAGGGGACACTGCCGGGGGGGCACAGCGAGGGGACAGCCAGGGGACACGGGGACACTGCCGGGGGGGGCACAGCGAGGGGACACTGCCCGGAGGGGGCACAGCATAGGGACACTGCCGGGGGGGCACAGCGAGGGGACAGCCAGGGGACACGGGGACACTGCCGGGGGGGGCACAGCGAGGGGACAGCCAGGGGACACGGGGACACTGCCGGGGGGGGCACAGCGAGGGGACACTGCCCGGGGGTGGCACAGCGAGGGGACACTGCCCGGAGGGGGCACAGCGAGGGGACAGCAGCGAGGGGACAGCCAGGGGACACTGGGGACACTGCCCGGGGGGGGCACAGCGAGGGGACAGCCAGGGGACACGGGGACACTGCCCGGGGGGGGCACAGCGAGGGGACAGCCAGGGGACACTGGGGACACTGCCGGGGGGCACAGCGACGGGACAGCCAGGGGACACGGGGACACTGCCGCGGGGGCACAGCGAGGGGACAGCCAGGGGACACGGGGACACTGCCCGGGGGTGGCACAGCATGGGGACACTGCCCGGAGGGAGCATAGCATGGGGACAGTGACGGGACACTGGGGACACTGCCGGGGGGTGGCACAGCATGGGGACAGTGAGGGGACACTTGGGACCACCCCAGGGCAGTACAGGGAGACCGAGGGGACAGGAGAGAGCAACCCTGGGGACACTGCCGGGGGGTGGCACAGCACGGGGACAGTGACGGGACACTGCCCGGGGGGTGGCACAGCACGGGGACAGGGGAGAGGACCCCCGGGGACACTGTCACAGCATGGGGACAGCGAGGGGACACTGGGGACACAGGGGACACTGCCGAGGGGTGGCACAGCATGGGGACAGTGAGGGGACACACGGGGACCAGGGGACAATGCCCGGGGGATGGCACAGCGTGGGGACAGTGAGAGGACACCGCCCAGGGGTGGCCTAACTCCCCCACCCCTCTAAAGCACAGTGCCAGTGCCAAGGGACACAGCTGTTCCCAAGTGTCCCCAAGTGCCACCCTGGGGGTCCCTGCCTGAGGTGACAGTTTGAGGGGCTCTGAGGGGCGTCTGGGGGGATTTGTCCCCTCAGGAGCCACTCAGCACAGCCCAGGGGTGGCTTTGCTCTGAGAGAGTAGCATCCGAGTTACAATGGTCACTACTGTCCCCAACTGTCCCCAAGTGTCACCGTGGGGGTCCCTGTTTGTGATGCCAGTCTGGGGGGCTCTGGGGAGGTTTCTGGGGGGGTCTGGGGGGGATTTGTCCCCTCAGCACAGCCCGGGGGTGCCTTAATTCCCCACCCCTCTAAAGCACAGTCCCAGCGCCAAGGGACACAGCTGTCCCCAGGTGTCCCCAAGTGCCACTCTGGTGGTCCCTGCCTGAGGTGCCACTTTGGGGGGCTCTGGGGAGATTTCTGGGGGGGTCTGGGGTGGGATTTGTCCCCTCAGGAGCCACTCAGCACAGCCTGGGGGTGCCTTACCTCCCCACCCTCTAAAGCACAGTCCCAGCACCAAGGGACACAGCTGTCCCCAAGTGCCACCCCCACCCCAGGAGCCGTCGGGGGGGCTCTGAGGGGACCCCGGGGGGATTTTTGGGGGGTCCAGGCCCTCACCAGCCTCCTGGAGAGCAGCAGGGCGGTGCTGTGGGGGGCGTCGAGGGCACGCGCGGCGAAGCGCAGGAGGTGCTCGTGCTGCCGCTGCACTCTGCTCATGGCGCGGTGCTGCCGCTCCAGCTTCTCCTGCTGCCCCTCCGTCACCCTCTGCCGGGCACAGCAGGGGACACGGCTGTCACCGCGCCGGGGACACCGCGGGGAGGGGCGTGGGGACGTCCCCCAGCTCACCTGAGCGTCGCTGACCAGGACTTTGCCGCGTTTGTTGAGCTCCTTCATGATCTGCAGGATGGCCATCTTCACCTCCACCTGCACGCGCTTCTGCACGTCCGTCACGCGCCGGATGCTGCGGGACGGGGTCAGGGGACGTTGGGGACACTGGGGACATCGGGGGCACGGGGAGGGGACGGGGGGACACTCACAAGGCACGCAGCTCCTTGGTGGAGCGCTGCAGCATGGCGTGCTTGTCCCCGAGGCGCCGCACCAGAGCTGCCAGCGCCGAGCGCTGCGAGCGCACCGCGTCCTCCAGGGGCTGCGAGCTGCAGAGGGAACGGGGAATGGGGGAAATGGGGAAAATGGGGGGGAAATGGGGAAATGGGGGAAAATGGGGGGAAATGGGGAAATGGGGGGGAAATGGGGGGGAAATGGGGAAAAGGGGGGGAAATGGGGAAATGGGGGGAAATGGGGAAAAGGGGGGAAATGGGGGGGGAAATGGGGGAAAATGGGGGGAAATGGGGAAATGGGGGGAAATGGGGGGGGAAATGGGGGGAAATGGGGGAAAATGGGGGGAAATGGGGAAAATGGGGAAAATGGGGAAATGGGGGAAAAAGGGGAAAAATGGGGAAAATGGGGAAAATGGGGAAAATGGGGAAAATGGGGGGAAAAGGAGGAAAAATGGGAAAAATGGGGAAAATGGGGGAAATGGGGGAAAATGGGGGAAAATGGGAAAATGGGGAAAATGGGGAAAATGGGGAAATGGGGGAAAAAGGGGAAAAATGGGGAAAATGGGGAAAATGGGGAAAATGGGGAAAATGGGGGGAAAAGGAGGAAAAATGGGAAAAATGGGGAAAATGGGGGAAATGGGGGAAAATGGGGGAAAATGGGAAAATGGGGAAAATGGGGAAAATGGGGGGGAAATGGAGGGGAAAAGGGGGGAAATGGGGAAAATGGGGAAAAGGGGGGAAAATGGGGGAAATGGAAAATGGGGGGAAAATGGGAAAATGGGGAAAATGGGGAAAATGGGGAAATGGGGGAAAAAGGGGAAAAATGGGGAAAATGGGGAAAATGGGGAAAATGGGGAAAATGGGGGAAAAGGAGGAAAAATGGGAAAAATGGGGAAAATGGGGGAAATGGGGGAAAATGGGGGAAAATGGGAAAATGGGGAAAATGGGGAAAATGGGGGGGAAATGGAGGGGAAAAGGGGGGAAATGGGGAAAATGGGGAAAAGGGGGGAAAATGGGGGAAATGGGGAAAATGGGGAAAATGGGGGGAAATGGGCGGAAATGGGGGGGAAATGGGGAAAATGGGGAAAATGGGGAAATGGGGAAATGGGGAAATGGGGGAAATGGGGGAAATGGGGGAAATGGGGGAAATGGGAAATGGGGAAATGGGGAAATGGGGAAATGGGGGGAAATGGGGGAAAATGGAATATGGGGAAAATGGGGGAAATGGGGAAAATGGGGGAAAAGGGAAAGAACCGGGGGAAAATGGGGGAAAATGGGGGAAAATGGGGGAAAAGGGGGGAAGGGGAAATAGAGGAAAAGGGTGGGAAGGAAATGGGGGGAAAATGGGGAAAGGAAAAGGGGGGGAAATGGAAATGGAGGAAATGAGGGAATGAGGAAAAGGGGAAATGGGGGAAAGGAATGGGGGGGGAAAATGGGAGGAAATGGGGGAAAATTATACAAATTCTTACTTTCTCACAACCCCTTCACTACCCACCCTACTAAAAAGTTACAAAAAAAATAATCTGCAACTCCAGCTGCTTTTCAAAACTAATCAGCCTAATCAATTAATTAAATGCACCTTGGAGCTGCCCTGGCTTGGCTGAGCAGGTGCCCTTTCCCTCATCCAACCCATTCCCATTCTCGCGGTGATTGCCGTGCTAATTAGGCATGCAAATGAGGGGGCGGGACTCACGGGTGGTCGCGGTGGGTGCCCAGGTGGCAGTCCCTGCAGGTGAGGGTGTCACAGGTGCTGCAGAACAGCACCAGAGGCTCCGAAGGGTGCGCCGGGCACAGCGCGGCCCCGGCTCGCGGCACCGCCCCGCCTGCCGAGAGAGAGAGATGGGACTGGGGGGGAGTGGGGCGGGAGTGGGGCGGGGATGGGGCAGGAATGGGGCGGGGATGGGGATGGGAATGGGGCGGGGATGGGGTGGGAGTGGGGAGGGAGTGGGGCGGGATGGGAATGGGGTGGGAATGGGGCGGGGATGGGGTGGGAGTGGGGAGGGGATGGGGATGGGGCAGGAATGGGGCGGGGATGGGGTGGGAGTGGGGAGGGGATGGGGATGGGGCAGGAATGGGGCGGGGATGGGGTGGGAGTGGGGAGGGGATGGGGATGGGGCGGGAATGGGGCGGGGATGGGGTGGGAGTGGGGAGGGGATGGGGATGGGGCGGGAATGGGAGTGGGGAGGGAGTGGGGTGGGAGTGGGGAAGGAGTGGGAATGGGCAGGAGTGGGGTGGGGATGGGGTGGGAGTGGGGAGGGGATGGGGATGGGGCGGGAATGGGGCGGGGATGGGGTGGGGATGGGGTGGGAGTGGGGCGGGATGGGAATGGGGCAGGGATGGGGCAGGAATGGGGCGGGGATGGGGTGGGAGTGGGGAGGGGATGGGGATGGGGCGGGAATGGGAGTGGGGAGGGAGTGGGGAGGGGATGGGGAAGGAGTGGGGCGGGGATGGGGCGGGAATGGGGTGGGAGTGGAGAGGGGATGGGGATGGGGCGGGAATGGGAGTGGGGAGGGAGTGGGGTGGGATGGGAATGGGGCAGGAATGGGGCGGGGATGGGGTGGGAGTGGGGAGGGGATGGGAATGGGGCAGGAGTGGGGCGGGGATGGGGTGGGAGTGGGGCGGGGATGGGGTGGGAGTGGGGCGGGATGGGAATGGGGCAGGAATGGGGCAGGGATGGGGTGGGAGTGGGGCGGGATGGGAATGGGGCAGGAGTGGGGCGGGGATGGGGTGGGAGTGGGGAGGGGATGGGAATGGGAGTGGGGAGGGAGTGGGGTGGGAGTGGGGAAGGAGTGGGAATGGGCAGGAGTGGGGATGGGAATGGGGAGGGGATGGGGATGGGGATGGGGCGGGAATGGGAGTGGGGAGGGAGTGGAGTGGGAGTGGGGTGGGAGTGGGAATGGGCAGGAGTGGGGATGGGAACGGGGTGGGGATGGGGTGGGGATGGGGTGGGAGTGGGGCGGGAATGGGGCAGGAGTGGGGCGGGAAGGGTGAGGGAGTGGGGTGGGGGTGGAAATGGGGCAGGAGTGGGGATGGGAATGGGGTGGGGATGGGAATGGAGATGGGGCGGGAACGGGGTGGGATGGGAATGGGATTGGGGCAGGATGGGAATGGGAATGGGGCAGGAGTGGGGATGGGAATGGGGTAGGAATGGGAATGGGAATGGGGTGGGAGTGGGGATGGGGCAGGAGTGGGGATGGGAATGGGGTGGGGATGGGGTGGGAGTGGGGCGGGGATGGGGCGGGAATGGGAATGGGGCGGGAGTGGGGCAGGAATGGGGTGGGAACGGGGATGGGAATGGGGCAGGAAGCGGGAGGGAATGGGGCAGGAATAGGGAGGGAATGGGGATGGGAACGGGGCGGGAATGGGAATGGGATGGCACCAGAAACGGTGCCGGGATGGCACCAGGAATGGGGCCGGGAATGGGGCCAGGAAAGCACTGGGAATGGGGCTGGGATGGCACCAGGACACCAGCAGGATGGAACCAGGACAGGACCAGGACTGGCACCAGGAATGGGGCTGGGATAGCACCAGGATAGGATTGGGAATGGCACTGGGAATGGTGCTGGGATAGCACAGGGATAGGATTGGGAATGGCACTGGGACAGGACCAGGGATGGCACCGGGAATGGTGCTGGGATGGCACTGGGAATGGTACCGGGATAACACAGGGATAGGACTGGGAATGGCATTGGGAATGGTGCTGGGATAGCACAGGGATAGGACTGGAAATGGCGCTGGGACAGGACCAGGGATGGCACCGGGAATGGTGCTGGGATGGCACCAGGAATGGTGCCGGGATGGCACTGGGAATGGTGCCGGGATGGCACCAGGATGGAACTGGGATAGGACCGGGAATAGCACTGGAACGGAACCGGGACAGACTTGGAATGGCACCAGGATGGCATCAGGGTAGGACAGGGAACGGCACCAGGATGGCACCAAGGTAGGACAGGGAATGGCACCAAGAATGACATCAGGGTAGGACAGGAAATGGCACCAGGGTAAGACAGGGAACAGCACTGGGGTAGGACAGGGAATGGCACCAGGATGGCACCAGGGTAGGACAGGGAATGGCACCAGGATGGCACCAGGGTAGGACAAGGAATGGCACCAGGATGGCACCAGGGTAGGACAGGGAATGGCACCAGGATGGCACCAGGGTAGGACACGGAATGGCACCAGGATGGCATCAGGGTAGGACAGGGAAAGGCACCAGGATGGCATCAGGGTAGGACAGGGAATGGCACCAGGATGGCATCGGGGTAGGACAGGGAATGGCACCAGGATGGCATCGGGGTAGGACAGGGAATGGCACCAGGATGGCACCAGGGTAGGACAAGGAATGGCACCAGGATGGCACCATGGTAGGACAAGGAATGGCACCACTATGGCACCAGGGTAGGACAGGGAATGGCACCAGGATGGCACCAGGGTAGGACAGGGAATGGCACCAGGATGGCACCAGGGTAGGACAGGGAAAGGCACCAGGATGGCATCAGGGTAGGACAGGGAATGGCACCAGGATGGCATCGGGGTAGGACAGGGAATGGCACCAGGATGGCATCGGGGTAGGACAGGGAATGGCACCAGGATGGCACCAGGGTAGGACAAGGAATGGCACCAGAATGGCACCAGAGTAGGACAGGGAATGGCACCAGGATGGCATCGGGGTAGGACAGGGAATGGCACCACAATGGCACCAGGGTAGGACAAGGAATGGCACCAGGATGGCACCAGGGTAGAACAGGGAATAGCACCACTATGGCACCAGGGTAGAACAGGGAATGGCACCAGGATGGCACCAGAGTAGGACAGGGAATGGCACCAGGATGGCACCAGGGTAGGATAAGGAATGGCACCAGGATGGCACCAGGGTAGGACAGGGAATGGCACCACAATGGCACTGAGAATGGCACGAGGAACAGTGTTGGGATGGCACTGAGAGCGGCACTGGCAGGGCACTGGGACCATACTGGGAATGGCACCAGGAATGACACCAGGTTAGGACAAGGAATGGCACCAGGAATGACACCAGGTTAGGACAAGGAATGGCACAGGAATGACACCAGGTTAGGACAAGGAATGGCACAGGAATGACACCAGGTTAGGACAAGGAATGGCACCAGGATGGCACTGAGAGGACACCTGGAATGGCACTGGGATGGCACTGAGAGTGGCACTGGGAGGGCACTGGGACCATACTGGGAATGGCACCAGAATGACACTGGGATGGATCTGCTGACAGGGTCAGCACCTTGTAAAGGGCAGGGACACATGTGACAACGACAGAAACAAGGACAGTGAGGGGGGTGACATAGACATAGACAGGAACAACAACAGATGTGACAAGGATGGTGATGGGTGGTGACAAGCGATGACAGGAGTGATGGGTGGTGACAGGGAGGTGACAGTGACTCCCCAAGGCCCAGGTGTACCTGACCCTCTGATGGGCCTCCATGCAGGTGTCACAAAGGGATGGGGACAGGGACAGGGAGGTGACAGGAAGGTGACAGAGGTGACAAGGAGGTGACAGGGACTCACCCAGGGCCTGCACGGTGTGGTCCCAGGTGTACCTGACCCTCTGGTGAGCCTCCACGCAGGAGTCACACAGTGATGGGGGACACGGACAGGGAGGTGACAGAGGTGACAGGAGATGACAGAGGTGACAGGAAGGTGACAGAGGTGACAAGGAGGTGACAGGGACTCACCCAGGGCCTGCACGGTGTGGTCCCAGGTGTACCTGACCCTCTGGTGAGCCTCCACGCAGGTGTCACACAGGGATGGGGACAGGGACAGGGAGATGACAGGAGATCACAGAGGTGACATGGAGGTGACAAGGAGGTGACAGAGGTGACAAGGAGGTGACAGGGACTCACCCAGGGCCTGCACGGTGTGGTCCCGGGTGTACCTGACCCTCTGGTGAGCCTCCACGCAGGTGTCACACAGGGATGGGGACAGGGACAGGGAGATGACAGGAGATCACAGAGGTGACATGGAGGTGACAAGGAGGTGACAGAGGTGACAAGGAGGTGACAGGGACTCACCCAGGGCCTGCACGGTGTGGTCCCGGGTGTACCTGACCCTCTCGTGAGCCTCCATGCAGGAGTCACACAGTGATAGGGACAGGGAGGTGACAGAGGTGACAGGAGGTGACAGAGGTGACAAGGAGGTGACAGGGACTCACCCAGGGCCTGCACGGTGTGGTCCCGGGTGTACCTGACCCTCTGGTGAGCCACCACGCAGGTGTCACAAAGGGATGGGGACAGGGACAGGGAGGTGACAGAGGTGACAGGAGATGACAGAGGTGACAGGGAGATGACAGAGGTGACAGGGAGGTGACAGGGACTCACCCAAGGCCTGCACGGTGTGGTCCCGGGTGTACCTGACCCTCTGGTGAGCCTCCACGCAGGTGTCACACAGCGGCTCGGCGCACTCCAGGCAGAAGCTGGTGGCCGCCGCGTTGTCCTCGCAGCTGGTGCAGGTCTGGGGACAAGGGACATGCTGGGGACCTTCCTCCCTCCAATCACTGCTAATTAGCACTAATGAGGCACTACCTGCCCGCTGCCCTGGCCCAGGGCTGTCCCAGCCCCGCTGTCCGCCAGGAAGAAGTTCTCCATGATGTCACCGAGGGGACACTGCTGGTGGCACACGGGGCAGTCAAACACTGGAGGGGACAGAGAGCGGACAGGGTCACCCCATTACCCCCTTTGTCACCTCCATTTGTCACCAAATGGTGGCTCAGCAGCAGGGCAGGGGCTGGGGACCTTCAAAATGACCACTGATGTCACCTCAGGGGAGTCCCTGGAGCCCCCCAGAGCCCCCCAAGAGAGGAGGAGGGGGACAGGGATGGTGACAAGGAGACAGCAACAGGGTCACAGTGTCCCCCAGGGTGGGAGATAGGGGTCCTCCCCCCATCCCTAGAGCTTCCAGTGACCCCCAGTGATCCCAGTAACCCCCAGTGACCCCCAGAGCCTCCAAAGTACCCCCTGACCTCCCAGTAACACCAGTAACCCCCTCACTGGCACCCCCAGTGCTGCCAGTTCTACCCCATGGCCCCCTTTAGTGTTCCCAGTGCCTCTCCAGCTCTGCTGCGCAGCACTCCCAGTAACCCCCAGTGTCCCCAGTAAATCCCAGTGCTCCCAGTAACCCCCAGTGTCCCCAGTAAATCCCAGTGCTCCCAGCAACCCCCAGCGCTCCCAGTAACCCCCAGTGTCCCCAGTAAATCCCAGTGCTCCCTGAGCTACCAGTAATCCCCAGTGACTCCAGTGATCTCAGGAGCCCCCAGTGTCCCCAATAAACTCCAGTGACCCCGGTAACTCCCAGTGATCCCAGCAACCCCCCAGTAACTCCGAGCGACCCCATTCCAGCCTTTTCCCCCGTTCCATCCCCGCTATTTCATCCCCTCCCTCACCCTGCCCGTCGCCGCCGGCGGCTCCCGGCGGGGCCCCGAGGCAGCCCCGGCACACGGAGTGCAGGCAGGGCAGCAGCCGCGGCTCCCGCTGGGCGCTGAGCCGCTCCCGACAGGCTCCGCAGCGCTCCAGCAGCTCCAGCGGCTCCGGCGGCTCCGCTCCCTTCGCGCCGGGGCCGTTCCCGAACGCCACCGGCAGCGGCACGGACATGGCTACCCCCGTTCCCCTCAGCCGCCTCACGGAATCCTCCTCCCGTCCCCGCCCTGGCGCGCAGCCAGTCACCGCCGTCCGCGCGAGATTGACAGTGCGGAGGACCAATGGAAGGGCAGGAAGGCGGGGACTAGCGGGGATTGACAGCGGGCGGGAGAGAAAGGGCGGGAAGACGCCTCCGGCACGTGAAGGAGGAAGGGCCAATCAGCGCGCGCGGCGGCAGGGGCGGGACCAATCAGAGGCCGAAGGGCTGCGACGAAGGCGGGAACTTTTTGTTGGACCGACCAATCAATATCCGAGCTCTGACGGAGAGGCGGGGCCGAGGCTTTGATCGACAGCTGGACAAACCAATGGGGAGCAGAACTGGGGAGGGACTGGGATCACTGGGAGTTACTGGGGTCACTGGGGATTAATGGGATCACTGGGAGTTACTGGGGACACTGGGGATTACTGGGGTCACTGGGAGTTACTGGGAGCTCAGGAAACACTGGGGATTGCTGGAATCACTGGGGGTTACTGGGAGTGCTGGACAGCAGAAACGAGGAGAGACTGGGAGAGCTGCAGGGTCAAACTGGGAATACTGGGGAGTCCAGCGAGGGGGTCACTGGGAACACTGGGAGAGCAGGGAGTCCTACTGGAAACACTGGGATGACACTCATGGCTGCTGGGGGCGATACTGGGTGGGGCCTGGGTGGTGGTGGTGGCCCTGGGACAGTGCCCCCAGTGTCCCCCTTTGTTTCCCCTGGGTCCCCCAAGCCCCCTTCTGCCCCTCTCTGTGTCCCCCCCGTGTCCCCTGGCTGTGTCCTGGGGGTCCCCGAGGACTGGGGGGGCTGTGGGGGCAGAGGACAGTGCTGCCCTGGTGGCCATGGGGACACGGGGTGACCTTAGGGTGCCTGTCACCAATTCAAGGACGCCAGGAGGGTCTGTGGCATGGCCAGTGGCCACTGCAGCCCAGCCGTGGTGGCCACAGGGATGATTTTGGTCCCCGAACATGACCGAGAGCTGCCGGGGCCTCTCTCGGTGCCACGTGCCACCAACAAGGAGGTGACACACCACAGAGGGAGGGGGGTTTTTAGGGTAAAAAAGGGGGGTTTTTAGGGTAAAAAAAGGGGGGGTTTTAGGGTAAAAAAGGGGGGGGTTAGGGTAAAAAAATGGTTTTTTTAGGGTAGAAAAAGGGTTTTTTTCAGGGTTAAAAAAGGGGTTTTTTAGGGTAAAAAAGCGGTTTTTAGGGTAAAAAAGGGGTTTTTAGGGTAAAAAACGGCAATAACAGCACCGAAATGTTCCTTAAACCCCCCTGGGTTCATTGTCACCGCTTGGGGGGCGGGGCAGGAGTCACGTGGTGGGGAGGGGACAAGGAAGGGACACAATGTCCCTCCATGGCTGGGGTGGGGTCACAGCCATGGAATGGTTGGGGGGAAGGGACATTCCACAGACACATTCCACAGCTTCTCGGGGACGCCATTCCAGCCCTCCCTGCCCTCAGAGGCAGGAATTTCTCCCCAAAATCCCCCCACATCTCCCCTTTCCCAGCGGGAAGCCATTCCCCATGTCCCGGCACTCCAGGCCCTTGCCCAAGGCCCCTCAGGTGTCCCTGGGTCCTTCCCTTCCCCAGGTGGGACAGGTAACTCTGTCCAGCCCTCGGAGCTCCTCCGTGGCCTCTGTCTGTCCAGTCCCCGTGTCCAGCTCAGTTCCAGGATGTCCTGGGGGTGCCATCATGTCACCGATGCCATCACCCCTCGCTCCCAAGGAGCCACCGAGCTCCCCGGGCTCCGTTTGCCCTCCGTGAAGCCGCGCTGGCCATCGCCGAGCGCCTCCCGGATTCCCCCGGGAATTTCAGCAGTTTCCAGAGGATTTTCTCCACGATCCCAGCACTGCTCGGAGCCCTGGGCGCTCCCCGCGTCCCCGTTCCAAACCGGGGGGTTCCGTTCCCCTCCTCCCGTCACCGGGAACGTCCCCGGAGCCACCACGGCTTCCCGATCCCGACGGAGAACGGCTCAGCCACTCCCTCCAGGCTTCACCCCGGCTGCTCCAACAGACCCGTGGGCACAGAGCGGCCCCCGAGCCCACCCTCGAGGCACTTCGGGGGACACAGACCCCCCCTCAGGCCGTGTGAGCGGGGCCGGCGCCCGCAGCGTCCGGAGCCGGCCACGCGCCCAGCCCGGGCTCCGGTGGCGGCGGTGGCCCTGGCGGTGGCCCCGGCGGTGGCCCCGGCGGGGGCACGGGGTGGGAGGCGGCGGCGTGGCGCTCCAGGAGGGTGCGGTGGGAGAAGCCCTTGGTGCAGAGGCGGCACTGGAAGCGCTCGGGGCGGTGCGTGCGCATGTGGACGTTGAGGGAGCTCTTCTGCGTGAAGCGCTTGCAGCAGACGCCGCACTGGAAGGCGCGCACGCCCGTGTGGGTCACCATGTGCTTGAGCAGGTAGTCCCGGAGGGAGAAGGAGCGCCAGCAGATGGAGCACTGGTGGGGCTTCTCGCCTGTGGAGACGCAAACGTGGGGCAGCTGGGGTCAGTATGTGGATTGATATGGGCCAGTGTGGGTCACGGGGGTCAGTACAGGTCAGTGTGGGTCACGGGGGTCAGTACAGGTCACTGTGGGTCACGGGGGTCAGTAGGGGTCAGGATAGACTGATATGGGTCACTGTGGGTCAAGGGGGTGAGTACAGGTCAGTGTGGGTCAAGGGGGCCAGTACAGGTCACTGTGGGTCAAGGGGCTCAGTCAGGGTCAGCATAGACTGATATGAGTCAGTGGGGGTCAAGGGGGTCAGCATGGGTCAGCGTGGATTGATATGGGTCAGCGTGGACTGCTCCAGGTCAGTGTGGGTCAAGGCGTCAGAATGGGTCAGTGTGGGCTGATATGGGTCAGTGTGGGTCAAAGGGGTCAGTAGGGGTCAGCATGGATTGGTACAGGTCAGTGTGGACTGATATGGGACAGCATGGGTCAGTCTAGGTCAAGGGGGTCAATAGGGGTCAGCGTGGATCGGTACAGGTCAGTGTGGGTCAAGGGGTCAGTAGGGGTCAGCATGGACTGATATGGGTCAGCGTGGGTCAAGGGGGTCAGTATGGGTCAGAGTGGATTGGCACAGGTCAGCGTGGGTCAATCTAGGTCAAGGGGGTCAGCAGGGGTCAGCGTGGATTGGTACAGGTCAGTGTGGGTGAAGGGGGTCAGTAGCGGTCAGCGTGGATTGATATGGGTCAGCGTGGGTCAATCTAGGTCAAGGGGGTCTGTACATGTCAGCGTGGACTGATACAGGTCAGTGTGGGTCAAGGGGGTCAATAGGGGTCAGCGTGGATTGATACAGGTCAATATGGGTCAATACGGATCAATACAGGTCAGTGTGGGTCAGTGTGGGTCAATGTGAGTCAATGTGGGTCAATGTGGGTCAATGTGAGTCAATGTGGATCAATACAGGTCAGTGTGGGTCAATACGGATCAATACAGGTCAGTGTGGGTCAGTGTGGGTCAAGGGGGTCAATAGGGGTCAGCGTGGATTGATACAGATCAATGTGGGTCAATGTGGATCAATATAGGTCAGTGTGGGTCAATACGGATCAATACAGGTCAGTGTGGGTCAATGTGGGTCAATGTGGGTCAATGTGGATCAATATAGGTCAGTGTGGGTCAATACGGGTCAATACAGGTCAGTGTGGGTCAGTGTGGGTCAATGTGAGTCAATGTGGGTCAACGTGGGTCAATGTGGGTCAATATGGGTCAATGTGGGTCAATATGGATCAATACAGGTCAACGTTGGTCAATGTGGGTCAATGTGGGTCAATACAGATCAATACAGGTCAATGTGGGTCAGTGTGGGTCAACAGAGGTCAACGTTGGTCAATGCAGGTCAGTGTGGGTCAGTGTGGATCAATATGGGTCAGTGCAGGTCAATATGGGCCAACATGAACCAATACAGGTCAATGTGGGTCAATGTGGGTCAACACAAATCAATACAGGCCAACATGGACCAATACGGGTCAGCGCAGGCCAACATGGACCAATACGGGTCAGCACAGGCCAACATGGACCAATACGGGTCAGCGCAGGCCAACATGGACCAATACGGGTCAGCACAGGCCAACATGGACCAATACGGGTCAGCGCAGGCCAACAGGGACCAATACGGGTCAGCGCAGGCCAACAGGGACCAACAGGGGCCAACATGGGTCAACATTGGTCAGCACAGGCCAACATGGACCAACAATGGCCAGCACAGGCCAACATGGACCAACAATGGCCAGCACAGGCCAACATGGACCAACATTGGTCAGCACAGGCCAACAAGGACCAACAATGGCCAGCACAGGCCAACATGGACCAACATTGGTCAGCACAGGCCAACATGGACCAACATTGGTCAGCACAGGCCAACATGGACCAACATTGGTCAGCACAGGCCAACATTGGTCAGCACAGGCCAACACTGGTCAGTACAGGCCAACATCGACCAACATTGGTCAGCACAGGCCAACATTGGTCAGCACAGGCCAACACTGGTCAGCACAGGCCAACATGGACCAACATCGGTCAGCACAGGCCAACATGGACCAACACTGGCCAGCACAGGCCAACACGGACCAACATTGGTCAGCACAGGCCAACATAGACCAACATTGGTCAGCACAGGCCAACACGGACCAACATTGGTCAGCACAGGCCAACACGGACCAACAATGGTCAGCACAGGCCAACATAGACCAACATTGGTCAGCACAGGCCAACATGGACCAACATTGGTCAGCACAGGCCAACACGGACCAACATTGGTCAGCACAGGCCAACATAGACCAACATTGGTCAGCACAGGCCAACATGGACCAACATTGGTCAGCACAGGCCAACACGGACCAACATTGGTCAGCACAGGCCAACATGGACCAACATTGGTCAGCAGAGGCCAACATGGACAACAATGGCCAGCACAGGCCAACATGGACCAACACTGGCCAACACAGGCCAACATGGGTGCACGGGGCTCAAGAGAGTCAACAAGGGATCAATCCAGGTCAACACGGATTGACATGGGGCACCAAACACGGCTCATCACGAGATCCACTTGTGTCACCACAGCCCCTCCCCACCATGCCCCCCATGCCCCCCCCAAGCCCCCCGTGTCCCCCCCATATCCCCCGTGTCCCCCCCGTGTCCCCCCCATGTCCCCCCCGTGTCCCCCGCTCACCCGAGTGGATGAACATGTGCTTGGTGTAGTTCTTGCGGGAGCTGAAGCTCTTCTGGCAGTGGCCGCACTGGTAGGGGGGCTGGGGGCCGCGGGGGGGCCCGGCCGGGGGTGCCGGGGGGGCTGCGGGGACAGTCCCCCCCTCCACGCCCCCCTCGTAGGGCGGTGGCAATGGCGGGGGTGGCCCGAAGCCGAAGCCGTCCCCTCCCGGCGCCTCTCGGCCGCGCTCGGGCCCGAAGGCGGCGCCGCCATCGTCGCCGGGCCAGGGCGGCAGGAAAGCGTCGGGGAACACCTCGGGAGCGCCGAAAAACGAGGGGTCCGGGGCGGGGAAGGGCGGGGGGGCCACGCCCGGGGGGGCCACGCCTGGGGGGGCCACACCTTCCTGGACCCCCCCTTCGTCCCCTGCCCCCTCCTCCTCCAGCTCCTCGCGCTCCTCCTTGAGCGCGGGCGCCAGGCGCAGCGGCTGCCGCTGCTTGCGGCTGTGGCCGCTCGGCATCGGCTCCGCCAGTCCCTCGAGCTCCGGAGGTGGCCCCGGCGGGGACACCAGCGGCGGCCCCGGCACCTTGTGCGGCGGGGGCAGCACGGCGGGGCCGCGGCTCTGCGAGATGATCTGCGTGCACTCGTCGATGACCGTCTTGATCTGCAGCACCGAGGCGGCCGTGAGGATGTGCAGCGCCTCGGACTGGGCCACCACCAGGCTGCCGCTGTAGAGGAACTCGACGAGCTGGCGCACGGCGGCCGAGGGCACCACGGGCGGCACCTCGATGGCCGAGTGGCCCAGCAGCAGCTTGTCGTGGAAGAAGGGGCTGCCGGCGGCCAGCACGCAGCGGTGGGCGCGCAGCGAGGCCTCGCGGATGCGCACGGTGACGTCGCAGAACTGGCCGGCCACGCGCTGCCCGTTGAGCGTCTCCAGCAGCGAGCGGCTGAAGTTCTGCAGGTGGATGTAGTGCACGGCCTCCGGCATGGCCGCGGGGACGCGGGGACACGAGGGACACGGGGGACACGGGGGACACGGGGGACACAGGGGACGCGGGGGACGGTGTGGGTACAGGGTTAGATGGGACACAGGGGACACAGGGGACACGGGGGACACGGGGGACGTGGGGGACACGGGGGACACAAGGGCAGTGTGGGTACGCGGATAGATGGGACACAGGGGACACGGGGACGGTGTGGGTACGATGAGGGACACGGGGACACAGGGGACACGAGGGACGCAGGCGACACGGGGACGGGGTGGGTACAGGGAGAGTTGGGACACGGGAACAGTTGGGACACAGGGGACACGAGGATGGTGTGGGTACAGGGACAGTTGGGATGCAGGGGACACGGGGACAGTGCGGGTACAGCGATAATTGGGACACGGGGGACACGGGGGACAGGGGACGGTGTGGGTACGGGGACAGTTGGGACACAGGGGACACTGAGACGGTGTGGTTACGATGGGGGACACAGGAACAGTTGGGACACAGGGGACACGGGGACGGTGTGGGTACGGGGACAGTTGGGACGCAGGGATGGTGGGGATAGAGGGGACACGGGGATGGCAGCGACAGCTGGGACACGGGGACAGCAGGAAGTCGAGGGACAATGTGGACACGGGGATAACACTGTCACCGGGATGGCGGGGACACCGGGATGACGGGGACGCGAGGACTGGCGGGACACGGGGACACGAGGCCGGGGGGGACACGGGGACACGAGGCCGCTGGGGACACGGGGACGCGAGGCCGGGGGGGACACGGGGACAGCGGCGAGGCTGGCGGTACCTGGGGAAAGAGACACGGGGTTGGGGACGTTCTTCGGGGTGTCACCGGGGGCTAGGGACACCCCGTGTGACGTCACCGGCACCTGGGGATATTGATGGGGACACTGCCGGCGGCTGGGGACAGCCCGCGTGACGTCACCGCGCGCCGCTGACAGCGCCGATGACATCACTGGGGGCCGAGGGACACCGGGCGGGATGTCCCCGACCTGTCACGACACCCGGGACCACCCGAGCCGACTCCTCCCCCTCCCCGGACCCCTCGGGACCTCCCGACCCGACCCTGTCCCCTCCCCCCCGAGCCCTCGGGACCCCCGGCCCCTCCCCCACACCTCGCTCTGCTCCCGCCGCCGCCGCTCTCTGACGTCACTTCCGCCGGACCGGACCGGAAGCGGGCCTGGGCCATAGAGCGGGAAGCAGCGCGCCCCCAGCGCGCCATAGAGCCAGGGAGGAGCGGCCGCGGGGCGGTAGCACCCCCTGGCGGGCCGGAGGATTCCTCAGGGTCGCGGTTGTAGAGACCCCCGGGACCCTCATGGGGACCGCAGTACCCCACAGACCCCCACAGGACCCCCATGAGGGCTCCAAGAGGTCTCGAGACTCCTAGGGACCCTCATGGGAGCCCCACTACAGACCCCAATAGGGCTGCAGACCCCTTCAAACCCCCATAGGGACCCCTGGGGTCGGGACCCCTCAGGAACTCCCACAGAGACCCCAACAGAGCTGAAGATCCCTAGGGACCACCACAGAGACGCCCACAGTGACCTCATGGGGCTGGACCCCTCTACATACACCTGTAAAGACCCCCCCCAAAACCCCTATGGCAACCCCCATAGGGCTGGAGACCCCTAGAGACCCCCATAGAGATGCCCACAGTGACCCCATGGGGCTGGACCCCCTCCAGACCCCTGTAAGGACCCCCCCAAAACCCCTATGGGAACCCCCATGGGAACCCCAACAGGGCTGGAGACCCCCCAGGGACCCCCACAGGCCTGGAGACCCCCCAGGGACCCCCCTAGGATGCCCCACAAATCCCCTCTGGGGGGCCCAGAAATGCCCCCAGGGGACCCACATTGATCCATGTTGATCCATGTCAGTCATGTGTTGATCTGTGTCAGTCACGTCACTCACGGTGTTGACCCACACTGCTTTGCACCAATCCATGCCAATCCGTGTTGTCCCATGTTGCCCCGTGTTAACCCGTGTTGATCCATGTCAGCCCGTGTTCCCTTACGTTGATCCATCTTGGCCCCGTGTTGATTCCTGATGTCCTGTGTTGTCCTGTGTTAACCCGTGTTGATCCATGTTGGCCCATGTTCCCTTACGTTGATCCATCTTGGCCCCGTGTTGATTCCTGATGTCCCATGTTGACCAGTGTTGACCCATGTTGACCTACCTTGGCCTGTGTTGACGCATGTTGACCATGTCTCTACATGTTGACCTATGTTGACCCATGTTGACCCGTGTTGATCAGTGTTGATCCCTGTTGTCCTGTGTTGACTCAACCCATGCTGACCCGTGTTGACCCGTGTTGACCCATGTTGACCAGTGTCACTCCATGTCTCTCCATGTTGACTGGTGTTGACCAGTGTTGACCCATGTTGAGCATTGCTGACCCATGTCACTCCATGTTGACCCATGTTGACCCTTTTTGACCCATGTCACTCCATGTCTCTCCATGGTGACCCACGTTGACCCATGCTGACCCACGTTGACCTGTGCTGATCTATGTCACTCCTTGCTGACCAGCGTTGACCCATGTCGACCCACGTTGACCCGTGTTGACCAGTGTCACTTCTTGTCTCTCCATGTTGACCAATGTTGACCCATGTTGACCCATGTTGACCCACATTGACCTATGTCACTCCATGTCGCTCCATGTCTCTCCATGGTGACCAGTGCTGACCCATGTTGACCTGTGTTGACCCATGTTGACCCATGTTGACCCATGTTGACCCGTGTTGACCCATGTTGATCCATGTTGACCCATGTTGACCAGTGTCACTCCATGTCTCTCCTTGTTGACCAGCGTTGACCCATGTTGACCCATGTTGACCCATGTTAACCCATGTTGACCCATGTTGACCCATGTTGACATGTGCTGATCCATGTCACTCCATGTTGACCAGTGATGATCCACGTTGACCCGTGTTGACCCGTGCTAACCTATGTCACTCCATGTCTCTCCACGGTGACCCATGTTGACCCGTGTTGACCCATGTTGACCCATGTTAACCTGTGCTGACCCATGTCTCTCCATGTTGACCCATGTTAACCCATGTTGACCCATGTCACTCCATGTCTCTGCATGGTGACCAGTGTTGACCCATGTTGATCCGTGTTGATCCACGTTGACCAGTGTCACTCCATGTCTCTCCATGTTGACCCATGTTGACCCATGTTGACCCATGTTGACCCACGTTGACCCATGTCACTCCATGTCTCTCCACGGTGACCCCGCTGTACAGGTGACCCTGGGGACACCCCCTCGTGTGACCCCATGACCCCCTGGGTGCAGCCATGGCCCTCTCTGACCCCCCCACCCCCCTTCCTCCCCATGTGATGTCACTCATGTGACATCACCACTGTGCCTTGCCCATCGTGATGTCACACCCTGCCACGACATCACAGGTGACATCACAGGTGACATCACAGGTGACAGCACAGGTGACATCACGGGTGACATCTCTGTGGTTCCCACCAGCCCAACATCCACCCCTCGGGTGGTCCCCATCTTCTGGGGTGCCCTGGGTTGGTGTCCTAAGACCTGTGTCCCCTTGGGCAGGGGTGACACTGGAATTCAGCTGTGCCCTGGGACACCTGTGTCCCCTTGGGCAGGGGTGACACTGGAATTCAGCTGTGCCCTGGGACATTTGTCCCTGGGCAAGGACAGGGTGACACTGGAATTCTGGGTGCCAGGGACACCTGTGCCCCCTCTGGCAGGAGTGGCACTGGAATTCCAGGTGCCCTGGGACACCTGTGTCCCCTTGGGTGGGGGTGACACTGGAATTCTGCTGTGCCCTGGGACACCTGTGTCCCCTCAGGTGGAGGTGTCACTAGAATTTTGGGGTATCCTGGGACACCTGTGCCCCCTTGGGCAGGGGTGACACTGGAATTCTGTTGTGCCCTGGGACACCTGTGTCCCCTCAGGTGGGGGTGACATTGGAATTCTGTTGTGCCCTGGGACATTTGTCCCTGGGCAACGACAAGGTGACACTGGACACCTGTGTCCCCTCTGCTGGGTGTGTCACTAGAATTTTGAGGTGTCCTAGGACACCTGTGTCCCCTTGGGTGGGCGTGACACTGGAAGTCTGGGTGCCCTGGGACACCTGCGTCCCCTCAGGTGGGGGTGACACTAGAATTTTGGGGTGTCCTAGGACACCTGTGTCCCCTCGGGCAAGGGTGGCACCCTCATTCCACTGTGCCCTGGGCGAGGACAGAGGTGACACCCAAATTCCGAGTGCCCTGAGACACCTGTGACACCTCAGGTGAAGGTAACAGCAGAATTTTGGGATGCCCCGGGACACCTGTGTCCCCCTAGGTGAAGGTGACACCGAAATTCCGGGATGCCCCGGGACACCTGTGTCCCCCTAGGCGAAGGTGACACCGAAATTCCGGGATGCCCCGGGACACCTGTGTCCCCCTAGGCGAAGGTGACACCGAAATTCCGGGATGCCCTGGGACACCTGTGTCCCCTCAGGTGAAGGCAACAGCAGAATTTTTGGGTGCCATTGGACACCTGTGTCCCCCTAGGCGGGGGTGACACCCGAATTCCGGGATGCTCCGGGACACCTGTGTCCCCCGGGCGAGGACAGCGGTGACACCGAAATTCTGAGTGCCTCGGGACACCTGTGTCCCCTTGGACAGGGGTGACACCGAAATTCCGGGATGCCCCGGGACACCTGTGTCCCCTGGGCGAGGACAGGGGTGACACCGAATTTCCGGGATGCCCAGGGACACCTGTGTGCCCCCAGGCAGGGGTGACACCGAAATTCCGGGATGCCCTGCGACACCTGTGTCCCCTGGGCGAGGACAGCGGTGCCACCCGGATTCCGCGCGCCCCGGGGCGGTGCCCCGAAACCCTTGTCCCCTCGGGGGAGGGCGGCGGTGACAGCGGCGCTCGGAGCCGCGGGGACCCGCCCGGACACGGGGCCCGGGGGCTGGGCGGGCTCTGTCCCCTCCCCGTGGGTACAGCCCGGGGGGAGGGACGCGGTGCCACACGCGGGTCCCTCCCGTGCCCGCGGCGCGGGTGGCACCGCCACAGTCCGCGAGTCCCACGGGCTCGGCGGCGACAGGTGAGGGACGCAGGGTCCGGAGCCCCCAGGGCGGGCAGGGGACACAACCCCCCCCAAACCCAGGGAGGGCAGGTGACCCCCTCCCCCAAAAAGGGACCCGAGTCCTCCCGGAGCTGTCGGGGGTCCCAGCCCGGGGCTGCCGCAGTTTTGGGGGGTGGGGGTGTCACTGCAGGGTCTCCGTTGCTCCAGACCCCCCCCGGTTTGTGACATGATGGACACGGGGGACAGGGGAGGACGCAGCCCCCCGCGGCTGGCACAGGTGAGTGGGGGGACCCCCAGGTGAGGGGGCGGGACCCCCGGGTGAGGGGGAGGGACCCCCAGGTGAGTGGGAGGGACACACGGATGGGGTGGGGGACACACATGCATGAGGTGCGGGGGACACAGGGATGGGGTGGGGGGACACAGGGACAAGGTGTGGGGGACACAGGTGATGGGGGGACCCCCCGGAGAAGCCTCGACCCCAACCGAGGGGTCCCAGGGTGTGGAGGAGGGGAGGGCTCCGGGAATTTGGGGGCTCCCCGCCCCCCCTTTGGCTGGGGACCCCCGGCGCCCCCTCCGCGGCCCCCCTGGCCCCCCGCCAGCCCCCGGGCTGGAATTGGGACACGGGGCGGGGACAGGGACACAGCGGCCCGGAGCCCTCGGCGCCCCTCCCCCCCCGTGGGAATGGACATTCCCCCCCCGACCCCCCAAACTGACCCGGGAATCCCCCCCGCCTCCGGCCCCTTGAGGGGGTCCCCAAATGCCTGGGACCCCCTGGACACCCGGGAACCCCCGGACACTGCGGACCCCCCCAGATTTTGGGACCCCCCGGACTCCTGGGGCCCCCCAACGTCTGGGACCCCCTGAGCATCTGAGACCCCCCAAGACGCTTGGGACCCCCAGATCCCTGGGACCCCCCAAAACATCTGGGACCCCCCGGATTCCTGGGAACCTCCTGGGCCCCCCGAACTCTAGGAATCCCCCAAACTTTGGGACTCCCCAAAACTTGGGACCCTCCAAGACCTGAACTCTGGGGCCCCCTGGACACCTGGGACCCCCTGGGATCCCCTGGGACCCCCTGGGACCCCCTGGGACCCCCTGGATTTTAGGACCTCCCTGGACACCTGGGCCCCCCAAACTCTGGAAATCCCCAATTTTTGGGACTCCCCAAAATTTGGGACTCTCCGGGATCTGGACTCTGGGACCCCCTGGTCACCTGGGACCCCCTGGGACCCCCTGGATTTTAGGACCTCCCTGGACACCTGAGACCCCCCAACACCTGAGACCCCCAACACCTGGGACCCCTCAGACTTTGTGACTGCCCTGGGCCCCTGGGACCCTCCCCCCGAATTTGGGATCTCCCCAAAATTTCCACATCCCCTCCCCCCGCAGGCCCAGCCCCGCCGGGACATGGAGGAGGAGCTGCGGGACCTCAGCAGCCAGGTGGGCGGGGCTTGCGGGGAGGGGCGGGGCCAGAGCATGTCAATCAGAGCTAATCCCCGCCTCTTGTTGAAAGGGGCGGGGCATGGGGCTGTCAATCACCCAGGTGGGCGGGGCACAGGGCTGACCATAACCATGGGGGGCAGAGCTTGGAGCTGTCCATCATCTGGGGGGTGGGGCCTCTCACATGGAGGCGTGGTCTAGGGCTGTCAATCGTGCCCTGCCCAATCAGGTGGCAGCCCTGGGGCGGAGCCTGGCGGCAGAGCGTGGGCGGAGCCTGATGGAGGGCGGGGCCCTGCGGGCGCTGGAGATCGCAGTGGGCGGAGCCCAGGCCCGGGTGGGTGGAGCCTCTCGGGCACTGGACCGGGCCAATGAGCGCCTGCGCCTGCAGCAGGTGGGCGGGGCCAGAGCGGGGGCGGAGCCTCTGACAGGTGTGGGTGAAAGGGGGTGTGGTTAGAGGGGGTGTGGCTTGCGGGGGCGGGGCTTAAAAGAGTGGGTGGGACACACGGGGTGAGGGGGGCAGGGGGTGTGGCCTGGGAAGGGGAGGAGCCTCTGGCAGGGGGTGGGGCTGCGGTGAGGGAAAGGGTGTGGTCAGAGGGGGTGTGGCCTATGAAGGAGGTGGGGCTTATGTGAGTGGGCGGGGGTTTTGGAGAGTGTGGGGTCGTGGCGCCCCTGGAGTGGGCGGGGCCAGGGCAGGGGTGTGGCCACAATGGGGCCGAAGGGGGCACGGTTTAGCTAAAGGGGGCGTGGTCTCAGGGCTGTGTGTCTGTGAATGCGTGGTGGAGCAGAGGGTGGGGCCAGGTGTGTGGGTGTGGCCTGACCCATGACCCCGCCCCCCTGCAGGAGGCGGGGCAGCTGCTGTGGGCGGAGCTGGAGGCCGCTCGTGCTGCCAAGGCGGGGGCGGAGCTCCGGGCGCAGGAGGCGGAGTCTCAGTGCCGGGCCCGGGGGGCGGAGCTGGAGCGGCTGCGGAAGGTGGGCGGGGCTAGGGACAATGGGCGGGGCTAATGCGACAGGGGGCGGGGCTAAGGACCAATGGGTTGGGCTAATGACAAATGGACCTGGATAAGGACAATGGGCGGGGCTATAGCAGCTGGGGGCGGGGCTAAGGACCAATGTGGTAGAGCTAAACCAGCCTGTGGGTGGGGCTAAGGCCCAATGGGGCGGGGCTATTGCGGCTGGGGGCGGGGTTAATGGTGTGGGCGGGGCTCAGGTGGTGGGTGTGGTCAGTGGGTGTGTCCACGCTGGCCCCGCCCACAGGCGGTGCAGGCGGCCCAGCATTCCCAGCGGCAGGCGGAGCAGGAGCGCGATCACGTGGCTGCAAAGGTGGGCCACGCCCCCCGCCCCAGGTGAGCATGGCCACGCCCCCTCCCTGGCCACGTGTTCTCCCCACTGTGTGCCCTATTGCCCCGAAGGAGGGTCCCCTATAGTCCCCATGTCCCCTATAACCCCCATATGTTCCTGTAGTCCCCATGTCCCCTATAGCCCCTATATGTCCCCTATAGCCTCCATGTCCCTTATAATCCCCATATGTTCCCATAGCCCCCATGTCCCCTATAGTCCCCCTGTTCCCTATAGCCCCTCTATGTCCCCTATAGTTGCCATGTGCCTATAGTCCCCATGTCCCCTATGGCCCCCATATGTTCCCATAGCCCCTATTTGTCCCCCATAGCCCCTATGTTCCCATAGCCCCCATGTTTCCATAGCCCCTACATGTCCCCTATAGCCCCCACGTGTCCCCTATAGTCCCCATGTCCCCTAGAGCCGTCATGTCCCC
Source organism: Acanthiza pusilla (assembly GCA_036630365.1). Classification (NCBI taxonomy): domain Eukaryota; kingdom Metazoa; phylum Chordata; class Aves; order Passeriformes; family Acanthizidae; genus Acanthiza; species Acanthiza pusilla. The sequence goes on from JAXCHO010000122.1 coordinate 260,154, forward strand.
AATAGCTCCTACACATCCCCTATAGCCTCCATGTGTCCCCTATAGCTCCTATACATCCCCCATAGCCCCTGTATGTTCCCTATAGCTCCTATACATCCCCTATATCCCCCATGTATCCCACATAGTCCCCATGTCCCCTATAGCCCCCATGTCCCCATAGTCCCCATGTCCCCTATATCCCCCATGTGTCCCCTATAGTCCCCATGTCCCCTATAGCCCCCAAGTTCCCTATAGCCCCCAAGTCCCCTATAGCCCCCATGTGTCCCCTATAGCCCCCATGTCCCCTATAGCCCCTATGTGTCCCCTGTAGCCCCCATGTCCCCTATAGCCCCCATGCTGGGGACCCCGGGGGGCTGCAGGCGGCGCTGGAGGAGCTGCGGGAGCACAACCGAGGCCTGCGGGAACACCTGAACCAGCGGCTGGGACAGGTGGGGACACGGGGACACCGGGGGGACACGGGGGGACATGGAGGGGACACGGGGGGACACGGTGGGGACATGGGGGGGACGTGGGAGGACATGGGAGGACACGGGTGGCACCTATGAGGACATGGCGGACACGGGGGACACGGGGGGACATGCGGGGACATGGAGGGACATGGGGCAGCACCTATGGGGACATGGGGGTGACAGGGGGGACACAGGGTGGCACCTATGAGGACATGGGGGGACATGAGGGAGACATGGGGGGACATTGGGGGACAAGGGGGACATGGGAGGGACACTGGGGACATGGGGGGACATGGGGGGAATAGGGAGTGGACAGGGGTGGCACCTATGGGGACATGGGGGGACATGGGGTGCATAGGGGGACATGGTGGGGACACAGGGGACGTGGTGAGCATGCCTGGGAGGACACCTGTGGTGGCACAGGGGACACGGGCAGGTGTGGGTGCTGTGTGTCCATGGGGACAGCTGTGGGTGCCATGCGGACAGGTGAGGGGACAGGTTTGGGTGCCGTGGGGACAGGTTTGGGTGCCGTGGGGACAGGTTTGGGTGCCATGGGGACAGGTTTGGGTGCCATGGGGACAGGTGCCGGTGCCATAGGAACAGGTTTGGGTGCCATGGGGACAGGTTTGGGTCCCATGGGGACAGGTGCAGGTGCCGTGGGGACAGGTGTGGGTGCTGTGGGGACAGGTGTGGGTGTCACGGTGACAGCTCTGTCCCCGCAGGTGGAGGGGCTGCGGCGGGTGCTGAGGGTTATGGGGACAGGTGTGGGGACAGGTGTGGGTGCCATGGGGACAGGTGTGGGTGCTGTGGGTGCCATGGGGACAGGTTTGGGTACCAAGGTGGCAATCCTGTCCCCGCAGGTGGAGGAGCTGCGGCGGGCGCTGGGGGTTATGGGGACAGGTGTGGGGACAGGTGTGGGTGCCATGGGGACAGGTGTGGGTGCTGTGGGTGCCATGGGGACAGGTTTGGGTACCAAGGTGACATATCCGTTCCCCGCAGGTGGAGGAGCTGCGGCGGGCGCTGAGGGTTATGGGGACAGCTGTGGGGACAGGTTTGGGTGCCATGGGGACAGGTGTGGGGACAGGTGTGGGTGCCAAGGTGACAATTCTGTCCCCGCAGGTGGAGGAGCTGCGGCGGGCGCTGGGGGTTATGGGGACAGGTGTGGGTGCCATGGGGACAGGTGTGGGTGCCATGGGGACAGGTGTGGGTGCCATGGGGACAGGTTTGGGTGCCAAGGTGACAGCTGTGTCCCCGCAGGTGGAGGAGCTGCGGCGCGCGCTGGCGGCGGCGGGCGCGCGCGCGCGGGAGGCGGCGGGGGCGCGCGCGCGGCTGTGGCGCGAGCAGCAGGCGCTGCGGGAGAGGCTGAGGCTGCCCCGGGACGTGCGCGCGCCCGCGCCCGCGCCCCCCGAGCCCGCGCTGCGCGCGCGCTGCGCGCACCTGCAGGAGCTGCTGCGGCGCGAGGCGGGGTCAGCGCGCCTGGGGACACGGGGGGGGCTTGGGGACACCGGGGGGGGGCTTGGGGACACCGGGGGGGGGCTTGGGGACACCGCGGGGGGGGCTTGGGGACACCGCGGGGATCACGGGGTGGCACCAGGGTGGTCCCAGGGTGGTCCCAGGGTGATTCAAGACAGGGTCAGCGCGGCTCGGGGACACCGTGGGGATCCTGGGGTGGCCCCAGGGTGGTCCAAGGTGGTCCCAGGCTGGTCCAAGGTGGCCCCGGCGTGGTCCTGGGTGGCCCAGGGTGGTTCAAGGTGGCCCCAGGGTGGTCCCCAGATGGTCCTAGGGTGGTCCAAGGTGGTCTTCGGTTGCTCGACCATGGTCCCAGATGGTCCCAGGGTCACCCCAGGGTGATCGCAGGGTGGCTGAAGGTGGCCCCAGGGTGGTCCCAGGCTGGTCCTGGGTGGTCCCCAGATGGTCCCATGGTGGTTCAAGGTGGCCCCAGGGTGGCCCCAGGGTGGTCCCAGGGTGGTCCAAGGGTGGTCCCAGGGTGGTCCAAGGTGGACCCCAGATCATTCCAGGGTGGTCCAACGTGGTGTTGGGTGGCCCCAGGGTGGTCCCAGCATGGTCCCAGGGTGACCCAGGATGGTCCAGGGAGGTCACAGGGTGACACCAGGGTGGCCCCAAGGTGGCCCTGCCCCATGTGTGTCACCAGTCCATGACTGACATGGGGTGACATGGGGTGACACACGTGTCCCCTGCTCGCAGGGCGAGGGTGGCCCTGTCCCGGGTGGCTGTGGGTCACTCTGCGGTCACTCTGGGGTCACTCTGCGGTCACTCTGTGGTCACTCTGTGGTCATTCTGGGGTCACTCTCTGGTCACTCTGGGGTGACACGGGTGTCCCCTCTCGCAGGGCGCGGGTGGCTCTGTCCCGGGGGGCTGTGGGTCACTCTGTGGTCACTCTGGGGTCACTCTGGGGTCACTCTGGGGTCACTCTGGGGTGACACGAGTGTCCCCTCTCGCAGGGCGCGGGTGGCCCTGTCCCGGGGGGCTGTGGGTCACTCTGTGGTCACTCTGGGGTCACTCTGGGGTCACTCTGGGGTGACACGGGTGTCCCCTCTCGCAGGGCGCGGGTGGCCCTGTCCCGGGGGGCTGTGGGTCACTCTGTGGTCACTCTGTGGTCACTCTGTGGTCACTCTGGGGTCACTCTCTGGGTCACTCTGGGGTGACACGGGTGTCCCCTCTCGCAGGGCGCGGGTGGCCCTGTCCCGGGTGGTTGTGGGTCACTCTGGGGTCACTCTGCAGTCACTCTGCGGTCACTCTGGGGTCACTCTGCGGTCACTCTGGGGTCACTCTGTGGTCACTCTGGGGTCACACGGGTGTCCCCTCTCGCAGGGCGTGGGTGGCCCTGTCCCGGGTGGTTGTGGGTCACTCTGCGGCCACTCTGTGGTCACTCTGCGGTCACTCTGGGGTCACTCTGTGGTCACTCTGTGGTCACTCTGGGGTCACTCTCTGGGTCACTCTGCGGTCACTCTGGGGTCACTCTGGGGTCACTCTGGGGTCACTCTGGGGTCACTCTCTGGTCACTCTGGGGTCACACGGGTGTCCCCTCTCGCAGGGTGTGGGTGGCCCTGTCCCGGGGGGCTGTGGGTCACTCTGGGGTCACTCTGGGGTCTCTCTGTGGTCACTCTGGGGTCACTCTGTGGGTCACTCTGCGGTCACTCTGGGGTCTCTCTGTGGTCACTCTGTGGTCACTCTGCGGTCACTCTGGGGTCACTCTCTGGGTCACTCTGGGGTGACACGGGTGTCCCGTCTCGCAGGGCGCGGGTGGCCCTGTCCCGGGGGGCTGTGGGTCACTCTGCGGTCACTCTGCGGTCACTCTGTGGTCACTCTGTGGTCACTCTCTGGGGTCACTCTGCGGTCACTCTGGGGTCACTCTGGGGTAACACGGGTGTCCCCTCTCGCAGGGCGCGGGTGGCCCTGTCCCGGGTGTCTGTGGGTCACTCTGTGGTCACTCTGTGGTCACTCTGCGGTCACTCTGGTCACTCTGGGGTCACACAGGTGTCCCCTCTCGCAGGGCGTGGGTGGTGGCCCTGTCCCGGCTGCTTGTGGGTCACTCTGTGGTCACTCTGGTCACTCTGGGGTCACACGGGTGTCCCCTCTCGCAGGGTGCAGGTGGCCCTGTCCCGGGGGGCTGTGGGTCACTCTGCAGTCACTCTGGGGTCACTCTGTGGTCACTCTGTGGTCACTCTGGGGTCACTCTGGGGTCACTCTGGGGTCACTCTGGGGTCACTCTGCAGTCACTCTGCGGTCACTCTGCGGTCACTCTGGGGTCACTCTGGGGTCACTCTGGGGTCACTCTGGGGTCACTCTGGGGTCACACGGGTGTCCCCTCTCACAGGGTGCAGGTGGCCCTGTCCCGGGGGGCTGTGGGTCACTCTGCAGTCACTCTGTGGTCACTCTGGGGTCACTCTGTGGTCACTCTGGGGTCACTCTGGGGTCACTCTGGGGTCACTCTGTGGTCACTCTGGGGTGACACGGGTGTCCCCTCTCGCAGGGCGCGGGTGGCCCTGTCCCGGGGGGCTGTGGGTCACTCTGTGGTCACTCTGGGGTCACTCTGGGGTCACTCTGGGGTGACATGGGTGTCCCCTCTGGCAGGGCGCGGGTGGCCCTGTCCCGGGTGGCTGTGGGTCACTCTGCGGTCACTCTGCGGTCACTCTGCAGTCACTCTCTGGGTCACTCTGGTCACTCTGGGGTGACACGGGTGTCCCCTCTCGCAGGGCGCGGGTGGCCCTGTCCCGGGTGGCTGTGGGTCACTCTGTGGTCACTCTGGGGTCACTCTGTGGTCACTCTGGGGTCACTCTGTGGTCACTCTGGGGTCACATGAGTGTCCCCTCTGGCAGGGCGCGGGTGGCCCTGTCGCGGGCCGCGCGTGTCACCAGCCGCCGCCTGCGGCTCTTGGTGGCCGAGGCCGAGGAGCAGCGACTGCAGGGGGAGCGCTACCGCCTGCAGGTGGGGACAGCGCCGCTGTCACCCTGTGTCACCCTGTGTCACCATGTGTCACCTCCTGGCACTCTCTGCCACCTCCTGCCACCTCCTGCCAGCTCCTGTCACCTCCTGCCACCTCCTGCCACCTCCTGTCTCTCTCTGTCACCACCCCATGTCACCCGCTGTCATCACCTGTCACCCTCTGTCACCTCCTGTCATCCTCTGTCCCTTGTCACCCCATTATTTCATGTCACCCCCTGTCACCCTCTGTCACCTCCTGTCATCACATGTCACCCCCTGTCACCCTCTAGCAGCTGTCACCTCCATTAGCTCATGTCATGCCTGCCACCTCCTGTCACCTCATGTCCTTCTGTCACACTGTGACCCCAGAGCTCCATGTCCACCCCCATGTCCCCAATGTCCCCAATGTCCCCCAACGTCCCCAATGTCCCCAATGTCCCCAATGTCCCCAATGTCCCCAGTGATGTCCCCAATGTCCCCTCAGGCCCGAGCTGCCGAGGCCGCGGGCTGGCTGCTGGCTGAGCAGGTGTCCCCAGTGTCCCCAATGATGTCCCCAATGTCCCCAATGTCCCCAATGATGTCCCCATTAATGTCCCCAATGTCCCCAATGATGTCCCCGTGTCCCCTCAGGCCCGAGCCGCCGAGGCCGCGGGCCGGCTGCTGGCTGAGCAGGTGTCCCCAATGTCCCCATTAATGTCCCCAATGATGTCCCCGTGTCCCCTCAGGCCCGAGCCGCCGAGGCCGCGGGCCAGCTGCTGGCTGAGCAGGTGTCCCCAGTGTCCCCAATGATGTCCCCAATGTCCCCTCAGGCCCGAGCCGCCGAGGCCGCGGGCCGGCTGCTGGCTGAGCAGGTGTCCCCAGTGTCCCCAATGTCCCCAATGATGTCCCCAATGATGTCCCCATTAATGACCCCGTGTCCCCTCAGGCCCGAGCCGCCGAGGCCGCGGGCCGGCTGCTGGCTGAGCAGGTGCCCCAATGTCCCCAATGACCCCAATGATGTCCCCAATGATGTCCCCATTAATGTCCCCAATGTCCCCAATGATGTCCCCATGTCCCCTCAGGCCCGAGCTGCCGAGGCCGCGGGCCGGCTGCTGGCTGAGCAGGTGGCCGCGGTGGCCGCGGGCACGGCTCGAGCGCTGGCCCAGGGCCACCACCTGCGCCGGGAGCTCGAGGACGTCGGGGACGGCGCCGCGGCCACCGCCAGGCACGTGGCTGTGCTGAGGACACGCCTCAGGTGGGGACAGCGCTAGGGGACACTACGGACCCTATGGGACACTATAGGCACCTAGAGACCCTCACGGGACCCTATAGAACCCTATGGGACACTATAGACATCTATGGGACACTACAGGACCCTATAGACCCCCATGGGACATTAGAGACCCCATGGGACCCTATAGACCCCATGGGACACTATAGGCACCTATGGGACACTAGAGACTTCTGTGGGAAACTATAGATGCCTATGGGCCCCTAGAGACCCCTATAGAGCCCCAAGGGCCCCTATAGATCCCTATAGACCCCATGGGCCCCTAGAGATCCCTATGGGACCCTATAGACCCCATGGGACCCTATAGACCCCATGGGACACTATAGACCCCTATGGGCCCCTATGGGACCTGATCGATCCCAATGGGACCTGATAGATCACTATGGGCACCTATAGATCCCTATGGGACACTATAGATCCCTACAGACATGGGACACTACAGACACCTATGGGCCCCCATAGACCCCATGGGCACCTATAGGGACACTAGAGACCCCTATGGGCCCCTAGAGACCCCTATGGGACCCCATAGACCTGCATGGGCCCCTAGAGACCCCTATGGGACACTATAGACCCCTAGAGACCCCTATGGGACGCTATAGACTCCATGGGCTTGTTATGGGGTGGGAGGTTTCTCTGGGGGCTATGGGATGGGGGGCTCTATAGGGTTCATGGGATATTGAGGGGTTCTGGGGGGGCTCCGTGGGGTCTATGGGGTCTAGGGGAGCTCATGGGGTCTATGGGGCCTCTATAGGATCTATGGGGTCTAGGGGAGCTCTATAGGGTCTATGGGAGCTCTATAGGGTCTATGGGAGCTCTATAGGGTCTATGGGTCTATAGGGAGCTCTATAGGGTCTATGGGGTCTATGGGGAGCTCTATAGGGTCTATGGGGTCTAGGGGAGCTCTATGGGGTCTATGGGGTCCAAGGGAGCTCTATAGGGTTTATAGGGAGCTCTATAGGGTGTATGGGGAGCTCTATAAGCTCTATAGGGTCTGTGGGGTGTATGGGGTCTGTGGGGAGCTCTATAGGGTCTATGGGGAGCTCTATGGGGTCTATGGGGAGCTCTATGGGGTCTATGGGGTCTAGGGGAGCTCTATGGGGTCTATGGGGTCTATAGGGAGCTCTATAGGGTCTATGGGGAGCTCTATGGGGTCTGTGGGGAGCTCTATAGGGTCTATGGGAGCTCTATAGGGTCTATGGGGTCTATGGGGAGCTCTATAGGGTCTATGGGGTGTATGGTATCTATAGGGAGCTCTATAGGGTCTAGGGGAGCTCTATGGGAAGCTCTATGGGGAGCTCTATGGGGAGCTCTATGGGGTCTATGGGGTCTATAGGGAGCTCTATAGGGTGTATGGGGAGCTCTATAAGCTCTATAGGGTCTGTGGGGTGAATGGGGTCTGTGGGGAGCTCTATAGGGCCTATGGGGAACTCTATGGGGTCTATGGGGTCTAGGGGAGCTCTATAGGGTCTAGGGGAGCTCTATAGGGTCTAGGGGAGCTCTATTGGGAGCTCTATGGGGAGCTCTATAGGGTCTATGGGGAGCTCTATGGGGTCTAGGGGAGCTCTATAGGGTCTAGGGGAGCTCTATGGGGTCTAGGGGGAGCTCTATGGGGAGCTCTATAGGGTCTATGGGGAGCTCTATGGGGTCTATGGGGTCTAGGGGAGCTCTATGGGGTCTATGGGGTCTAGGGGAGCTCTATAGGGTCTGTGGGAGCTCTAGGGGGTCTATGGGGTCTATAGGGAGCTCTATGGGGTCTATAGGGAGCTCTATAGGGTCTATGGGGTCTATAGGGAGCTCTATGGGGTCTATGGGGTCTAGGGGAGCTCTATAGGGTCTAGGGGAGCTCTATGGGGTCTAGGGGAGCTCTATGGGGTCTATGGGGCCTCTATAGGATCTATGGGGTCTAGGGGAGCTCTATAGGGTCTATGGGAGCTCTAGGGGGTCTATGGGTCTATAGGGAGCTCTATAGGGTTTATGGGGTCTAGGGGAGCTCTATAGGGTTTATGGGGTCTAGGGGAGCTCTATAGGGTCTAGGGGAGCTCTATAGGGTCTATGGAGTCTATAGGGAGCTCTATGGGGTCTATAGGGTCTAGGGGAGCTCTGTGGGGAGCTCTATGGGGTCTGTGGGGTGTATGGTATCTATAGGGAACTCTATAGGGTCTATGGGGAGCTCTATGGGGTCTATGGGGAGCTCTATGGGGTCTATGGGGAGCTCTATAAGCTCCATAGGGTCTGTGGGGTTTAGGGACTTTGGGGGTCTCACCGCCGCCCCCCCGGCGCCCCCCAGGTGTGACCCCCTGACCCTGTCCCGCACGGTCCGGCGCATGCTGCGCGACGGCGACGACGACAGCGAGGACAGCGGCGACAGCGGCGACAGCGGCGACAGCGGCGACAGCAGGGACAGCAGCGGGGACAGCAGGGACAGCGGCGACAGCAGGGACAGCGGGGACAGCAGGGACAGCGGGGACAGCGGGGACAGCGGGACCCCCCCTGCCGCCCCCCTGCAGCGCCCCCCCGGCCCCTAGAAGCCCCCCAGGGCTGCCCCCAAAACGTCCCCTCCCATGGGGGGTTATTGGGGTGGGGGCGCTCCCCCAACTCTCATATTAAAGTGCCTTCGCGAGGGTGTCGCCCCCGAGTGGCCCTGGGGGACACGGGGGGGTCCCAAATTCCCCCCTGGGGGGGCTGGACCCGCGCCCCAAAATCCTATTTGGGGTGGGGGCGTTGAAATCCTCCCGGAGTCTCTTTTTTGGGGGTGACGCCCCCCTTTGCGGTATTTTTGGAAAATATTTCGGAGTCACGGGTTGGGGGGCTTGAACCCCCCAAAAACGCCGGGGGGCATAAAAATCTTATTTATCCCAAATTGGGGGGGACGAAAGACCCTAAGAGCCCCAAAATCCATTCGGGGGACCCCAAAAAGCGTCTCGACCCCAATTAGGGGGTGCTGAAACTCCACAAAAAATACCCAAAACCGACCGAGGGGACCACAAAACTCTCTTTATTTCAACTGGGGGCGGTGAAATCCCCCAAGTCCCCAAAAAAACTCAAAATCTCCCCCAAAAACCTTCAAAATCTCCCCCAAAAACCTTCAAAATCCCCCCCAAAAACCTTCAAAATCCCCCCCAAATCCCCCCCAGAAACCCCGAAAATTCTCCTAAATCCCCCAAATCCCAAAAAACCCTCAAAATCTCCCCCAAAAACCCTCAAAATCTCCCCCAAATCTCCCCAAAACCCCCGAAAATTCTCCCAAATCCCCCAAATACCCAAAGCCCTCAAAATCTCCTCCAAAAATCCCCAAAATCTCCCCCAAATCCCCAAAACCCCTCAAAATCTCCTCCAAAAACCCTCAAAATCCCCCCCAAATCCCCCCAAAAAAACCCCAAAATTCTCACAAATCCCCCAGAACCCGCGGCGAGGGGCGGGGCTTGCATGGCTAATAAGGATCTGGCCAATAAGATGGCAGTATGCAAATAAAGGGCGGGTCCAGGGGAGTGAAGCACCGCCCACCTCGGTGTCTCAGCCAATGAGAAGAAGAGAAGGGAGGAGGGGGTGTGGTCTGGGCGTGCGCGGCGCTGTTCTCGCGAAGTTCGAGAGTCTCGCGAGAGTTCGGGGGAGGCCGCGGCGGCGGCGGGATGGGAGCGACGAGGTGGGGCCGGAGCGGGGCGGGAGTGAGGGAAAAAAGGGGAAAAATGGGGAAAAGGTGGGAAAAGGGACGGCCTGGGATGGGCAGAGAACACGGGGAGGGCGTTCCAGCCATGGCGGGGAGATGTCAGCCCTCAGCCGGGGACGAACACCCTCAGGGAGGGGGGACAGGCCTTGCGGAGAGCGGGGACAGGGTGGGCCGCGCTCGGGGTGGGGGTCCGGCCATGGGGGGAGGGGATCCCCCCGTGTGGGGTGAGGTTTGGGGGGCTCTGGCACTCGGGGGGTGAAGCCCCCGCGGTTTGGGGGTGTCTGGGCTGGTGGGGGGGCGGGGGGGGCCTGCTGGGTGGCGCGGGGGGATTTTGGGGAGGGGTCTCACCGCTGTGACACCGTCCCCCCCCCCCAGATGCCCCGTCACTGCTCCGCCGCCGGCTGCTGCACCCGCGACACCCGCGACACTCGCGGCCGAGGCATCTCCTTCCACCGGTGCGTGCCCCCCGCCCCGAGAGACCCCCGGGGGAGGGAGACCCCCACTGCCCACCCCCCAGAGCCCCGCCTGTGCTCTGATCCCCCCCAGCAGTGGGCTGTCCCTGCTGTCACCGCGCCTTGTCAATGAGCTGTCACAGGTGTCACTCCCCCCGTAGCAATGGGCTGTCCCAGGTGTGTCCCCCCCGCAGTAACAATGGGCTGTCCCAGGTATGTTCCCCTCACTTTAGCAATGGGCCATCCCAGGTGTGTCCCCCCACTTCAGCAATGGGCTGTCCCAGGTGTCACCGCGCCTTGTCAATGAGCGGTCACAGGTGTCACTCCCCCCGTAACAATGGGCTGTCCCAGGTGTGTTCCCCCCACCTTATCAGTGGGCTGACCCAGGTGTGTTCCCCCATTTTATCAATGAGCTGTCCTAGGTGTGTTTCCCCCCCAGGACTGTCCCAGGTATGTTCCCCCCCACCTTAACAATGGGCTGTCCCAGGTGTGTTCCCCCCACCTTATCAATGGACCGTCCCAGGTGTGTTCCCCCCACCTTAGCAATGGGCTGTCCCAGGTGTGTTCCCCCCCACCTTAACAATGGGCCATCCCAGGTGTGTCCCCCCCATTTTAGCAATGGGCTGGCCCAGTTGTGCCCCCCAGGGCTGTCTCATGTGTGTCCCCCCCCCCCATTTAAGGGATGGTTCATCCCTGTCCCCTTTAACAGGCCCTGCCTGGACGGTTCCATTTTCGGGGGGAGGGGGGGAAGGTGTCATTCAGCTCTGCAGAAATCGGGATGGCTGGGGGGGGGTGACAGTGTGGCCTCGCAGCTCACCTGTGTCACTTGTGCCACGTCCCCTGTGTGACCCGTGTCCCCCTGTGTGACCCATGTCCCCTCCCGTGTGACCCATGTCCCCTCCCGTGTGACCCATGTCCCTGTGTGACCCATGTCCCCTGTGTGACCCATGTCCCCCTGTGTGACCCATGTCCCCCTGTGTGTGACCCATGTCCCCCTGTGTGACCCATGTCCCCCTGTGTGTGACCCATGTCCCTGTGTGACCCATGTCCCCCTGTGTGTGACCCATGTCCCTGTGTGACCCATGTCCCTGTGTGACCCATGTCCCTGTGTGACCCATGTCCCCCTGTGTGACCCATGTCCCCCTGTGTGACCCATGTCCCCCTGTGTGTGACCCATGTCCCTGTGTGACCCGTGTCCCCCTGTGTGTGACCCATGTCCCTGTGTGACCCATGTCCCCCTGTGTGACCCATGTCCCTGTGTGACCCGTGTCCCTGTGTGACCCGTGTCCCCTCCCGTGTGACCCATGTCCCTGTGTGACCCGTGTCCCCTGTGTGACCCATGTCCCCTCCTGTGTGACCCATGTCCCTGTGTGACCCATGTCCCCCTGTGTGACCCATGTCCCTGTGTGACCCATGTCCCCCTGTGTGTGACCCATGTCCCCCTGTGTGACCCATGTCCCTCTGTGTGTGACCCATGTCCCTGTGTGACCCATGTCCCCTGTGTGACCCATGTCCCCCTGTGTGTGACCCATGTCCCCCTGTGTGACCCATGTCCCCTGTGTGACCCATGTCCCCTCCTGTGTGACCCATGTCCCCCTGTGTGACCCATGTCCCTGTGTGACCCATGTCCCCCTGTGTGACCCATGTCCCCTGTGTGACCCATGTCCCCCTGTGTGACCCATGTCCCTGTGTGACCCGTGTCCCCTGTGTGACCTATGTCCCTGTGTGACCCGTGTCCCCTGTGTGACCCATGTCCCCTCCTGTGTGACCCATGTCCCCCTGTGTGACCCATGTCCCTGTGTGACCCATGTCCCCCTGTGTGACCCATGTCCCCCTGTGTGTGACCCATGTCCCTGTGTGACCCATGTCCCCTGTGTGACCCATGTCCCCCTGTGTGTGACCCATGTCCCCCTGTGTGACCCATGTCCCCCTGTGTGACCCATGTCCCTGTGTGACCCATGTCCCCTGTGTGACCCATGTCCCCCTGTGTGTGACCCATGTCCCTGTGTGACCCATGTCCCCCTGTGTGACCCATGTCCCCCTGTGTGTGACCCATGTCCCTGTGTGACCCGTGTCCCCTGTGTGACCCATGTCCCCTCCTGTGTGACCCATGTCCCCCTGTGTGTGACCCATGTCCCTCTGTGTGACCCATGTCCCCCTGTGTGACCCATGTCCCCTCCCGTGTGACCCATGTCCCCCTGTGTGTGACCCATGTCCCTGTGTGACCCATGTCCCTGTGTGACCCATGTCCCCTTCTGTGTGTGACCCGTGTCCCTGTGTGTGACCCGTGTCCCTGTGTGTGACCCATGTCCCCTTCATGTCCCCCTGTCCCCCTGTGTCCTCCCCATCCCTTTGTGTCCTTTCGTGTCCCCCTGTCACTCTGTGTCCCTCTGTCCCTCTGTGTCCCCACTGTCCCTTTGTATCCCCCTGTGTCCCTGCCATCCCTCCTTGTCCCCCCCATGTCCCCCCGTCCCCCATGTCCCTGCCGTGTCCACCCTATCCCCCTGTCCTTTCGTGTCCCCCTGTGTCTTCTTTGTCCCCTTGTGTCCCCCCGTCCCTTCATGTCCCCCCGTGTCCCTCTCTGTCCCCCCCCGTGTCTCCCCCCGTCCCCTGTGTCCCCCTGTCCCTCCGTGTCCCCCCTGTCCCTTTGTGTCCCGTCTGTCCCCCCTGTTCCCGTGTCCCCCATGTCCCCTGTCCCCCTCGTCCCCCCATGTCCCTGTGTCCCCCCTGTTCCCCCATGTCCCCCCTGTCCCTCCGTGTCCCACTGTGTCCCCCCCATCCCCTGTGTCCCCCCATCCCTTCGTGTCCCTCCATCTCTCTGTGCCCCCGTCGCCCTGTGTCCCCTGTCCCCGTGTCCCTTCATGTCCCCCGTGTCCCTTCATGTCCCCTGTGTCCTTTCATGTCCCCCTGTGTCCCCCTGTCCCCCATGTTCCCCGCATGCCACCCATCCCTTCATGTCCCCCCATCCCCTGTGTCCACCCTGTCCCTCCTGTCCCCCTCTTGTCCCCCCCGTGTGCCCCCATCCCTTCATGTCCCTTCATGTCCCCTCGTGTCCCCCCATTCCCCTGTCCCCCCATGTCCCCACCATCTCCCCATGTGTCCCCCCATGTCCCGCCCTGTCCCCCGTGTCCCCCCCATCACTTCGTGTCCCCCCGTGTCCCCCGCGTCTCCCCTGTCCCTTTGTGTCCCCCCTGCACCCCCCATCCTCGGTGTCCCACATGTCCCCCCATGTCCCCCCATGTCCCCCTGTCCCTCCCCATCCCCCATGTCCCTTGTATCCCCCATGTCCCCCTGCTCCCATCCCTCCGTGTCCCCCATCCCTTCATGTCCTTCATGTCCCCCGTGTCCCCCCATCCCTTTGTGTCCCCCTGTCCCCCCGTGTCCCCCCCATGTCCCCTGTCCCCCCCCATGTCCCCTGTCCCCTCCATGTCCCCCTCTCCCCCATGTCTACCTGTCCCCCCGTGTCCCCTGTGTCCTCCGTCCCCCCATGTCCCCCTGTCCCTTCATGTCCCTCTCTGTCCCTCCATGTTCCCCCCATCCCCCCTGTCCCTTCGTGTCCCCTGTGTCCCCCATCCCTCGTGTCCCTCTCATGTCCCCCCATCCCCCATCCCCCCCAACCCCCCCAACCCCCCCCATCCCTCCGTGTCCCCTCATGTCCCCTGTGTCCGCAGGCTGCCGCGCAAGGACGACCCCCGGCGGGTGCAGTGGCTGGAGAACAGCCGGCGCAGGGACCCCTCGGGGGAGGGGCGCTGGGACCCCTCCTCCAAATACATCTACTTCTGCTCGCAGCACTTCGAGAGCTCCTGCTTCGAGGTAGTGGGCTACAGGTGGGTCTGGGGGCTGCAGGTGGGGCTGGGGGCTGCAGGTGGGTCTGGGGGCTGCAGGGGGGGCTGGGGGCTACAGGTGGGTCTGGGAGCTGCAGGTGAGCCTGGGGGCTGCAGGGGGGTCTGGGGGCTGCAGGGGGGGCTGGGGGCTACAGGTGGGTCTGGGAGCTGCAGGTGAGCCTGGGGGCTGCAGGGGGGTCTGGGGGCTGCAGGGGGGGCTGGGGGCTACAGGTGGGTCTGGGGGCTGCAGGGGGGTCTGGGGGCTGCAGGTGGGGCTGGGGGCTGCAGGGGGGGCTGGGGGCTGCAGGGGGGCCTGGGGGGGGCTACAGGTGGGTCTGGGGGCTGCAGGTGAGCCTGGGGGGGGCTGCAGGGGGGGCTGGGGGGGGCTGCAGGTGAGCCCTGGGGGGCTGTAGGTGAGGCTACAGGTGGGGCTGCAGGTGAGCCTGGGGGCTGCAGGTGAGCCTGCACATGGGGCTGGGGCTGCAGGGGGGGCTACAGGTGGGTCTGGGGGCTGCAGGTAAGGGTCCAGGTGAGCCTGGGGGCTACAGGTGAGCCTGGGGGGCTGCAGGTGAGGGTACAGGTGGGGCTGGGGGGGCTGCAGGTGAGGTTACAGGTGAGTCTGGGGTCTACAGGTGGGGCTGGGGGCTGCAGGTGAGGGTGCAGGTGATCCCAGGTGGGCTGCAGGCTCACCTGGGACCCCCAGCCCCCCCTCCCTTACACCTCAGCCCCCCCCCCAGCCATTCCAGGGACCCCTCAGGGATTTTTGGGTTCCCCCGGAGCTCGCGGTGCCCCCCGGGACCCCTCCCCAGATTTGGGGGTCTCCCCTGACCCCCTTTCCCCCCCAGTGGCTACCACCGCCTCAAGGAGGGTGCCGTCCCCACCGTCTTCGCCGCCGGCCCCTCCCGGCCCCCCCGGACCCCCCGGCCGAAGCCCCCCCCGCCCGACAGCGACCCCCCGAAGCCCCTGCGGACCCCCCGCAAGTGGAAGTGAGTCTGGGGGGCTTCGGGGGGGGTCGGGGGGCGGATTTCCGATTTATCCGCGGCACAGGACCCTCGGGACCCCTGAGCTCTCCCACCCCGGGGGTCTCCTTCGTCTCTGGGGGGTCAGGGGGGTATCCCCAATTTACCCCTGGCGCAGGACCCTCGGGACCCCCCGAGCTCTCCCACCCCGGGGGTCTCCTTCATCTCTGGGGGGTCAGGGGGGGATCCCCAATTTACCCCTGGCGCAGGACCCTCGGGACCCCCGGAGCTGTCCCATCCCTGGGGGTCTTCTTTGTCTCTGGGGGGCTCCTCAGGATAATTGGGGGTCCCCTGTTTGTTCTGGGAACAGGTGGGACCCCCCCCCCGATATCTCCTGCCCCCTGTGACCCCCCCAAGAGACCTCTCCCACCCCCGGGGGGCTTTGGGGGGTCTCATATTGGGGGGGGTCTCATATTGGGGGGTTTCATTTATTCTTGGAATAGGTGGGACCCCCCGCATCCCCTCTGGATCCCCCCCCAACATCCCCTGCCCCCCATGACCCCCCCCCATTTTCCCACCCCTGGGGGGCTTTGGGGGGGTGTCAGAGAATAAAGAATTTCCTTTATTTATTCTTGGAATAGTTGGGACCCCCCAATTCCCTCTGGATCCCCCCCCACCCAACATCTCCCACCCCCCATTTCCCCACAGGACCCCTCCCCCTCCGGGCCTCCCCTCCCCCCACTGCCCCCCACCATAACCCCCCCTCCTCTCCCCCCAGACGCGACCCCCTCCCCCACCTACCCCCCACCATAACCCCCCCTTCTCTCCCCCCAGACGGGACCCCCTCCCGTCCCCCCACTGCCCCCCACCATAACCCCCCCTTTCTCTCCCCCAGACGGGACCCCCTCCCCTCCCCTACCTACCCCCCACCATAACCCCCCCTTCTCTCTCCCCCAGACGGGACCCCCTCCCGTCCCCCCACTGCCCCCCACCATAACCCCCCCTTTCTCTCCCCCAGACGGGACCCCCTCCCCTCCCCTACCTACCCCCCACCATAACCCCCCCTTCTCTCTCCCCCAGACGGGACCCCCTCCCGTCCCCTCCCCCCACTGCCCCACATCATAACCCCCCCTTTCTCCCCCAGATGGGACCCCCTCCCCTCCCCCACCTACCCCCCACCATAACCCCCCCTTCCTCTCCCCCCAGACGGGACCCCCTCCCCTCCCCCACCTACCCCCCACCATAACCCCCCCTTTCTCTCTGCCCCCAGGCGGGACCCCCTCCCCTCCCCCTGCCTGCCCCCCACCATAACCCCCCCTTTCTCTCCCCAGACGGGACCCCCTCCCGTCCCCGCCGGACCCCCCGTTCCCCTCGGACGTCTCGTGCTTCCCTCGGGACACCAAAGCCCCCGGCCCCGCTCCGGCCGGCGACCACGGCGGCGTCCCGGCGCTGCCCGGCCCCTCGGGCGCCGTCCCCGAGACCCTCCTGGTGGCCACGGGCGACGAGGAAGCCACGGCCACACCCGCCCTGCCCGAAGGAGCCCCTCCAGCCCCCGCGGGACCCCCGGCAGGACCCCCGGGCCCCCCGTCGCCGTCGCTGTTCATGCTGCGGCTGCCGCCGCGCGCGGGCTCGTACATCCAGAGCGAGCACAGCTACCAGGTGGGCAGCGCGCTGCTCTGGAAGCGCCGCGCCGAGGCCGCGCTCGACGCCCTGGACAAGGCGCAGCGGCAGCTCCAGGCCGGGAAACGCCGCGAGCAGCGCCTGCGCCTGCGCCTGGCCGAGCTGCAGAGGGAGAGGAGGGGGCTCGCCGAGCCCAGGAGGAGCCCCAAGGAAGCCCCCGCGCCGCCGCTGGACGCCGAGCTGCTCGGAGACGCAGGGCGGTGAGGAGGAGGAGGAGGTTTGGGCGAGGCTCGGGGAGGTTTGTAAATAAAGGTTTTTCGCCTTTTCTACGCGGAATTTTTGGGATTTACGGGGAGATGGAGTTCTGGGTGGGGCCGGGATTTTGGATGGGGTAAGGGGGAATGGTTTCGTGCTGGAAATGGGGAGATTGCGGTGGGATTTTGGGAAGAAATCCTTCCCTGTGAGGTGGGTGGGGCTGGAATGAAATTCCCCATGGCCACTCCATCCCTGGAAATGTTCAAGTCCATGGATGGACCATCCTGGGATGGCAGAAGGTGTCCCCAAAGGTGGCAGGGGTGGCACTGCATGGACTTTGAGGTCCTTCCGCCCCAAACCATTCCATGGTTTTATAAACTGGTGGAATGGTGTCACGCTGGAAATGGGGAGATTTCAGTGGGATTTGGGAAGAAATCCTTCCCTGTGAGGTTGGTGGGGTTGGAATGAAATTCCCCATGGCCACTCCATCCCTGGAAATGTTCAAGTCCATGGATGGACCATCCTGGGATGGCAGAAAGTGTCCCCAAACGTGGCAGAGGTGGCACTGGATGGACTTAGAGGTCCTTCCGCCCCAAACCATTCCGTGATTTTTCACGCTGGAAATGGGGAGATTTCGGTGAGATTTTGGGAAGAAATCCCTCCCTGTGAGGTTGGTGGGGTTGGAATGAAATTCTCCATGGCCACTCCATCCCTGGAAATGCCCAAGGCCAGGTTGGACCAACCTGGGACAGCAGAAAGTGTCCCCAAACGTGGCAGGGGTGGCACTGCATGGACTTTGAGGTCCTTCCGCCCCAAACCATTCCATGATTTTATAAATTGGGGGAACCACGCTGGAAATGGGGAGATTTCAGCGGGATTTTGGGAAGAAATCCTTCCCTGTGATGTTGGTGGGGCTGGAATGAAATTCCCCATGGCCACTCCATCCCTGGAAATGTTCAAGTCCAGGTTGGACAGCACTTGGACCAACCTGGGATGGCAGAAGGTGTCCCCAAACGTGGCATAGGTGGCACTGCATGGACTTTGAGGTCCTTCCGCCCCAAACCATTCTGTGATTTTATAATTTGGGGGAATGGTGTCATGAATCCGACACAAATCAGCCCCGTCAGTGTCGGTGAAGCTCTGGTGGGAGGGTGGGAGAAGCCAATTCTGCTGTGGGGCTGTGAGATTTGGGGGATCCCACCCACCCCTCGGTCATTTTGGGGAGGAATAAATGGGATTTGTTCCGGGGCGGGAGCAGAACGAGGTTTTGGCAGCTCCGGATCGAAAAGAACAAAAATCCTTCTCCCACCGCCGCGATTTGGGGCATCACCCGCCCCTTCCAGTGGGGAAAACGAGGATCCATCCCAAAAACAGCCCAAAAAACGGGAATTAAGGGTTTAATTTCCACAGCACGGAGGCGCCGGGGCGGGATGGCCCCGACCCTTCCCCTCCTCGTGCTCTCACACGGTTCAAACCTCCCCCAAGGAGGCCCAAAGTGCCTGATTAGCCCCAAATTAGTCTCTGCTAATTACCCCGAGGCCCGAAGAGCCGCTAGAGACTGAGCTTCATGTCGCGGATGGCGGCGAAGGTGTCGGGGGTCAGCGGCACGTAGGACCTGCGCGCGTCGTCGCGGAAGAACAGGCGGTCCCGGATGAGCTGGGGGTCGAAGCCCTCCTTGACCAGGTTGCTCTTGCACTGCTTGAAGGTGCCCGTGATCTCCAGAGCGTCCTGGGGACAGGGACGGCGTCGGGATGGGGGATGTCAGGATCAGGGGACGTCAGGATTTGGGACGTCAGGATTGGGGACATCAGGATTTGGGGGACGTTGGGATTGGGGACATCGGGATCGGGGACATTGGGATTGGGGGACATCAGGATTGGGGACATCAGGATTGGGGACGTCGGGATTGGGGACCTCGAGGCTGTGCCATCGTGGGAAGTGGGTCTGTGACCGGAACTGGATGAGACTTCCCACCCCAAACCATTCCTGATTCCATCCTGGACCTGGATGAGCTCTCCCAACCCAAACCATTCCTGACTCCATCCCTGACCGGAACTGGATGAGCTCTCCCAACCCAAACCATTCCTGACTCCATCCCTGACCGGAACTGGATGAGCTCTCCAACCCAAACCATTCCCAATTCCATCCCTGACCGGAACTGGATGAGCTCTCCAACCCAAACCATTCCTGATTCCATCCCTGACCGGAACTGGATGAGACTTCCCACCCCAAACCATTCCTGACTCCATCCCTGACCGGAACTGGATGAGACTTCCCACCCCAAACCATTCCTGATTCCATCCCTGACCGGAACTGGATGAGCTCTCCAACCCAAACCATTCCTGACTCCATCCCTGACCAGAACTGGATGAGCTCTCCAACCCAAACCATTCCTGACTCCATCCCTGACCAGAACTGGATGAGCTCTCCAACCCAAACCATTCCTGACTCCATCCCTGACCAGAACTGGATGAGCTCTCCAACCCAAACCATTCCCAATTCCATCTGTGACTGGACCTGGATGAGCTCTCCAACCCAAACCATTCCTGATTCCTTCCCTGACCGGAACTGGATGAGCTCTCCAACCCAAACCATTCCTGATTCCATCCCTGACCGGAACTGGATGAGCTCTCCCAACCCAAACCATTCCTGACTCCATCCACGACCGGAACTGGATGAGCTCTCCCAACCCAAACCATTCCTGACTCCATCCCTGACCGGAACTGGATGAGCTCTCTGAACCCAAACCATTCCCAATTCCATCCCTGACCGGAACTGGATGAGCTCTCCAACCCAAACCATTCCTGACTCCATCCCTGACCGGAACTGGATGAGCTCTCTGAACCCAAACCATTCCCAATTCCATCCCTGACCGGAACTGGATGAGCTCTCCAACCCAAACCATTCCTGACTCCATCCCTGACCGGAACTGGATGAGCTCTCTGAACCCAAACCATTCCTAATTCCATCCTGGACCTGGATGAGCTCTCCCAACCCAAACCATTCCCAATTCCATCCTCCATGACCAGAACTGGCCACGGACACTGCCGGACCTCCCCCAACCCGAGCCCCACCGCAGCCCCCCGATTCCCCCCAGGACCCCCCGAGGCCGGGCCGCGCTGACCTGGATGCGGACGAAGCGCGGGGCGGCGTAGGCTGGCAGCGTGTCCCTCGTGAAGGCGTAGAGTTTGTCACCGTCGAAGGTGGCGCCGTCCTTGAGGCGCACGGCGGCCATGCCGCAGCGACCCTCGCACCCTGCGGACGGTCCCGGAGTCACCTGGGGCCACCTGGGGCCACCTGGAGTGTCCTTGGGCTACCGGGGGAGGGCTGCCTTGTGGCCAAAGCCACACCGAAAATTTTGGGTGGCTCTGTCCCAATTTTGGTGCCGTGAAGGCCTCTGGGACAGCGGTGCAGTCACATCGCATACCCAGAACCACACCAGGTGCTTTTTTTGGGTGAATTTTTCCCATTTTCGCCTCTTTGGTGGCCGTGTGGACCCAACCCGGCACCTGACGCTTGTTTTGGGCACCAAGTCCTGTTTTACATTTTTTGGGTGAATTTTTCCCATTTTCGCCTCTTTTGTGGCCGTGTGGACCCAACTCAGCACCTGATGCTTTTTTTGGGCACCAAGTCCTGTTTTACCTTTTTTGGGGATATTTTGTGCTCAGAACAACTCTGGATTCTCAATTCGAACAACCGAGTCCCGATGGCCTCTTGGACCACCTGGGGCCACATCGCCGTCCCCACGTCCTCGTTTCGGTGACACTCACCCGGCACGGCCACGCCGTAGACGTTGACCTCCTGGATGAAGCTCACCAAGCCCAGCGTGGCCTCCACCTCCGTCGTGGCCACGTTCTCACCTTTCCACCTGGGGAGGAGAAGGGACGGAGCCGTTGGGGGAATTCTGACCGGCGCTGACCGCTCGGACACGCGCCGGAGCGCCGGAATTACCGGAAAGTGTCCCCGACGCGGTCCTGGAAGTACATGAACCTCTCGCGGTCCATCATGAGGAGGTCGCCGCTGTTGAAGAAGGCATCGCCTTTGGCCAGGACGTCCCTGAGGATCTTCTTCTCGGTCTTCTGGGAGTCTCCGGCGTAGCCGTGGAACGGCGTGTTCTTGGTGATCTTCACCACCAGCAGCCCCGTCTCACCTTGGGGAGGCACGCGAGGGTTGGGGGCTGCTCGGACCCCCGCCCTGGCCTCCTCCGGGGGGTTCTGGAAGCTTCCAGCCCCCCAAAAGAAGGCGTGGAGGGGTTGATCCTCACCGGGCTGGACGGGGATGCAGAGGCCGCGCTCGTCGCGCACGGGCTCGTCCTCCTCCACGTTGTAGCGGATGAGCTCGAAGGGAGCGAAGAGCTGTGGGGACGGAGAAAATTTGGGTTAAAAATTCCCTGCCGCCGTCGGTGCGTCCCGCGCAGTCCTGACGTCGAGGGGATTCAAAACCATTCGGTTTTTGATCTTTCGGTTCTTAGAAGTCGCTGGAATTAAATCTTATTTGAATCCGTTTAAAGAAAGTTTTAGTTTAAAGAAAGATTAGTTACACCAAACTTGGGGTGGTATTTTCCAAATCCAGGACCCACGAGATAACCCAAAAAAGGGAAAAAATCTGATTTTTGCAAATTTTGCTCGACAGGTGGGTGGGTGCTGAGGTGGGTTCAATCTTATTTGAATTCATTTAAAGAAAATTTTATCAGATTGATTACACCGAACTCGGGGTGATATTTTCCAAATCCAGGACCCACGGGACAAGAAAAAAGGGGAAAAATCTGATTTTTGTGGATTTTGCTGAGATGGGTGGGTGCTGAGGTCAGTTCAATCTTATTGAATCTGTTTAAAAAAGATTTCATCTGATTGATTACACCAAACTCAGGGTGGTATTTTCCAAATCCAGGACCCACGGGACAACAAAAAAGGGGAAAAAATCTGATTTTTGTGGATTTTGCTGGGATGGGTGGGTGCTGAGATGACCAAAGGGACCTTTCTTGGGCACAGACATGTCCAGGTCCCCATGGAAAGCCCAAAACCAACGCTGTTAGCCAACCAGGTGGAGGGAACTCGTTTTGGGTGTGAAAATGACATTTTGGGGACTCTGGTGCCAGCACAACCCAATGGCCATCGTTGACCTCCTGGGGACATCACCGTCTGCTCCACCACCCCGAGGTGTCCCCGAGGGTCCGTTCCTCACCCGAAACCCACCCGAGGTGTCCCCGAGGGTCCGTTCCTCGCCCGAAACCCACCTGAGGTGTCCCCGAGGGTCCGTTCCTCGCCCGAAACCCACCCCGAGATCCCTCCCAGAGGCCGTTCCTCACCCGAAACCCACCCGAGGTGTCCCCAAGAGGCCGTTCCTTGCCCGAAACCCACCTGAGGTGTCCCCAAGAGACTGTTCCTCACCCGAAACCCACCCTGAGGTCCCTCCCAGAGGCTGTTCCTCTCCCAAAACCCACCCGAGGTGTCCCCAAGAGGCCGTTCCTTGCCCGAAACCCACCTGAGGTGTCCCCAAGAGACTGTTCCTCACCCGAAACCCACCCTGAGGTCCCTCCCAGAGGCTGTTCCTCTCCCAAAACCCACCCGAGGTGTCCCCCAGAGGCCGTTCCTCGCCCAAAACCCACCCGAGGTGTCCCCAAGAGGCCGTTCCTCTCCCAAAACCCACCCGAGGTGTCCCCAAGAGGCTGTTCCTCTCCCAAAACCCACCCGAGGTGTCCCCCAGAGGCCGTTCCTCTCCCAAAACCCACCCAGCAGTGCCGCGCCCTCACCTTGAGGAACCTGTTGGCCCTGCCCACGGCGCCGACCTTGCCGGTGTAGTTGATGAAGCCGGCGTTGCCCTCGGTGGCTCCGTAGAACTCCCAGACGGCCACGGGCCCGAAGCGCCGCAGGAACTCCTTCCACACCTCCGCCCTCATGCCGTTGCCCAGGGCCATGCGCACGCCGTGATCGCGGTCGTCGTCGCGCTGGGGGGACGGGGGACACCTCGGGGTGTGACCGGAGCGTCACCGCGTCCCCCCCGGGTGGGTGCGGGGCGGGCGGGGCCTCACCTTGGGGGTGTTGCACAGGTAGCGCATGAGCTCGCCCACGTATTGGATGACGGAGACGTTGTAGCGCCGGCAGTCGGCCCAGAACTGCGAGGCCGAGAACTTGGCGCGCAGGACGCAGGTGGCACCTGGGGGACACGGCATGGGGACCCTGGCCCTGGTCTCTTTTGGCTTTGTCTCTGTTCATCGTCCATCCAGCTCTCCATTCATCCCTCTGTCCGTCCATCCATCCATCCATCCATGGATCCATCTATGCATCCATCCATCCATGGATTCCATCCAACTGTCCATCCATCCATCCATCCCTTCGTCCATCCATCCATGGATCCATCTATTCATCCAGCCATCCATCCATGGATTCCATCCATTCATCCATGGATTCCATCCGTCCATCCATCCATCCATCCATCCATCCATGGATTCCATCTATGCATCCATCCATCCATGGATTCGATTCATCTGTCCATCCGTCCATCCATCCATCCATCCATGGATTCCATCCATCCATCCATCCATCCATCCATGGATTCCATCCATCCATCCATCCATCCATCCATGGATTCCTTCCATCCATCCATCCCTCCATCCATCCATTGTCCATCCATCCATCCATCCCTCCATCCATCCATCCCTGTCCATCCATCCATCCATCCATCCATGGATTTCTTCCATCCATCCATCCATCCATCCATCCATCCATCCATCCATCCATCCCTGTCCATCCATCCATCCATCCATCCACGGATTTCTTCCATCCATCATCCATCCATCCATCCATCCATCCATCCATCCATCCCTGTCCATCCATCCATCCATCCATCCATCCATCCATCCCTCCATCCATCCATCCATCCCTGTCCATCCATCCATCCATCCATCCATGGATTTCTTCCATCCATCCATCCATCATCCATCCATCCCTGTCCATCCGTCCATCCATCAATCCAAAGATCCGTCCATCCATCCATCCCTCCATCCATCCATCCATTCATCCATCGTCTATCCGTCCGTCTGTCCATCCGTCCATGGATTCCATCCCTTCATCCATCCGTCCATTCATCCATCATCTGTCCATCCATCATCCATCCATCCATCCATCATCCATCCATCCATCATCCATCCATCCATCATCCATCCATCCATCCATCCATCCATCCATCATCCATCCATCCATCATCCATCCATCCATCATCCATCCATCATCCATCCATCCATCATCCATCCATCCATCCATCCATCCATCATCCATCCATCCATCCATCCACCATCCATCCACCATCCATCCATGGATCCATCCATGGATTCCATCCATCCATCCATCCATCTATGGATTCCACCCATGGATCCATCCATCCATCCATCCCTCCCCCCATCCCCCTCCGTCCCTCCCGGCCTGTCCGCGCGGGCTGGGGTACGTACCGACCTCGAGGCAGCCCCCGAGGCCGACGAGCAGCCCGGCCGAGTGGTAGAGCGGCAGCGTCGTGTAGACGACGTCGTCGGGCCGCAGGCCACAGATGCGGCCCAGGCTGGCCACCATCAGCAGCTTCTGCTCCGTGATCACCGCGGCCTTGGGCAGCCCTGGGCGGGGGATGGACAGGGGGAATGGGTGGGGCAGGGGTCAGTTCCCCGGGGTGGGGTCTCCATCCCCAGGGTGGGGGTCCATTCCCTGGGGTGGGGGTCCATTCCCTGGGGTGGGGGGTCTCCATCCCCGGGGTGGGAGGTCTTCATTCCCTGGGGTGGGGGTCCATTCCCTGGGGCAGGGGTCCATTCCCTGGGGCAGGGGTCCATTCCCTGGGGCGGGGGTCCATTCCCTGGGGTGGGGGTCCATTCCCTGGGGTGGGGGGTCCATTCCCTGGCGTGGGGTCTCCATTCCCTGGGGTGGGGGGTCTCCATCCCCAGGGTGGGGGTCCATTCCCTGGGGTGGGGGTCCATTCCTTGGGGTGGGGGGTCCATTCCCTGGGGTGGGGTCTCCATCCCCTGGGGCAGGGGTCCATTCCCTGGGGTGGGGGTCCATTCCCTGGGGTGGGGGGTCTCCATCCCCAGGGTGGGGGGTCCATTCCCTGGGGTGGGTGGTCTCCATCCCCTGGGGCAGGGGTCCATTCCCTGGGGTGGGGGTCCATTCCCTGGGGTGGGGTCTCCACCCTGGCTGGAGGAACCCTGAGGAACCTCGTCCAGGTTGGGTGGGTCTGGTTTGGGTTCGGGGTGGATGAAGGTCTGGCCCTGCTCCACCCCAGCGAGGACAGACCCCTGAGTGACACCCAACTGTCCCACGGACACGGCCAGGACACGCCTGGCCCAGGTGGACCCGTGATGGTCACTCTGGGGTCCGGTTTGGGTTGAGGGTTGACCAGGGAGGTCCCACCCCACCCCAATGAGGACAGACCCCATGAGTGATGCCCAACTCTCCCATGGACACGCCTGGCCCAGGTGGACCCACGATGGTCACTCTGGGGTCCAGTTTGGGCTGAGGGTTGGTGAGGGAGGTCCTGGACACACAGTGAGTGACCCTCCCATGGACACAGGACACGCCTGGCCCAGATGGACCCACAGTGGTCACTCTGGGGTCTGGGCTGGGCTGAGGGTTGACCAGGGAGGTGCCACCCCACCCCAACAAGACCAAACCCAGGCACATGACGAGTGGCCCTCCTGGCCCAAATGGACCCGCGATGGTCAGTGTGGGGTCCAGTTGGGATGAGAGTTGGTGAGGGAGGTCCCACCCCACCCCAGTGAGGACAGACCCGTGAGTGACACCCAACTCTCCTATGGACACGCCTGACCCAGGTGGACCCACAATGGTCACTCTGGGGTCTGGTCTGGGCTGAGGGTTGATGAGGGAGGTCCCAGGAACATAGCAAGTGACCCTCCCACAGACACAGGACACGCTCAGCCCAGGTGGACCCGCGATGGTCACTCTGGGGTCCAGTTTGGGCTGAGGGCTGACCAGGGAAGTCCCACCCCACCCCAACATGGCCAAACCCAGGCACGTGGCCAGTGACCCTCCTGGTCCAGGTGGGCCCATGATGGTCAGTGTGGGGTCCGGTTTGGCTTGAAGGTTGATGAGGGAGGTCCAATCCGGACATGCCCAGCCCAGGTGGACCCGCGATGGTCACTCTGGGGTCCAGTTTGGGTTGAGGGCTGACCAGGGAGGTCCCACCCCACCCCAACATGACCAAACCCAGGCACATGGCCAGTAACGCTCCCGGCCCAGATGGACCTCTGACGGTCAGACAAAGCCCCCCAAGCCCCTCCAAGCCACCCACCCAGGGGGACACCCTTCCCCCGCTGCCGCCCCGGGAGGCTCCGCGGCTCACCGGTGGTGCCGGAGGTGTAGATGTACATGGCCTTGGAGTCGGCGGTGACGCCGGCGCGGTGCTCGGCCGGTGGGGACTCGTCCGGGGCCGCGTCGATGGCAGGGAGCAGAGCCTCCACGCCCGGCGTGGGTGACACCGCGCTCAGGTAGAAGACGCGGACGCCATCGCGCTCCAGATCCGGCAGAACCTCCTCCACGGCCTCGTGCAGCTCTGGGGACAGTGGAGAGGTCACGAGGGGTGAGGGGACACCGAGGGGACACTGAGGGGTGGGGGACACCGAGGGGTGAGGGGACACCGAGGGGTGAGGAACACCGAGGGGTGAGGGGACACCGATGGGTGGGGGGCAGTGAGGGGTGGGGGGGGACACCAAGGGGGTGAGGGGACACTGAGGGGTGAGGGGCAGTGAGGGGTGGGGGACACTGAGGGGTGGGGGGCAGTGAGGGGTGAGGGGACACTGAGGGGTGAGGGACACTGACGGGACACTGAGGGATGGGGAAGGGAGGCCTGAATGGGCACCAGGGCAGGTGGGCACCTGGGGAGTGGTGGGTGGGAGGCCTGGATCGCAGGTGGGCAGCCCAGGAATCCCAAATGAGCCCCGAAATGACCTCAGGGGTGCTCCCAACTGACCCCAAATGAGCCCCAAAATGACCCAAATGTACCCCAAATAAGAACACGGATTGGGTGGGAACCCCAAGTACCCCAAATGAGCCCCGAAATGACCCCAGTGTACCCCAAATAGGAACAGGGATTGGGGGGGCACCCTGGGAACGGTGGACAGGAGGTACGAGGGTCCCAGGTGGGCACCCGGCCAGGGGGGCACCCCAAAATGACATCCCAAATGGGCACCCCAAAAGAGCTCCCCAGATCCCCCCAAACCCCCAATGCCGACCCTGAGCACCCCAAAAGGACTCCCTGATCCCCCAAACCCCCTGAGGGGAGCCCCCAGACCCTCCGAGGGTCACCCTGAGCACCCCGAAAGAGCTCCCTGATCCCCCAGACCCCCCGAGGTGAGCCCCCAATGCCCCCGAGGGTCACCCTGAGCACCCCAAAAGGACTCCCAGATCCCCCAAACCCCCTGAGGAGAGCCCCCAGACCCCCCAAACCCCCAATGCCCACTCTGAGCGCCCCAAAAGGGCTCCCCAAAGCCCCCAAGGCCCCCCAGGTGCACCCTGAGCACCCCAAAAGGGCTCCCCCGATCACCCAGGCCCCCCAAGATGACCCCCCAGACCCCCCGAGGGTCACCCTGAGCACCCCAAAAGGGCTCCCCAGACCCCCCAAACCCCCCGAGGTGAAACCCAAACCCCCCAGACCCCCCGAGGGTCACCCTGAGCGCCCCAAAATGGGGGTCCCAACCAGCCAGGCCCCTGAGGGTCCCCACGGGGCACCCCAAAAGGGTCCCCAGTGACCCCGAGGGTGTCCCCAGGGAGTGACACGCGTGCACAGCCATGTGCAGGCACACGGACACGCGTGAAGGGACAGTGACACCGTGAAGGGACAGTGACACCGTGAAGGGACAGTGACACCGTGAGGGGACAGTGACACCGTGAGGGGACAGTGACACCATGAAGGGACAGTGACACCGTGAGGGGACAGTGACACCGTGAGGGGACAGTGACACCATGAAGGGACAGTGACACCGTGAGGGGACAGTGACACGTGTGAAGGGACAGTGACACCGTGAGGGGACAGTGACACTGTGAAGGGACAGTGACACCGTGAAGGGACGGTGACACCGTGAAGGGACGGTGACATGTGTGAAGGGACAGTGACACTGTGAGGGGACAGTGACACCGTGAAGGGACAGTGACACCGTGAGGGGATGGTGACACTGTGAAAGGACAGTGACACCGTGAGGGGACAGTGACACCGTGAGGGGACAGTGACACCATGAAGGGACAGTGACACGTGTGCAAACCTCCCCAGCACACGTTTGCTCAGCAGGGCTGGCGAGGGCAGTGCCAGCCTTGGTGACACCAACCTCTCTGTGTCCCCAGAGCCCCTGACCGCCCCATTGTCCCCTCTCACTGGGACTGGTGACAATGACACTGACCCTGGTGGCCATTTCCCGTGTCCCCACAGCCCCTGACCACGCCATTGTCCCCCTGTCACCAGGGCTGGTGAGCACCAGGGTGACCCTGGTGACCCCAACCCCTCCATGTCCCCTCCGTCCCCTCTCACCAGGGCTGGCAAGGGTGACAGTGACCCTGGTGACCATTTCCCATGTCCCCACAGCCCCCCTGTCCCCACACTCTGTCACACCACGGTGACCCTGGTGACCCCAACCCCTCCATGTCCCCTCTGTCCCCTCTCACCAGGGCTGGTGACCACCACGGTGACCTTGGTGACCCCAACCCCTCCCTGTCCCCTCTGTCCCCTCTCACCAGGGCTGGCGATCACCAGCGTGGCCTGGTGGGGATGTCACTGACCCTGGTGACCCCAACCCCTCCATGTCCCCTCTGTCCCCTCTCACCAGGGCTGGCGAGCACCACGGTGACCTTGGTGACCCCAACCCCTCCCTGTCCCCTCTGTCCCCTCTCACCAGGGCTGGCGATGACTGGGGTGACCTTGGTGACCCCAACCCCTCCCTGTCCCCTCTGTCCCCTCTCACCAGGGCTGGCGAGCACCACGGTGACCTTGGTGACCCCAACCCCTCCCTGTCCCCTCCGTCCCCTCTCACCAGGGCTGGCGAGCACCACGGTGACCTTGGTGACCCCAACCCCTCCGTGTCACCTCCATCTCCTCTCACCAGGGCTGGCGATCACCAGGGTGACCCTGGTGGCCATTTCCCATGTCCCCACAGCCCGTGACCATGCCACTGTCCCCTCTCACTGGGGCTGGTGATCACCAGGGTGACCCTGGTGACCCCAACCCCTCCATGTCCCCTCCATGTCCCCATTGTCCCCTCTCACCAGGGCTGGCAAGGGTGACAGTGACCCTGGTGACCCCAACCCCTCCGTGTCCCCACTGTCCCCTCTGTCCCCTCTCACCAGGGCTGGCGAGCACCACAGTGACCCTGGTGACCCCAACCCCTCCCTGTCCCCTCCGTGTCCCCTCCGTCCCGTCTCACCAGGGCTGGCGATGACCAGGGTGACCCTGGTGACCCCAACCCCTCCCTGTCCCCTCCGTGTCCCCATTGTCCCCTCTCACCAGGGCTGGCGATGACCAGCGTGGCCTGGTGGGGATGTCACTGACCATGGTGACCCCAACCCCTCCGTGTCCCCTCTGTCCCCTCTCACCAGGGCTGGCGAGCACCACGGTGACCTTGGTGACCCCAACCCCTCCCTGTCCCCTCCGTGTCCCCTCTGTCCCCTCTCACCAGGGCTGGCGATGACCAGCGTGGCCTGGTGGGGATGTCACTGACCATGGTGGCCCCAACCCCTCCCTGTCCCCTTTGTGTCCCCTCCGTCCCCTCTCACCAGGGCTGGTGATCACCAGGGTGACCCTGGTGGCCATTTCCCGTGTCCCCACAGCCCCTGACCATGCCGCTGTCCCCTCTCACTGGGGCTGGCGATCACCAGGGTGACCCCAACCCCTCCGTGTCCCCTCCGTCCCCTCTCACCAGGGTTGGCAATCACCAGGATGGCTTTGGTGACCCCAACCCCTCCCTGTCCCCTCCGTGTCCCCATTGTCCCCTCTCACCAGGGCTGGCGATGACCAGGGTGACCCTGGTGACCCCAACCCCTCCCTGTCCCCACTGTCCCCTCTGTCCCCTCTCACCAGGGCTGGCGATCACCAGGGTGGCCTGGTGGGGATGTCACTGACCCTGGTGACCCCAACCCCTCCCTGTCCCCTCCGTGTCCCCTCCGTCCCCTCTCACCAGGGCTGGCGATGACCAGGGTGACCTTGGTGACCCCAACCCCTCCGTGTCACCTCCATCTCCTCTCACCAGGGCTGGCGATCACCAGGGTGACCCTGGTGGCCATTTCCCATGTCCCCACAGCCCGTGACCATGCCACTGTCCCCTCTCACTGGGGCTGGTGATCACCAGGGTGACCATGGTGACCCCAACCCCTCCCTGTCCCCTCCGTGTCCCCTCCGTCCCCTCTCACCAGGGCTGGCAATCACCACAGTGACCCTGGTGACCCCAACCCCTCCCTGTCCCCTCCGTGTCCCCTCCGTCCCCTCTCACCAGGGCTGGCGATGACCAGGGTGACCCTGATGACCCCAACCTCTCCCTGTCCCCTCCGTGTCCCCTCTGTCCCCTCTCACCGGGGCTGGCGATGACCAGCGTGGCCTGGTGGGGATGTCACTGACCATGGTGACCCCAACCCCTCCCTGTCCCCTCCGTGTCCCCTCTGTCCCCTCTCACCGGGGCTGGCGATGACCAGCGTGGCCTGGTGGGGATGTCACTGACCATGGTGACCCCAACCCCTCCCTGTCCCCTCCGTGTCCCCATTGTCCCCTCTCACCAGGGCTGGCGATGACCAGCGTGGCCTGGTGGGGATGTCACTGACCATGGTGACCCCAACCCCTCCATGTCCCCTCTGTCCCCTCTCACCAGGGCTGGCGAGCACCACGGTGACCTTGGTGACCCCAATCCCTCCCTGTCCCCTCCGTGTCCCCATTGTCCCCTCTCACCAGGGCTGGCGATCACCAGCGTGCCCTGGTGGGGATGTCACTGACCATGGTGACCCCAACCCCTCCCTGTCCCCTCCGTGTCCCCACTGTCCCCTCTCACCAGGGCTGGCGATGACCAGCGTGGCCTGCGCCGCCTGCAGCGCGTGCCGCAGCGCGCGTCCCCGCACGTTGCAGTTGAGGCAGGCCATGGGGCAGCCCAGCTTGGCCAGCGCTAGCCACGTCCACAGGTAGCCCGGCTCGTTGGGCAGGAACACGGCCACCGTGCGGCCACTGCGCAGCCCCAGGTGTCGCCGCAGGGCCCAGGCCGCGCGGTTGCTGCGCCGCTCCACGTCCTCGTAGGTGAGGACCTCGTCCTGGAAGAGCAGCAGCGGCCGGCGGGGCTGGCGCCGCGCGTGTCGCCGGAACACGTCGAGCAGGGTGACCGCCGGCCGGCGCGACAGGCGGCGGCGACAGCGCAGCGACGAGCTGGCCATGGTGGCGAAGGCCACCAGGTCGTCCCAGAGGAAGGGCACGGCCGCGGGCAGCAGCAGGGCGAGCAGGGCCAGCCCGGCGGCCACCGCCGCGAGGGTCGCCAGCAGCGCCATGGCCGCGGGGCGCCGGTGGCACCGCCGAGCTGCGACCAAGGTCCGCCCGGGGCGACCTTCGGCCGGGCCGGGCGGGAGGATCGCGGCGCTGCCGGGGTCGGGAGTTCGCTGCTCGTGGGTGCTTCGCTGTTTGTTTGCTTTCCTTCCTTCTCTTTTTTTTTTTTTTTTTTGCTTTCTGGTTTTCCCTTCCCAACCCCGGGGTGTGGCTCCGCACCCAGCGGCAGCTCCCGGCGGCGGGCGGGTGGCTCTGCTGCCGCCGCTGTCCCTCTGACCCTCTGTTCCTCTGTCCGTCTGTCTGTGTGTCCCTCTGTCCCTCTGTCCATCTGTCCGGCCCCTGCCACCCCACCTGTCCCTTTGTCCCTCTGTCTGTCTGTCCAGCCCCTGCCACCTCACCTGTCCCTTTGTCCCTCTGTCTGTCTGTCCAGCCCCTGTCACCCCAGCTGCCCGTCTGTCCCTCTGTCCACCACTTGGCACCCCATTGGTCCCCCTGTCTGTCCCTCTGTCCCTCTGTCCGTGTGTCCGGCTGTCCAGCCCCTGGCACCTCACCTGTCCCTCTGTCCCTCTGCCCGTCTGTCCGGCCATCTGACCCCTGGCACCTCTGTCCCTCTGTCCGGCCACTGTCACCCCACCTGTCCGTCTGTCTGTCTGTCCAGCCATCCGGCCCCTGGCACCTCACCTGTCCTTCTGTCCATCTGTCCAGCCCCTGCTATCCCGCCTGTCTTTCTGTCCCTCTGTCCCTCTGTCCCTCTGTCTGTCTGTCTCTCCAGCCCCTGCCACCCCAAATTCTCAAAATTTTCCCTCTCGGCCTTTATTTCATTGGCGGCACCCCCACCCCGAGCCTTCCTCTGGCGTTTCCTTGGCAACCAGCGCATCCTCATCCTCCTCGGGGTGGGACCAGCCTGACCCCGGAGCCTTCGCCTCTTCTCCACCACAAAAGAGCATTTTCCCTCCCCGACAGCAGATTTTCCCTCCTTGACAGAATTTTCCCTCCCTGACAGCAGATTTTCCCCTCCCCGACAGATTTTTCCCTCCCTGAATATCAGATTTTTCCTTCCCCAATATCAGATTTTTCCCTCCCTGAATATCAGATTTTTCCCTCCCCAATATCAGATTTTTCCCTCCCTGAATATCAGATTTTCCCCTCCCCGACAGATTTTTCCCTCCCTGAATATCAGATTTTTCCCTGCCTGAATATCAGATTTTTCCGTCCCCAATATCAGATTTTTCCCTCCCTGAATATCAGATTTTTCCTTCCCCAATATCAGATTTTTCCCTCCGTGAATATCAGATTTTTCCTTCCCCAATATCAGATTTTTCCCTCCCTGAATATCAGATTTTTCCCTCCCCAATATCAGATTTTTCCCTCCCTGAATATCAGATTTTCCCTCCCTGAATATCAGATTTTTCCCTCCCTGAATATCAGATTTTTCCCTCCCTGAATATCAGATTTTTCCCTCCCTGAATATCAGATTTTCCCTCCCTGAATATCAGATTTTCCCTCCCTGAATATCAGATTTTCCCTCCCTGAATATCAGATTTTTCCCTCCCCAATATCAGATTTTTCCCTCCCTGAATATCAGATTTTTCCCTCCCTGAATATCAGATTTTTCCTTCCCCAATATCAGATTTTTCCCTCCCCAATATCAGATTTTTCCCTCCCTGAATATCAGATTTTTCCCTCCCCAATATCAGATTTTCCCTCCCTGAATATCAGATTTTTCCCTCCCTGAATATCAGATTTTTCCCTCCCTGAATATCAGATTTTTCCTTCCCCAATATCAGATTTTTCCCTCCCCAATATCAGATTTTTCCCTCCCTGAATATCAGATTTTTCCCTCCCCAATATCAGATTTTTCCCTCCCCATTATCAGATTTTTCCCTCCCTGAATATCAGATTTTTCCCTCCCCAATATCAGATTTTTCCCTCCCCAATATCAGATTTTTCCCTCCCCATTATCAGATTTTTCCCTCCCTGAATATCAGATTTTTCCTTCCCCAATATCAGATTTTTCCCTCCCTGAATATCAGATTTTTCCCTCCCTGAATATCAGATTTTTCCTTCCCCAATATCAGATTTTTCCCTCCCTGAATATCAGATTTTCCCTCCCCAATATCAGATTTTCCCTCCCCAATATCAGATTTTCCCTCCCTGAATATCAGATTTTTCCCTCCCTGAATATCAGATTTTCCCTCCCTGAATATCAGATTTTTCCCTCCCTGAATATCAGATTTTTCCCTCCCTGAATATCAGATTTTTCCCTCCCCAATATCAGATTTTTCCCTCCCTGAATATCAGATTTTCCCTCCCTGAATATCAGATTTTTCCCTCCCTGAATATCAGATTTTTCCCTCCCTGAATATCAGATTTTTCCCTCCCTGAATATCAGATTTTCCCTCCCTGAATATCAGATTTTCCCTCCCTGAATATCAGATTTTTCCGTCCCTGAATATCAGATTTTTCCGTCCCTGAATATCAGATTTTTCCCTCCCCGACAGCAGATTTTTCCCTCTCTGAATATCAGATTTTCCCTCCCTGAATATCAGATTTTTCCCTCCCTGAATATCAGATTTTTCCCTCCCCAATATCAGATTTTCCCTCCCCAATATCAGATTTTCCCTCCCTGAATATCAGATTTTTCCCTCCCCAATATCAGATTTTCCCTCCCTGATATCAGATTTTTCCCTCCCTGAATATCAGATTTTTCCCTCCCTGAATATCAGATTTTCCCTCCCTGAATATCAGATTTTCCCTCCCTGATATCAGATTTTTCCCTCCCTGAATATCAGATTTTTCCCTCCCCAATATCAGATTTTTCCCAACTCCGGCTGTGAGCGCTGATCATTAATCTCCCGTCCCTTTTCCAAAAAATCTCTCAGGTTGGGCGCGGCCTCGCCTCGCCCTCCCATTCGCTGCCGCCCCGAGCACCGCGGGGATTTTTGGGTTTTTTTGGTTTTTTTTTGGGTCGGGCACCGCCCTCCACTCGCGGCCCTTTCGCAATTTGGAGGTCACGCGGTTCGGTGGCGCTGGGTTTGGGGTCACTCGGAGTCAGAAGCGCCACCGCGGCCAGGGGTGGATGTCACGAGCGGCGGTGGATGTCACGAGCGGCGATGGATGTCACGAGCGGCGATGGATGTCACCAGTGGCGACGTCACACGCGGTCCCCAAGGTCACACGCGGTCCCCCGTGGGGTGTCACACACACAAAATTTGGGGGGCGGCGGTGATGTCGCACCCACCGGGATGGGGTGTCCCCCCCGCGGTCCCCACGACCCTCCGCGTCCCCTCCGTGTCGCGACAGGGACAGAGCGCCGCCAAAAGGCAGCGCAGGTCCCACCGAGATTCGAACTCGGATCGCTGGATTCAGAGTCCAGAGTGCTCACCATTACACCATGGGACCGGCTCGCGCTGCGCCGCCCCACCGCCCCTGACCCCTCCGCGCCGCTCCCTCCGCCACGAAAAAGAGACCCCCGGGACCCCCCCGGGGCCGGAACGGGACAGGAAAAGGGGAAAGACCCCGGGATTGGGGGGAACGGGAAAAGCGAGAGCGCCCGAACAGGGACTTGAACCCTGGACCCTCAGATTAAAAGTCTGATGCTCTACCGACTGAGCTATCCGGGCTCCTGGTGGCACTGCTCGCAGAGTGGGCTTAAGGAGAGAAATGCGATGTTTTTGGGGAGAAATCCGATGGTTTGGGGAGTTTAAATTAAAAAACCGCCGGTGTTTTTAGGGAGAAATTTGATGGGTTTGGGGGTTTAAATTAAAAAACTGCCGGTGTTTTTAGGGAGAAATCCGATGGTTTTGGGGAGTTTAAATGAAAAAACCGCCGGTGTTTTTAGGGAGAAATCCGATGGTTTTGGGAGTTTAAATTAAAAAACCGCCGGGGATTCAGGCCGAATGGGGCAGGATTCCCCCAGGCAGGGCGGATGGAGCGAGAACGGCCGCCCGGAGCATGGAATTGGCGCTTTTTGGGTCCATTTAGCCCCAAAAGTTTTCTCCACGAGCTCATTTCCGTGCAGAGAGTCAGAAATTGCTTCGTTTGTGGCTAGGGATTGCCCCCTCGTTGTCCTGAGAGCTGCGCCCCGAGCAAGGAATTTTCCGCTAAAAAAAAAAAAATTTGTTTACTCAAAACCAATTCTTATTACCAATATTGTTATTATCATTCTCATTACCATTCTCATTGCACCGTTAGTAACATAATAAAAGAATATAATAGAGATAAAACACAATATGTAATTATTGTAATCGTAATATAGTAATTGTAACTGTAATATAATAATTATTGTAATCGTAAAAGAATGTATTTACATACTACCAATAATGTAGTAGTATATAAATACACTAGGATAAAAATAGTAATTATATTTATTCTAATAATTATTTTATCTTTTATTTTTATAAATTACAGGTGATATGAATACAAACAATTATATTATTAACGCCATGATTGAATAACTCTCCACACCTTCTCCACCTCCATTCCCTTGCCGCCGCCGATTGGCAAAACACAGACGCGCTCCTCTTTGTGGGCCCAGGCCTTTCACGGCGCGATTTTCAGAGCGATTTTCCACTCGCGAGGGATAAAATAAAGAGCGTTTTATTCCTTCAGCCCCACGAACCGCGGGCCCGTCCCGCGTGGGCGCAGCCATTGCCCCTCGGGCCTCAGTCACGTGCGCACCCACGTGGGGTCAGCGCGTGAGGCCGCGCCTCGTGAGTGGGGGGGAGAAAGGGAAACGATGCCCCGCCCACAGCTTGCAGTGATTGGTGCAAAGTTGGGGAAAATTTGAATTTTTGAGGGTTTAGCCAATAGCAGTGGTCGGCGGAGGCTATAAAAGTGAGAGCATGGGCGGGAAATCGTTTATTTCCTGGTGGTTTCCCTGGTGTTTGTGTGGATCTGTTGCTGTACTGAGTAGCTTCGCCTCGATGACTTGGACGGCTTTTGTCTTCACTCCATCTTATCGGTGAGTATTTCTCACAGGTCTTTTCCTGAAAGAGAAATCTACCGTTTGGAATCCTTAATTTAAAAAAAAAAATTAAAAACTAATTTTAATTAATTAAAATTAATTTAAAAACCCATAAAACCGGGAAGGGAAGGTGTCCCGCCCAGCTGTACAAGGGGAGTCGTTGCGGGCGGGCCGGGACAGGAGAGGTGCGGACTGAAACAAGGGACTTAATTTACATAATGAATTGCAAGTATTTAACGCAATTGATTCCGAGTAATTAGCATAGATCGATCGCACAGTTAAGCACAAATGCTTGAATAAACAACTACGAGGTGCTTAACGTAGGAGCTTAGAGTAGCAAACGGCTAGAAAAAAAAGCGCTTTTGGCTAAAGGGATCAGAGAGGCTTGGCTACCCCCGGCGAACGGCGCGTGGACATTAGCTTAAAATACGGAAATACGATGCAATGTGTAGCTAACGGCCTGCTTATCAAATATTAACCGTGTGCGAATGTATGGAATTTTTGATAAAATTGCTATATAAACGCTTTGAAATCTGTAGCGGGTGGGGAGGCATTTTGGGGAGGCCTGCGGACCCCTAAAACTAAAGCGCTTTGCCTGACAGACTTGTTTTGTCAGCCGAATTCTGGAATTCGGGACGGGGAAGAAGTAGGACCGCGGGGAGGGAAATGCGAGGGGGGAAGGAGTCCGAGCTGACCCTCGGGGCAAGCCGCCGCTCCTTCTAGAAACCGAAAGAAAATGGCGGCCAGGCGTGAGGCGATTCATGGCTTCTGTGGGTGGGGCTTCTTCTCCAGAGTGGTTTCCCGCGCTTTTTTTCGCGGGCATCCGGGGATTTGCGGTGCCCGCGGGCGGGAGCGTTCTCGGCTCTGATTGGCTGCCCCAGCACGGGGACCGCCCCGAAAGGAAATTTTATATGGATAGAGTGTTTTTTGATGTATGTGAATATTTTATTAAAATACATTTTTATGTAAATAAATCAGTATGCGGAGTTACTGTGGAATAGTATTATGGACAATAATGATTATAATAAGTATGTATAATTAATGTATGGAATGTATGGAATACATTCCACTATATGGAACAACATGGATAATTAGTTATACATTAGCTAGTAAATACATATAATATATATAAGTAAATATATTAAAATATGAGGTATCTATACTTTATATGTATTAGAATTTATAAATAGAAAATATATGTCAAATATATGACCTATGTTGAAGTTATTTTTTCAATATATACAAAATTACATATGGAAATAACCACATTCTTGTCTACAAAAACGATACAAAATCATAAATGTGTATATATATATATACACAATTATATATATGTTTGTATAATAAATATATTGGGAGCTTTGTAAGTGCTTTTTTTTTTAAAGTTATGTTTTACATTTTGCGTCACATTATCTTGTTCTAGGCTCCCACCAGCATTAGTTTCCAAATTTTTGTCAAATTGCCAATGGAATCAGATTTTTTATAAAGGTTACTGTTGGATAAATAAGTTATTATGGTAGTTACATTTATAATGTATTTATATATATATATCACATATACAGCCATGGGTGCTGTTCCCACAGGTTCTGGGTGTCCCTGGTGGGCACTGTCACAGCCACTCCTGCTGTCCTTTGGTGTCCCAGATGGCATTTGGGTGGCACAGCCCTGGAAACCGAACCTGCTTTTATCTGATTCTGCTTTTACCTGATATCTGTTTATTTTGTGTCCAGTGCCGCCAGACCAGACAATTCACTGCACAGAGGGATGGAGAGCCTGGCACCAGCAGAGCCCATCAGCCCTGGATCCCAGCCCAGGTGCCATCAGCCACTGCTGGACCCTGCCAGGTGCTGTCATCAGGTGCTGCCAGCTCGGGGCTCCCAGGCACCCCAAATTCCTCTGCACCCTCATCCCACAGCACTCTCGGCTCTGCTGCACTCTCAGGAGCGCTGCTGTGCAGCTTCAGGGGTGAGGTGACACCCCAGGGTTTGGAACAGCTCCTTGGGGAATGGGGTCCCCTGCAGGGACAGCCGTGAGTCCTGGGGACAGCCACAGCGTCACCTGGCTGTGTCCCCAGCGCTGTCACCCTGCACTCACCAGCTTTTCCATTGTCACCTCTGTGGGGACAGGTGAGTGCCTCTTGGGGGTGGCGCCTGCCTCGCCTCACCCCTGGTCCCCACAGGTGTCCCCCAGCCTGCAGCCCACCTGGGGTGTCCTTGCTCCAAGGGACCCCCACTGTGTCACCCCTGCCACCTGCACCCATGGGTGTGCTCTCTAACACGTCCCTGGCTGTGTCCCCAGCGCTGTCACCCTGCACTCACCAGCTTTTCCATTGTCACCTCTGTGGGGACAGGTGAGTGCCTCTTGGGGTGGCACCTGCCTCACCTCACCCCTGGTCCCCACAGGTGTCCCCCAGCCTCACCTGGGGCCTGGGCACAACAGCTCTGCCTGGTGACATCTCTTGCCACCTTTGCCCGGTGACATCTTCTGCCACCCTGA
Organism: Acanthiza pusilla; assembly: GCA_036630365.1. NCBI lineage: Eukaryota > Metazoa > Chordata > Aves > Passeriformes > Acanthizidae > Acanthiza > Acanthiza pusilla. The sequence goes on from JAXCHO010000122.1 coordinate 299,057, forward strand.
CTCCTGCGCCCGGTGCCATCTCCTGCCACCTCTGCCCGGTGACATCTGCCACCTGTGCCCAGCCATTGTCAAGGATTTGTGCCATGCCAACCGCAGCACACCACAGACACCCAGAACGTGTGCCAGCAGCACCCGTGGGTGTGTCCTTTAACATGTCCCTGGGCTGTGTCCCCAGCGCTGTCACCCTGCACTCACCAGCCTTTCTACTGTCACCTGCAGCTCTGTGGGGACAGGTGAGTGCCTCGTGGGGGTGGCGCCTGCCTCGCCTCACCCCTGGTCCCCACAGGTGGCACCACAGGTGTCCCCCAGCCTGCAGCCCACCTGGGGTGTCCTTACTCCAGGGGACCCCCACTGTGTCACCCCTGCCACCTGCACCCATGGGTGTGGTCTCTTAACACGTCCCTGGCTGTGTCCCCAGCGCTGTCACCCTGCACTCACCAGCTTTTCCATTGTCACCTCTGTGGGGACAGGTGAGTGCCTCGTAGGGGTGGCCCCCACAGGTGTGTCCCCCCAGCCTCACCTGAGGCCTGGGCACGTGGCCCAGGTGGGACAGCCAGCCTGCTGTGCCCAGGTGCCCACAGAGCCCCTGTGCCCCCTCTAGGCTGCCCTTATTCCAGGGGACAGCCACTCTGTCACCCCTGCCACCTGCACCCGTGGGTGTGTCCCCAGTGCTGTCACCTTGCACACACCAGCCTCTCTACTGTCACCTGCAGCTCTGTGGGGACAGGTGAGTGCCTCGTGGGGGTGGCGCCTGCCTCGCCTCACCCCTGGTCCCCACAGGTGTCCCCCAGCCTGCAGCCCACCTGGGGTGTCCTTACTCCAGGGGACCCCCACTGTGTCACCCCTGCCACCTGCACCCATGGGTGTGGTCTCTGACACATCCGTGGCTGTGTCCCCAGCGCTGTCACCCTGCACTCACCAGCTTTTCCACGGTCACCTCTGCGGGGACAGGTGAGTGCCTCTTGGGGTGGCCCCTGCCTCACCTCACCCCTGGTCCCCACAGGTGTGTCCGCCCAGCCTCACCTGAGGCCTGGGCACGTGGCCCAGGTGGGACAGGCAGCCTGCTGTACCCAGGTGCCCACAGAGCCCCTGTGCCCCCTCTAGGCTGCCCTTATTCCAGGGGACAGTCACTCTGTCACCTCTGCCACCTGCACCCGTGGGTGTGTCCCCAGCGCTGTCACCCTGCACTCACCAGCCTTTCTACTGTCACCTGCAGCTCTGTGGGGACAGGTGAGTGCCTCGTAGGGGTGGCCCCCACAGGTGTGTCCCCGCAGCCTCACCTGAGGCCTGGGCACACGGCCCAGGTGGGACAGGCAGCCTGCCACAGCCAGGTGCCCACAGAGCCCCTGTGCCCACTCCAGGGTGCCCTTATTCCAGGGGACAGTCACTCTGTCACCCCTGCCAGCCCACCCATGGCTCAGGGGGGCTGGGGACAGTGCCACCACCCCCAGGGACACCAGCCACCCCCAGCCTGGCTCTGATAGCCACTGAGCCCCTGGGCATCTCCGAGCCATGTGTGTCCCCAACCTGCCGAGCTCCACGGCAGCCCCGGAGCTCCTGTGTCCCTGCAGGTCCCCACACGGAGCAGAAATGTCCCATGGCGTCTGTGGGGCTGCTCATGTCAACAGCTCTGCCTGGTGACATCTGCCACCTGTGCCCGCTGACATCTGCCACCTCTGCCCTGTGACATCTCCTGCCACCTGTGCCCGGTGACATCTGCCACCTCTGCCTGGTGACATCTCCTGCCACCTCTGCCCAGTGACATCTGCCACCCCTTCCTGCTGACATCTCCTGCCACCTCTGCCTGGTGACATCTCCTGCCATCTCTGCCTGGTGACATCTCCTGCCATCTCTGCCCGGTGACATCTGCCATCTCTGCCTGGTGACATCTGCCACCTCTGCCCGGTGACATCTTCTGCCACCTCTGCCCAGTGACATCTCCTGCCACCTCTGCACGGTGACATCTCCTGCCATCTCTGCCCAGTGACATCTCCTGCCACCTCTGCACGGTGACATCTCCTGCCACCTCTGCCTGGTGACATCTCCTGCCACCTCTGCCCAGTGACATCTCCTGCCACCTGAGCCTGGTGACATCTCCTGCCACCTCTGCCCGGTGACATCTGCCACCTCTGCCCAGTGACGTCTCCTGCCACCTCTGCCCAGTGACATCTCCTGCTGCCTGTGCCCTGTGACATCTCCTGCCACCTCTGCCCGGTGACATCTTGAAAAAATGATAGGAAACGTGAGGGGACAAAAGGGTGGGAAATGGAAGAGGAAAAAATGGTGGGAAACGTGAGGGGGGAAAAGGGTGGGAAGTGGAAGAGGAAAAAGGTGGGAAAGGTGAAAGGGAAAAAGGGTGGGAAATGTGAGGGAAAATGGAGAATGGCAAGACAAATGACACGAACGTGGGGTCCTTTGCTCGAGGTCCTGCTGGGATGTTTTTTGGCTCCAGACGGTCTCTGTGCCCTTCAAGTTCATCTGTCAGCAGAAATGTAAGAAAAGCTGTGCTGGGCCACATCCCTGCCCCGTGTTTCTGTTTGGTTTCTCGGGCCTTGCAATGGCCATTGGGGGCTGGTCTGGGCTGTGCTTCTGTCACAGAATTTGAAATATTGTGGGCCAGGGAGGATCCTGGGTGCTCAGACCTGTTCGTGTGAAATCCTCAGAGGAGAGTTGGTGTGTCTGGAGCCAGCCCAGCCACAGCCCCAGCCATTTCCGAACCAACTGTAGTTCTAGAAAATTAATTCCGCCATATATATATACATGTATATATACATATATGTATGTGTGTGTGTGTGTGTATATATATATATAAAAAATACGAATTTATATAAATTTATATAAGTAAATAATGGGTATAAACTATATATTATAAATATGTATAGTAGATAAACTTACATAAGATTAAGTAGTATAAGTAATATATAGAAGTTGTATATTATCTCACATCATATATATTATGAATGTTTATACATAACACATGTATATAGATATACACGTTTAGATATATTAGCTTTCATATATATACGTTTATATATATATTAGTTTTAGGAGTAGAATAAGTAATGTGTTTAAATTGATGACAGAAATGAAAATGATTGCACCACCCAGGTAGCTCTATGAGCACAGTGCACCATTTTGGAAGCAATATGGACGCAATTCTGTTAAAGCTAGCA
>JAXCHO010000123.1:0-248137 GCA_036630365.1 Acanthiza pusilla
GTGGAGAAAACCTTCTCCACGCACTCTACCTTCTCTGGGAACTCCAAGTGCACGAGTTCTGTAAGACTGAAGCTGGGGCAAAGTGCATCTCAATCTCTCTTGCTTTTTCTCTCTCTGCAGAGTGTGACTTAGTGCCAGTGTTGCCAGATCTTCGTGGCAGCAGGAAACATCTTTTGGAGATGAGCCTGCATGCTGCTATGCGTGCTGGTGCAGTTTGGATGTGAAATGCAGGGAGCACAGCAGCAGGGCGCCGTACCGGCTCTCGCTTCGCTTTGCAGCCGCCGAAGACGCACCTTCGCCGGCTAGGCGTCCTTCGCTCGCAAAGCGCGAGAGAGAAGCGGGCGGCTCTCTGCGGTGCGGCAAAGATGCGAACAGAAGCGGCTACGTGGAGAAAACCTTCTCCACGCACGCTACCTTCTCTGGGAACTCCAAGTGCACGAGTTCTGCAAGGCTGAAGCTGGGGCGAAGTTCTTTTCTCTCTCTCTCGCTCCCTCTCTCTCTGCATATTTTGTCCCGAGTGCCAGTGCTGCCAGAACTTCGTGGCAGCAGGAAACATTTTTTGGAGGTGAGCCTGCATGCTGCTATGCGTGCTGGTGCAGTTTGGATGTGAAATGCAGGGAGCACAGCAGCAGGGCGCCGTACCGGCTCTCGCTTCGCTTTCTTGCCGAAGAAGACGCACCTTCGCCGGCTAGGCGCCCTTCGCTCGCAAAGCGCGAGAGAGAAGCGGGCGGCTCTCTGCGGTGCGGCAAAAACGCGAACAGAAGAGGCTACGTGGAGAAAACCTTCTCCACGCACTCTACCTTCTCTGGGAACTCCAAGTGCACGAGTTCTGTAAGACTGAAGCTGGGGCAAAGTGCATCTCAATCTCTCTTGCTTTTTCTCTCTCTGCAGAGTGTGACTTAGTGCCAGTGTTGCCAGATCTTCGTGGCAGCAGGAAACATCTTTTGGAGATGAGCCTGCATGCTGCTATGCGTGCTGGTGCAGTTTGGATGTGAAATGCAGGGAGCACAGCAGCAGGGCGCCGTACCGGCTCTCGCTTCGCTTTGCAGCCGCCGAAGACGCACCTTCGCCGGCTAGGCGTCCTTCGCTCGCAAAGCGCGAGAGAGAAGCGGGCGGCTCTCTGCGGTGCGGCAAAGATGCGAACAGAAGCGGCTACGTGGAGAAAACCTTCTCCACGCACGCTACCTTCTCTGGGAACTCCAAGTGCACGAGTTCTGCAAGGCTGAAGCTGGGGCGAAGTTCTTTTCTCTCTCTCTCGCTCCCTCTCTCTCTGCATATTTTGTCCCGAGTGCCAGTGCTGCCAGAACTTCGTGGCGGCAGGAAACATCCTTTGGAGATGAGCCTGCATGCTGCTATGCGTGCTAGTGCAGTTTGGATGTGAAATGCAGGGAGTACAGCAGCAGGGCGCCGTACCGGCTCTCGCTTCGCTTTGCAGCCGCCGAAGACGCACCTTCGCCGGCTAGGCGTCCTTCGCTCGCAAAGCGCGAGAGAGAAGCGGGCGGCTCTCTGCGGTGCGGCAAAAACGCGAACAGAAGAGGCTACGTGGAGAGAGCATTCTCCACGCACTCTACCTTCTCTGGGAACTCCAAGTGCACGAGTTCTGTAAGACTGAAGCTGGGGCAAAGTGCATCTCAATCTCTCTTGCTTTTTCTCTCTCTGCAGAGTGTGACTTAGTGCCAGTGTTGCCAGAACTTCGTGGCAGCAGGAAACATCTTTTGGAGATGAGCCTGCATGCTGCTATGCGTGCTGGTGCAGTTTGGATGTGAAATGCAGGGAGCACAGCAGCAGGGCGCCGTACCGGCTCTCGCTTCGCTTTGCAGCCGCCGAAGACGCACCTTCGCCGGCTAGGCGTCCTTCGCTCGCAAAGCGCGAGAGAGAAGCGGGCGGCTCTCTGCGGTGCGGCAAAAACGCGAACAGAAGAGGCTACGTGGAGAAAACCTTCTCCACGCACTCTACCTTCTCTGGGAACTCCAAGTGCACGAGTTCTGTCAGACTGAAGCTGGGGCAAAGTGCTTCTCTCCCTCTCTCCCTCTTCTCTCTCTGCACATTTTGTCCCGAGTGCCAGTGCTGCCAGACCTTCGTGGCAGCGGGAAACATCTTTTGGAGGTGAGCCTGCATGTTGCTATGCGTGCTGGTGCAGTTTGGATGTGAAATGCAGGGAGCGTAGCAGCAGGGCACAGTGCCGGTTTTCGTTTCGCCTTCTGGCCGCCGAAGACGCACCTTCGCCGGCTAGGCGCCTTTTCGCTCGCAAAGCGCGAGAGGGAAGCGGGCGTCTTTCTGCGGTCCGGCAAAGAAGCGAACAGAAGAGGCTACGTGGAGAAAACCTTCTCCACGCACGCCACCTTCTCTGGGAACTCCAAGTGCACGAGTTCTGTAAGACTGAATTTGGGGCAAAGTGCTTCTCTCTCTCTCTTGCTCCTTCTCTCTCTGCACATTGTGTCCCGTGTGCCAGTGTTTCCAGACCTTCGTGGAAGTGAGCTTGGCTTTTGCCTGGACTCTGTCAGCGCTCATATGGAATCAACCACACGATGGCACTCTCGACTTGCTTTTAAAGGAATCCCGCTGTGTCCAGCTCGGAATCCTCCCGATTCTACAGCCAAGTTGGGAAGGTGCCTGCTCTCAACTCATCTGTCAGCCCCAAAAGATTGCTTTGATCTTCCCCTTCCAACTGCAAACTCTTATTTGCACCACACTCTAACGGCAACACCAACGCCTTTGCCCAAATAATTCTTTTCTCTCTCACAAGAATCTGGCTACAAACTTGAGAACATCTGGCAAAAGCAGAGCTCACAAGGATGCCAACTGAGAAAGCTCTTGCTGCCGACAACTTCAACTGCACCCGTCGAGGTACCAGCACACACCCTGCTATTGGCCCTTTCCTTCTCAGCACCATGGTCCAGCACCATGAAGGGGAGCTGCTCCCAATTTCCTTTTGTTTTGCTGCCGAAACACCGTGCAGCCAGCTGTGAAATGATTCCTCTTCCTTCTCCGCTAGATGTAGCTTCACATTCGTTCAGTGTCCAAGGGACAGGATTCACCACGGAGCTTCTCCACGAACTGCTGCTCGCACACGAGTGGGGCCGGGCCAGAAAAGAGCTTGGCTTTTGCCTGGACTCTGTCAGCGCTCATATGGAATCAACCACACGATGGCACTCTCGACTTGCTTTTAAAGGTATCGCGCTGTGTCCAGCTCGGAAGCCGCCCAATTCCACAGCCAAGTTGGAAAGGTGCCTGCTCTCAACTCGACTGTCAGCCCCAAAAGATTGCTTTGATCTTCCCCTTCCAACTGCAAACTCTTATTTGCACCACACTCTAGTGGCCTTTGCCTTAAAAATTCTTTTCACTCTCACAAGAATCTGGCTACAAACTTGAGAACATCTGGCTAAAGCAGAGCTCACAAAGATGCCAGCTGAGAAAGCTCTTGCTGCCGACAACTTCAACTGCACCCGTCGAGGTACCAGCACACACCCTGCTATCGGCCCTTTCCTTCTCAGCTCTTGCTACCATCCTAACCCTGCAGTCTCACTGAGTCTGCATCCAGTCAGGTCCAGCACCATGGAGGGGAGCTGCTCCCACATGAACGGGACCAGGACAAAAAGCTCAACAGCCTGGCGTTTGCATTCCCACTGACAGTTCAACAGCACTAAGCCAGAGAACTGCCTATGGGCAAAAGTCTTAAAATTCACTAAGACCAACCAATGTACACATGCAAAGTTGTTTCCTTTGCAAAAGAGAGGAATTAGAAGCCCATCTCCAATGAAATGGCATCCCCTCCTCCAAAATACAGAACATCCAGGGACTGATCCCATGCAAAGGTGCCAGAACACTGTTCCTCAGCATTACCTAGGCTGCTAGGTAGGCTACCCACCAAGACTGAGCAGAGCGGTTTACCTTGTCCAAAAGATGGTGTTGCCAGAATTTCAGAAGGCCACTTCTGAGACGCGGAAACCACCTGCCAAACTGAATCTTTCAAGAGGCCACCTTCCAAAGATGGATTCCATGTCCGTAAAGTGTACAAACTGAAGCAATGCTTCCACACCAGATATGTCAGGACAGAAAGCAGCTGGTGCCCCGGACCTCCACTGGGCAGCTTCTTCTCTGCGCCTCCAGCGCTGGGGTTGCGTGCTTTCCTTCCCATGAAAAAGCCTTGCCATTCTCCTTCAGGAGCTTACCAAGCCAAAGTTGCATAGCACCTCCAGTATTGCATACGTCCAACAATTACTCCTACCCAGAAGGGGCCAGGAGAGAAATGTCTTGCTGGACTGTACCTCCCCATGGTACCTTTCCTTCTGCTCCACTGACACTGGCACTATGGCCTTTGCTTCTCAAGGAAAGGCACTCCGAGTCTTTTGGCTGGGACTTGCCTTCTCTACCTTGCCCAGTTTTTCCTAGCCTCCTCTTGCTTTGCTTGCCTTTCTTGCATCTGCCTTCCCTTGCCCTGCCTACATCGTCCTTGCTTTGCTTTGCCTTGCCTACCACTCTTTACCTTGCCTTCCATGCAGGCAAGGCAACACAAGGCAAGTGTAGGCAATTGGAGGCAAGTCAAGGGGGAGGTAGACAAGGCCAGAGCAGTGAGGGGAAAGCAAATGGAGTGGTAGGCAAGAGAAGGTCCAGAAGTTAGAGGCAAGGCTAGGCATAAGAAGGTAAGCCCAGTGATGGGTAGGCCAGGCAGAAACAGGAAGGAGTAGGCAAAGCAAGGCCCTGGAGGAAAGCTGTAGCCAGGTGGGGCATGGGCACAGAAGAGAACTCAAAGCCATGGAGGTTTAGCAGGGCAAGAAGAGGAAACTCTTGGGTTGCCAAGGCAAGGCAGCTGCTGGTAGACAAAAGCGGCCAGGAAACACTGACTTGACTGGTCTTGCTCTCACCTGTGCCAGCTCTAATCTGCACCTAAAACACTGGGGCTACCTGCTTTCCTTCCAATGCAGAAGAACTGTCATCTTGGTCCCAGAGCTCAGAAGACAAATGTGGATTGCCAGTCCAAAATTCTGTACATGCAAGAATTGATGCCAGAAAAAAGCTGCTGGGACAGACGGGTTTGGCTCCTATGGGCTTCCTCTTCCATGCTCCTGAAACACTGCGGGTATGTGAAGGCCTTGAAGGCTTCCTGAGGGAAGCAGGCAGGGCAAGGCAAGTTGAAGAAATGCCACGAAAAGAGGGGTCTTGAATTCCAGGTGGGGGAGGGGTGAGCAAGGTCCTGCAAGGCAAGTGAAGGCTTTGAGGGCAACAGAAGGCAACTGCTGCATTTACAGGGCAAGGCAAGGCAAGGGAGAGATAAGCAAGACAATGAGAGTTCTAGAAAAAGAAGGGAAGGGAAGGGAAGGGAAGGCAAGGCTGGGCCTGGACAAATGGGTGGGGAAGTCAAGGTGGGGATGGCTGAGCAAATCAGTGCAGGGCAGTGGAGGGATGGAAGAGCGGGAATGGTCACTTAAGTTCATACAACATAACCTGTCAAATTCTTTGCACCCATGCCCACGCAGTAAAAGCAAAAAATCAATTGCTGCTTGATTTTGGAATATAGCATGTCTAATGCTGTCTACATCAATTAACAAGTCAGCTATCGCTATGCTGGTAGCATTACTAAACTTGGCCAACCAACAGCCAGGTTTGTTCAGGCTCCTGAGGCCTTGTGCACTTGCAAGCCCAGGAGCCGATGAAGAGGCAGTGATTATCTTGGCAGTGTTCCAGAACTCAGCTGTATCTCTGCAGGCAGAAGTAAAAGCATGTATGCTGTGAGTATGAGAGTGGTGAGTTCAGTTTTGTTGGCTCCATAGTGCAATTGTCATCTTTAGAGAAAAGAGGGTTACTTTCCCCAAAGTAGATGGACCACCTTTAATTGCCATTGGCACTCTGGTCCATGCTCAGTCCGCACAGATTAAGAAAATGCCCTGCGGGAGTTGCATATGTATACTAAAACTCAAGGTTAGTTTTAGTTTGTGATTGAATTACACCGGTGTGAAACACTTGGGTAGCATGGTGTTGTGGCATTGACCCACCAAGCCATAGGGCTATTCCTTGTGCTGAGAAATGTGAAGGTGGTACAGCTATGTGCATTCAAGGTGCCTAAAATCTGCAGTTCCTGTGGGGGTAAAGCAGGGAATTTCCCACGGGGAGACAATGTATCCGGGCAGGCTGAGGAGGCAGGGGTGCTGTTCCATAACTGTGGCAGTTCAGGGGTGGTGAGAAGGATGCCGATCAGACACTTTGTGAATGGCTTCTGAGGCGCAGCAGTGCTAAGGCATAAGGGATCTTGTCCAGTTGCCTTAGCCAGGGTCACCCAGATGTTTTGCTCCAGGGGGTGTATGGGTTGCAGGTATCCTGTTAAATCACAAACAGAAGAGCAGTTACCTCCCCCCTCTTCCTGCTCCCACCCATTACTCCTGCCGACGTAAGTGCGGAGTGGGTACTTGGCACCAGTGCCATTCCCCTGGAACAGTGATAGTAACCACCTTGTTTGCTTCTGCTCCTATCACCTCAAGTGGCGATAAGACCGGGTTTCTGGGGCGTGGTGGGGGGGGGGGTGGATACCATAGCTTGGCACCTGACAAGCAAGACTATGTGGGACTTTGAATGGATAGGGAGGGCAAAACCCACAGAGAAGACTGATCCTATAGTTCCAGTAGGGAGAATATGGGTAGAAGGAGCTGTGTTTTGAGTGCTTAAAGTGAACGGTCTTTCATTTTTCCAGTGTTTGTAACAGTGCAGCTGGAGAATAACTCATCTGAAATGCTGCCTTTTTCAGCCTAGAAATGAAACTCAAGATCCTTTCAGTATAGGAGATTAGATAAAAGTGGATCTTTACTGGAGCTCCAGGGACAGTTCCAGGAAGAATATCCACAAACGCCCACCCCTCCCCCCGGCTGAATACAGTCTTCTAGGTTTTAGGAAATTAGCATCATTGATCAAAAGCACCAATTCAGAGGACAAGTGGGGATGCAATTCCCCCCAGGTCAAGCCCCTTCTCTGGAGCCCCCCCACCCTTGGTACTAGTTGGACTTGTTGACTAAAATGTGTCTTGAAGATCTTGTTGTCAGGCTTGGTTCCCAGGAAGAAGCAAGACAGGAGAGGGGCCTTGTGCCCTCCAGGGCTTGGAGCTCTGCAATGAGTTTGGTCTTTCTGGCTGGGGAAAAACTACTGGCAAGGTCACAAATACAGATAAGGAAAGGCAAAAATCACTTTGGCATCAGAAACAAAGATAAAATTAATGTAAAAAGCAAGCTAAGATACATCTGAAAACTTCTCTGCTTTCTTCATCTTCCCCTTATGCAAAGAGGCTTTTGATTTGCAGGATTTTCATTTTATCCAAAGGCATTCATTCCATAGGTGCCAAAACCATCCCACAATGATAAGTGAAATATAGTCAGTAGGGACAATAGGGACTGGCATCCACCGCAAAGGAGAGGAAAGATCATTTCCAGAACACTAGTTTTATTTAACTGTGGTGAAAAGTGGGAGCTGAGTTTTGTTTAGAATTAGCCAGAAGAAGCTCTTAATTATTCTCTGCTGCTGCTGCTCTTATACCTTTTCATAATTACTGTGGCACATTAAGATTGGCTGCTAGCAAACAATGACAAGGCTGTCTAACAAACAATGGCAATTCAAGCAATAATACAATGAGCTATACTGATGCCTTCAGGTATTTCTAGTTTTTTACTCTTCATGTAGCTGTAACTTGCTGTAGTTCTGTGCTTCTTACAAAGTGCTAAAATCCCCTGTTCCCAGCACCTTTAGCCAAAACAAGACTCTCTGAGTACAGATTCAAGGACATATTCATTGCCTTAGGGCTTGAAAATATGTAAACAACTGTGAGATGGGGGGAGCAGGCCTGGGGTGGTTAACATCATCACCTGAGGGTACGATTGGAGAATTAAGGGCCAATATGCTAATGAAACTGAACCTATAAAAGGTGAAGAGCTCGTGACTCGGGGTCCATTTTGGGTGTCGTCCCCGACAGGGGACTTTGTTTGCCTGAATCTACCTTTAAGGCCTCTGCAGGCCTTAAATAAATTGTCTGCTTTTTATACTCCTAATTTGTCTTGGCCTCTGTTTCAGGTAGCCTGTCTTTTAGGCTACAATACAAGCAAAAGTAGAGTTGGTTACAAAAACCGGATGTGCTAGGAAGGCCGGAAGTTGGTATGACAGAGTTAAAAATTGGATGTGCTAGGGAGACCGGAAGTTTTAACCACAGAGTTAAAACTGCAGGTGCTAGGAAGACCGGAAGTTTTGTATCATAGAGTTGAATCGGAGTGTGCTAGGGAGACCGGAAGTTTTAATCACAGAGTTGAAACTGAAGGTGCTAGGAAAACCGGAAGGAGGAAGTGGAGTCAAGCAAGAAAGTTTTCTTCATTCTCTTTTCTTCATTATCTCGTGGACATGCACAACAAGCACAGGACCAAATATGGCAGGGCCTTTGACATGAATTCAGTCGCAGACACAAGCAGTAAGCAGGTCTAGGGTAGGGAATGGGCATGAAAGGGAATGCACAGCAATGGTGGTTTAGCAAGGCAAGACAGGTGAGGTTCATAGATTGCTGGCAGGCGGAAGTGGCCAGGAAAGACTGATTTGACTGGCCTTGCTCTCACCTGCACCATCTCTAATCTGCACCTAAAACACTGGGGCTACCTGCTTTCCTTCCAATGCAGAAGAACTGTCATTTTGGTTCCGGAGCCCAGAAGACAAATGTGGATTGCCTGTCCAAAATTCCATACATGCAAGAATTGATGCCAGGCAAAAGCTGCTGGGACAGACAGGTCTGGCTTCACGTGACCTCCTATGGGCTTCCTCTTCCATGCTCCTGAAACACTGCGGGTATGTGAAGGCCTTGAAGGCTTCCTGAGGGAAGCAGGCAGGGCAAGGCAAGTTGAAGAATTGTCACGAAAAGAAGGGTCTTGAATTCCAGGTGGGGGAGGGGTGAGCAAGGTCCTGCAAGGCAAGTGAGGGCTTTGAGGGCAACAGAAGGCAACTGCTGTGTTTACAGGGCAAGGCAAGGCAAGGGGGAGGTAGGCAAGGCAATGAGAGTCCCAGAAGGAGAAGGGAAGGCAAGGCTGGGCCTGGACAAATGGGTGGGGAAGTCAAGGTGGGGATGGCCGAGCAAGTCAGTGCAGGGCAGTGGAGGGATGGAAGAGCGGGAATGGTCACTTAAGTTCATACAACATAACCTGTCAAATTCTTTGCACCCATGCCCACGCAGTAAAAGCAAAAAATCAATTGCTGCTTGATTTTGGAATATAGCATGTCTAATGCTGTCTACATCAATTAACGAGTCAGCTATCGCTATGCTGGTAGCATTACTAAACTTGGCCAACCAACAGCCAGGTTTGTTCAGGCTCCTGAGGCCTTGTGCACTTGCAAGCCCAGGAGCCGATGAAGAGGCAGTGATTATCTTGGCAGTGTTCCAGAACTCAGCTGTATCTCTGCAGGCAGAAGTAAAAGCATGTATGCTGTGAGTATGAGAGTGGTGAGTTCAGTTTTGTTGGCTCCATAGTGCAATTGTCATCTTTAGAGAAAAGAGGGTTACTTTCCCCAAAGTAGATGGACCACCTTTAATTGCCATTGGCACTCTGGTCCATGCTCAGTCCGCACAGATGAAGAAAATGCCCTGCGGGAGTTGCATATGCATACTAAAACTCAAGGTTAGTTTTAGTTTGTGATTGAATTACACCGGTGTGAAACACTTGGGTAGCATGGTGTTGTGGCATTGACCCACCAAGCCATAGGGCTATTCCTTGTGCTGAGAAATGTGAAGGTGGTACAGCTATGTGCATTCAAGGTGCCTAAAATCTGCAGTTCCTGTGGGGGTAAAGCAGGGAATTTCCCACGGGGAGACAATGTATCCGGGCAGGCTGAGGGTGAGGCCTATACTAGGCCTAACTCCATGTTTGTTATCTGCAGAAGCTGTTTGGAAATCGAATATAATTAGCTCACGATCCTCTACTGTAAAAACATGTAGCGTGGTGCCAGCTTTACCTGTCTGCCTATACAGCTTTAATAAGACAATTTAAATGCAATTGTTTTTGCCATGTAGACACATGTGCTTTACATCTCAAACCGTTTGTAATTATTTTTACAGAAAGCTGTCCTACCATCAGCAAGTTAAGCAGGTCTTAAATGCAATTTTCCAAGAACGTGCAGTGCTATCATCCCTGTGAGTAAAGCTGCATCTCGAAAACATCTTAATAAACTTACATTTATCTTAGAGGAGTGAACAGGCATTTTCCACATGACTGTAAATCTGCCACACTTTAGATTTATTTCTTGATATTATTCGCAAATGTTTAACTGCTGTATGATGAATTTTCAGTAGTTTCTTGTGCGAAGAAAGTCAAAATAAGTTAAATTCTGCTGTATCTAAAACTCTTAAGGTATACTCTTAATCTTGTATCTAATTTTAGTAAATTTAAAGTTAAAAGAATGCAAAGGCATTCAGAGTGACTACCTCACTGAATTCAAAGGACTATTTTTCTTTCCATAGGTATACCTTAATCAGTATCTGTGTGCGTACAAGTGTGAAAGTGCTGCAGCAAATGTACTAAGAATGTTGTTTGAGTCTTTTATGTCTTTTGAGTTTATAAGTCAGACCTGTCAACTTTAAGTTGATCAAAATTTATGTAAAGTCTGTTGGTTTTCAGTTTGATTAAGAAGTTGAATTTTGGTAACCTCTGAAAGAAAGAAAAGAGAAAACAGACGCTTGTAGTCGAGTGAAGAAAATTTCCATGTTTGTGAGTGGTGGTGTTGTTTAGTGAATTTGTAACAGCTGGCAGAGGGGTGTAACTTGCTGCCTCAGAGCCAGAACTGGCTGAGTAGCATCCTGAGGCCAATTCTGTAAAGCATTTTGTGGCCTAAGAGTCAGTTAGCCCCATAATAACTTTAACAAAGGCAAGTTTAATTTTGTTTTCCTGTACATGTGTGTGAATTGTCTCTGTTAATTTGTATTTTATCAGCATGTAAGTCTGGGTAGAGGCACCTATGAGATAGGACTTATTTTTTAAGTGCTTGACATTAATTTTTGCTTTCAATGATGTTAACTTTAAGCTCTGTTAGATTTATCTTAATTTTAAGTGAAGTTAAAGTTTAAGTTCTGTCAAAACATGAAATTCTAGATGTGTTGTTAAAGTAATGATATGAATTTACTAAGCTTTTACAGAGAGCATTACCCAGAAAACATTATTTGATGCTATACATATGTGTCTCTTTGTTCACAGCTATTTGTAATTTGTTTATGGTACCATTGATTATTTAGTTAAAACTAAACCACAACACCGATCTGCAAGAAGTATATTGCTTTAAAGAATTGATATTAATAGAAGCTTGTTTAGAAGATTTAGAGAGACCCTCTCAGGTAAGGCCTGGGCTCTGGCCAAGTCCTGGCCCTAAGCTGATCGGGTACTGAATCTTGAATCCCAGATGTTTCTACCCTAAAACTGCAATTGAGTCATTTTGGCTCACCAATTGGGCTTGGAGAGCTGGAACCCCTTTTCAGGTAAACTTGACAACCTTGCCCGGGAAAGGTCTTCAAGTCTCACCTGTAAAATGGGACTCTCCCGTGATTGTGGACTCTGGGTAGTAGCTAATAGTTAAATGGTTAATGATCTGTATATTTTTAAAGTACTGTTCTCTTTCTCTTATGTATTGCACCTGTAGTTGTATCTGTTGCCTTAATTACCTTTGCTCATAATGCAAAACCCACAATTGAGTGTATAATAACAGTCTTGCTCTCACCTGTGCCAGCTCTAATCTGCACCTAAAACACTGGGGCTACCTGCTTTCCTTCCAATGCAGAAGAACTGTCATCTTGGTCCCAGAGCTCAGAAGACAAATGTGGATTGCCAGTCCAAAATCCTGTACATGCAAGAATTGATGCCAGAAAAAAGCTGCTGGGACAGACGGGTTTGGCTCCTATGGGCTTCCTCTTCCATGCTCCTGAAACGCTGCGGGTATGTGAAGGCCTTGAAGGCTTCCTGAGGGAAGCAGGCAGGGCAAGGCAAGTTGAAGAAATGCCACGAAAAGAGGGGTCTTGAATTCCAGGTGGGGGAGGGGTGAGCAAGGTCCTGCAAGGCAAGTGAAGGCTTTGAGGGCAACAGAAGGCAACTGCTGCATTTACAGGGCAAGGCAAGGCAAGGGAGAGATAAGCAAGACAATGAGAGTTCTAGAAAAAGAAGGGAAGGGAAGGGAAGGCAAGGCTGGGCCTGGACAAATGGGTGGGGAAGTCAAGGTGGGGATGGCTGAGCAAATCAGTGCAGGGCAGTGGAGGGATGGAAGAGCGGGAATGGTCACTTAAGTTCATACAACATAACCTGTCAAATTCTTTGCACCCATGCCCACGCAGTAAAAGCAAAAAATCAATTGCTGCTTGATTTTGGAATATAGCATGTCTAATGCTGTCTACATCAATTAACAAGTCAGCTATCGCTATGCTGGTAGCATTACTAAACTTGGCCAACCAACAGCCAGGTTTGTTCAGGCTCCTGAGGCCTTGTGCACTTGCAAGCCCAGGAGCCGATGAAGAGGCAGTGATTATCTTGGCAGTGTTCCAGAACTCAGCTGTATCTCTGCAGGCAGAAGTAAAAGCATGTATGCTGTGAGTATGAGAGTGGTGAGTTCAGTTTTGTTGGCTCCATAGTGCAATTGTCATCTTTAGAGAAAAGAGGGTTACTTTCCCCAAAGTAGATGGACCACCTTTAATTGCCATTGGCACTCTGGTCCATGCTCAGTCCGCACAGATGAAGAAAATGCCCTGCGGGAGTTGCATATGCATACTAAAACTCATGGTTAGTTTTAGTTTGTGATTGAATTACACCGGTGTGAAACACTCGGGTAGCATGGTGTTGTGGCATTGACCCACCAAGCCATAGGGCTATTCCTTGTGCTGAGAAATGTGAAGGTGGTACAGCTATGTGCATTCAAGGTGCCTAAAATCTGCAGTTCCTGTGGGGGTAAAGCAGGGAATTTCCCACGGGGAGACAATGTATCCGGGCAGGCTGAGGGTGAGGCCTATACTAGGCCTAACTCCATGTTTGTTATCTGCAGAAGCTGTTTGGAAATCGAATATAATTAGCTCACGATCCTCTACTGTAAAAACATGTAGCGTGGTGCCAGCTTTACCTGTCTGCCTATACAGCTTTAATAAGACAATTTAAATGCAATTGTTTTTGCCATGTAGACACATGTGCTTTACATCTCAAACCGTTTGTAATTATTTTTACAGAAAGCTGTCCTACCATCAGCAAGTTAAGCAGGTCTTAAATGCAATTTTCCAAGAACGTGCAGTGCTATCATCCCTGTGAGTAAAGCTGCATCTCGAAAACATCTTAATAAACTTACATTTATCTTAGAGGAGTGAACAGGCATTTTCCACATGACTGTAAATCTGACACACTTTAGATTTATTTCTTGATATTATTCGCAAATGTTTAACTGCTGTATGATGAATTTTCAGTAGTTTCTTGTGCGAAGAAAGTCAAAATAAGTTAAATTCTGCTGTATCTAAAACTCTTAAGGTATACTCTTAATCTTGTATCTAATTTTAGTAAATTTAAAGTTAAAAGAATGCAAAGGCATTCAGAGTGACTACCTCACTGAATTCAAAGGACTATTTTTCTTTCCATAGGTATACCTTAATCAGTATCTGTGTGCGTACAAGTGTGAAAGTGCTGCAGCAAATGTACTAAGAATGTTGTTTGAGTCTTTTATGTCTTTTGAGTTTATAAGTCAGACCTGTCAACTTTAAGTTGATCAAAATTTATGTAAAGTCTGTTGGTTTTCAGTTTGATTAAGAAGTTGAATTTTGGTAACCTCTGAAAGAAAGAAAAGAGAAAACAGACGCTTGTAGTCGAGTGAAGAAAATTTCCATGTTTGTGAGTGGTGGTGTTGTTTAGTGAATTTGTAACAGCTGGCAGAGGGGTGTAACTTGCTGCCTCAGAGCCAGAACTGGCTGAGTAGCATCCTGAGGCCAATTCTGTAAAGCATTTTGTGGCCTAAGAGTCAGTTAGCCCCATAATAACTTTAACAAAGGCAAGTTTAATTTTGTTTTCCTGTACATGTGTGTGAATTGTCTCTGTTAATTTGTATTTTATCAGCATGTAAGTCTGGGTAGAGGCACCTATGAGATAGGACTTATTTTTTAAGTGCTTGACATTAATTTTTGCTTTCAATTATGTTAACTTTAAGCTCTGTTAGATTTATCTTAATTTTAAGTGAAGTTAAAGTTTAAGTTCTGTCAAAACATGAAATTCTAGATGTGTTGTTAAAGTAATGATATGAATTTACTAAGCTTTTACAGAGAGCATTACCCAGAAAACATTATTTGATGCTATACATATGTGTCTCTTTGTTCACAGCTATTTGTAATTTGTTTATGGTACCATTGATTATTTAGTTAAAACTAAACCACAACACCGATCTGCAAGAAGTATATTGCTTTAAAGAATTGATATTAATAGAAGCTTGTTTAGAAGATTTAGAGAGACCCTCTCAGGTAAGGCCTGGGCTCTGGCCAAGTCCTGGCCCTAAGCTGATCGGGTACTGAATCTTGAATCCCAGATGTTTCTACCCTAAAACTGCAATTGAGTCATTTTGGCTCACCAATTGGGCTTGGAGAGCTGGAACCCCTTTTCAGGTAAACTTGACAACCTTGCCCGGGAAAGGTCTTCAAGTCTCACCTGTAAAATGGGACTCTCCCGTGATTGTGGACTCTGGGTAGTAGCTAATAGTTAAATGGTTAATGATCTGTATATTTTTAAAGTACTGTTCTCTTTCTCTTATGTATTGCACCTGTAGTTGTATCTGTTGCCTTAATTACCTTTGCTCATAATGCAAAACCCACAATTGAGTGTATAATAACAGTCTTGCTCTCACCTGTGCCAGCTCTAATCTGCACCTAAAACACTGGGGCTACCTGCTTTCCTTCCAATGCAGAAGAACTGTCATCTTGGTCCCAGAGCTCAGAAGACAAATGTGGATTGCCAGTCCAAAATCCTGTACATGCAAGAATTGATGCCAGAAAAAAGCTGCTGGGACAGACGGGTTTGGCTCCTATGGGCTTCCTCTTCCATGCTCCTGAAACGCTGCGGGTATGTGAAGGCCTTGAAGGCTTCCTGAGGGAAGCAGGCAGGGCAAGGCAAGTTGAAGAAATGCCACGAAAAGAGGGGTCTTGAATTCCAGGTGGGGGAGGGGTGAGCAAGGTCCTGCAAGGCAAGTGAAGGCTTTGAGGGCAACAGAAGGCAACTGCTGCATTTACAGGGCAAGGCAAGGCAAGGGAGAGATAAGCAAGACAATGAGAGTTCTAGAAAAAGAAGGGAAGGGAAGGCAAGGCTGGGCCTGGACAAATGGGTGGGGAAGTCAAGGTGGGGATGGCTGAGCAAATCAGTGCAGGGCAGTGGAGGGATGGAAGAGCGGGAATGGTCACTTAAGTTCATACAACATAACCTGTCAAATTCTTTGCACCCATGCCCACGCAGTAAAAGCAAAAAATCAATTGCTGCTTGATTTTGGAATATAGCATGTCTAATGCTGTCTACATCAATTAACAAGTCAGCTATCGCTATGCTGGTAGCATTACTAAACTTGGCCAACCAACAGCCAGGTTTGTTCAGGCTCCTGAGGCCTTGTGCACTTGCAAGCCCAGGAGCCGATGAAGAGGCAGTGATTATCTTGGCAGTGTTCCAGAACTCAGCTGTATCTCTGCAGGCAGAAGTAAAAGCATGTATGCTGTGAGTATGAGAGTGGTGAGTTCAGTTTTGTTGGCTCCATAGTGCAATTGTCATCTTTAGAGAAAAGAGGGTTACTTTCCCCAAAGTAGATGGACCACCTTTAATTGCCATTGGCACTCTGGTCCATGCTCAGTCCGCACAGATGAAGAAAATGCCCTGCGGGAGTTGCATATGCATACTAAAACTCAAGGTTAGTTTTAGTTTGTGATTGAATTACACCGGTGTGAAACACTTGGGTAGCATGGTGTTGTGGCATTGACCCACCAAGCCATAGGGCTATTCCTTGTGCTGAGAAATGTGAAGGTGGTACAGCTATGTGCATTCAAGGTGCCTAAAATCTGCAGTTCCTGTGGGGGTAAAGCAGGGAATTTCCCACGGGGAGACAATGTATCCGGGCAGGCTGAGGGTGAGGCCTATACTAGGCCTAACTCCATGTTTGTTATCTGCAGAAGCTGTTTGGAAATCGAATATAATTAGCTCACGATCCTCTACTGTAAAAACATGTAGCGTGGTGCCAGCTTTACCTGTCTGCCTATACAGCTTTAATAAGACAATTTAAATGCAATTGTTTTTGCCATGTAGACACATGTGCTTTACATCTCAAACCGTTTGTAATTATTTTTACAGAAAGCTGTCCTACCATCAGCAAGTTAAGCAGGTCTTAAATGCAATTTTCCAAGAACGTGCAGTGCTATCATCCCTGTGAGTAAAGCTGCATCTCGAAAACATCTTAATAAACTTACATTTATCTTAGAGGAGTGAACAGGCATTTTCCACATGACTGTAAATCTGACACACTTTAGATTTATTTCTTGATATTATTTGCAAATGTTTAACTGCTGTATGATGAATTTTCAGTAGTTTCTTGTGCGAAGAAAGTCAAAATAAGTTAAATTCTGCTGTATCTAAAACTCTTAAGGTATACTCTTAATCTTGTATCTAATTTTAGTAAATTTAAAGTTAAAAGAATGCAAAGGCATTCAGAGTGACTACCTCACTGAATTCAAAGGACTATTTTTCTTTCCATAGGTATACCTTAATCAGTATCTGTGTGCGTACAAGTGTGAAAGTGCTGCAGCAAATGTACTAAGAATGTTGTTTGAGTCTTTTATGTCTTTTGAGTTTATAAGTCAGACCTGTCAACTTTAAGTTGATCAAAATTTATGTAAAGTCTGTTGGTTTTCAGTTTGATTAAGAAGTTGAATTTTGGTAACCTCTGAAAGAAAGAAAAGAGAAAACAGACGCTTGTAGTCGAGTGAAGAAAATTTCCATGTTTGTGAGTGGTGGTGTTGTTTAGTGAATTTGTAACAGCTGGCAGAGGGGTGTAACTTGCTGCCTCAGAGCCAGAACTGGCTGAGTAGCATCCTGAGGCCAATTCTGTAAAGCATTTTGTGGCCTAAGAGTCAGTTAGCCCCATAATAACTTTAACAAAGGCAAGTTTAATTTTGTTTTCCTGTACATGTGTGTGAATTGTCTCTGTTAATTTGTATTTTATCAGCATGTAAGTCTGGGTAGAGGCACCTATGAGATAGGACTTATTTTTTAAGTGCTTGACATTAATTTTTGCTTTCAATTATGTTAACTTTAAGCTCTGTTAGATTTATCTTAATTTTAAGTGAAGTTAAAGTTTAAGTTCTGTCAAAACATGAAATTCTAGATGTGTTGTTAAAGTAATGATATGAATTTACTAAGCTTTTACAGAGAGCATTACCCAGAAAACATTATTTGATGCTATACATATGTGTCTCTTTGTTCACAGCTATTTGTAATTTGTTTATGGTACCATTGATTATTTAGTTAAAACTAAACCACAACACCGATCTGCAAGAAGTATATTGCTTTAAAGAATTGATATTAATAGAAGCTTGTTTAGAAGATTTAGAGAGACCCTCTCAGGTAAGGCCTGGGCTCTGGCCAAGTCCTGGCCCTAAGCTGATCGGGTACTGAATCTTGAATCCCAGATGTTTCTACCCTAAAACTGCAATTGAGTCATTTTGGCTCACCAATTGGGCTTGGAGAGCTGGAACCCCTTTTCAGGTAAACTTGACAACCTTGCCCGGGAAAGGTCTTCAAGTCTCACCTGTAAAATGGGACTCTCCCGTGATTGTGGACTCTGGGTAGTAGCTAATAGTTAAATGGTTAATGATCTGTATATTTTTAAAGTACTGTTCTCTTTCTCTTATGTATTGCACCTGTAGTTGTATCTGTTGCCTTAATTACCTTTGCTCATAATGCAAAACCCACAATTGAGTGTATAATAACAGTCTTGCTCTCACCTGTGCCAGCTCTAATCTGCACCTAAAACACTGGGGCTACCTGCTTTCCTTCCAATGCAGAAGAACTGTCATCTTGGTCCCAGAGCTCAGAAGACAAATGTGGATTGCCAGTCCAAAATCCTGTACATGCAAGAATTGATGCCAGAAAAAAGCTGCTGGGACAGACGGGTTTGGCTCCTATGGGCTTCCTCTTCCATGCTCCTGAAACGCTGCGGGTATGTGAAGGCCTTGAAGGCTTCCTGAGGGAAGCAGGCAGGGCAAGGCAAGTTGAAGAAATGCCACGAAAAGAGGGGTCTTGAATTCCAGGTGGGGGAGGGGTGAGCAAGGTCCTGCAAGGCAAGTGAAGGCTTTGAGGGCAACAGAAGGCAACTGCTGCATTTACAGGGCAAGGCAAGGCAAGGGAGAGATAAGCAAGACAATGAGAGTTCTAGAAAAAGAAGGGAAGGGAAGGGAAGGCAAGGCTGGGCCTGGACAAATGGGTGGGGAAGTCAAGGTGGGGATGGCTGAGCAAATCAGTGCAGGGCAGTGGAGGGATGGAAGAGCGGGAATGGTCACTTAAGTTCATACAACATAACCTGTCAAATTCTTTGCACCCATGCCCACGCAGTAAAAGCAAAAAATCAATTGCTGCTTGATTTTGGAATATAGCATGTCTAATGCTGTCTACATCAATTAACAAGTCAGCTATCGCTATGCTGGTAGCATTACTAAACTTGGCCAACCAACAGCCAGGTTTGTTCAGGCTCCTGAGGCCTTGTGCACTTGCAAGCCCAGGAGCCGATGAAGAGGCAGTGATTATCTTGGCAGTGTTCCAGAACTCAGCTGTATCTCTGCAGGCAGAAGTAAAAGCATGTATGCTGTGAGTATGAGAGTGGTGAGTTCAGTTTTGTTGGCTCCATAGTGCAATTGTCATCTTTAGAGAAAAGAGGGTTACTTTCCCCAAAGTAGATGGACCACCTTTAATTGCCATTGGCACTCTGGTCCATGCTCAGTCCGCACAGATGAAGAAAATGCCCTGCGGGAGTTGCATATGTATACTAAAACTCAAGGTTAGTTTTAGTTTGTGATTGAATTACACCGGTGTGAAACACTTGGGTAGCATGGTGTTGTGGCATTGACCCACCAAGCCATAGGGCTATTCCTTGTGCTGAGAAATGTGAAGGTGGTACAGCTATGTGCATTCAAGGTGCCTAAAATCTGCAGTTCCTGTGGGGGTAAAGCAGGGAATTTCCCACGGGGAGACAATGTATCCGGGCAGGCTGAGGAGGCAGGGGTGCTGTTCCATAACTGTGGCAGTTCAGGGGTGGTGAGAAGGATGCCGATCAGACACTTTGTGAATGGCTTCTGAGGCGCAGCAGTGCTAAGGCATAAGGGATCTTGTCCAGTTGCCTTAGCCAGGGTCACCCAGATGTTTTGCTCCAGGGGGTGTATGGGTTGCAGGTATCCTGTTAAATCACAAACAGAAGAGCAGTTACCTCCCCCCTCTTCCTGCTCCCACCCATTACTCCTGCCGACGTAAGTGCGGAGTGGGTACTTGGCACCAGTGCCATTCCCCTGGAACAGTGATAGTAACCACCTTGTTTGCTTCTGCTCCTATCACCTCAAGTGGCGATAAGACCGGGTTTCTGGGGCGTGGTGGGGGGGGGGGGTGGATACCATAGCTTGGCACCTGACAAGCAAGACTATGTGGGACTTTGAATGGATAGGGAGGGCAAAACCCACAGAGAAGACTGATCCTATAGTTCCAGTAGGGAGAATATGGGTAGAAGGAGCTGTGTTTTGAGTGCTTAAAGTGAACGGTCTTTCATTTTTCCAGTGTTTGTAACAGTGCAGCTGGAGAATAACTCATCTGAAATGCTGCCTTTTTCAGCCTAGAAATGAAACTCAAGATCCTTTCAGTATAGGAGATAAGATAAAAGTGGATCTTTACTGGAGCTCCAGGGACAGTTCCAGGAAGAATATCCACAAAAGCCCACCCCTCCCCCCGGCTGAATACAGTCTTCTAGGTTTTAGGAAATTAGCATCATTGATCAAAAGCACCAATTCAGAGGACAAGTGGGGATGCAATTCCCCCCAGGTCAAGCCCCTTCTCTGGAGCCCCCCCACCCTTGGTACTAGTTGGACTTGTTGACTAAAATGTGTCTTGAAGATCTTGTTGTCAGGCTTGGTTCCCAGGAAGAAGCAAGACAGGAGAGGGGCCTTGTGCCCTCCAGGGCTTGGAGCTCTGCAATGAGTTTGGTCTTTCTGGCTGGGGAAAAACTACTGGCAAGGTCACAAATACAGAAAAGTAAAAAGGCAAAAATCACTTTGGCATCAGAAACAAAGGTAAAATTAATGTAAAAAGCAAGCTAAGATACATCTGAAAACTTCTCTGCTTTCTTCATCTTCCCCTTATGCAAAGAGGCTTTTGATTTGCAGGATTTTCATTTTATCCAAAGGCATTCATTCCATAGGTGCCAAAACCATCCCACAATGATAAGTGAAATATAGTCAGTAGGGACAATAGGGACTGGCATCCACCGCAAAGGAGAGGAAAGATCATTTCCAGAACACTAGTTTTATTTAACTGTGGTGAAAAGTGGGAGCTGAGTTTTGTTTAGAATTAGCCAGAAGAAGCTCTTAATTATTCTCTGCTGCTGCTGCTCTTATACCTTTTCATAATTACTGTGGCACATTAAGATTGGCTGCTAGCAAACAATGACAAGGCTGTCTAACAAACAATGGCAATTCAAGCAATAATACAATGAGCTATACTGATGCCTTCAGGTATTTCTAGTTTTTTACTCTTCATGTAGCTGTAACTTGCTGTAGTTCTGTGCTTCTTACAAAGTGCTAAAATCCCCTGTTCCCAGCACCTTTAGCCAAAACAAGACTCTCTGAGTACAGATTCAAGGACATATTCATTGCCTTAGGGCTTGAAAATATGTAAACAACTGTGAGATGGGGGGAGCAGGCCTGGGGTGGTTAACATCATCACCTGAGGGTACGATTGGAGAATTAAGGGCCAATATGCTAATGAAACAGAACTTATAAAAGGTGAAGAGCTCGTGACTCGGGGTCCATTTTGGGTGTCGTCCCCGACAGGGGACTTTGTTTGCCTGAATCTACCTTTAAGGCCTCTGCAGGCCTTAAATAAATTGTCTGCTTTTTATACTCCTAATTTGTCTTGGCCTCTGTTTCAGGTAGCCTGTCTTTTAGGCTACAATACAAGCAAAAGTAGAGTTGGTTACAAAAACCGGATGTGCTAGGAAGGCCGGAAGTTGGTATGACAGAGTTAAAAATTGGATGTGCTAGGGAGACCGGAAGTTTTAACCACAGAGTTAAAACTGAAGGTGCTAGGAAGACCGGAAGGAGGAAGTGGAGTCAAGCAAGAAAGTTTTCTTCATTCTCTTTTCTTCATTATCTCGTGGACATGCACAACAAGCACAGGACCAAATATGGCAGGGCCTTTGACATGAATTCAGTCGCAGACACAAGCAGTAAGCAGGTCTAGGGTAGGGAATGGGCATGAAAGGGAATGCACAGCAATGGTGGTTTAGCAAGGCAAGACAGGTGAGGTTCATAGATTGCTGGCAGGCGGAAGTGGCCAGGAAAGACTGATTTGACTGGCCTTGCTCTCACCTGCACCATCTCTAATCTGCACCTAAAACACTGGGGCTACCTGCTTTCCTTCCAATGCAGAAGAACTGTCATTTTGGTTCCGGAGCCCAGAAGACAAATGTGGATTGCCTGTCCAAAATTCCATACATGCAAGAATTGATGCCAGGCAAAAGCTGCTGGGACAGACAGGTCTGGCTTCACGTGACCTCCTATGGGCTTCCTCTTCCATGCTCCTGAAACACTGGGGGTATGTGAAGGCCTTGAAGGCTTCCTGAGGGAAGCAGGCAGGGCAAGGCAAGTTGAAGAATTGTCACGAAAAGAAGGGTCTTGAATTCCAGGTGGGGGAGGGGTGAGCAAGGTCCTGCAAGGCAAGTGAGGGCTTTGAGGGCAACAGAAGGCAACTGCTGTGTTTACAGGGCAAGGCAAGGCAAGGGGGAGGTAGGCAAGGCAATGAGAGTCCCAGAAGGAGAAGGGAAGGCAAGGCTGGGCCTGGACAAATGGGTGGGGAAGTCAAGGTGGGGATGGCCGAGCAAGTCAGTGCAGGGCAGTGGAGGGATGGAAGAGCGGGAATGGTCACTTAAGTTCATACAACATAACCTGTCAAATTCTTTGCACCCATGCCCACGCAGTAAAAGCAAAAAATCAATTGCTGCTTGATTTTGGAATATAGCATGTCTAATGCTGTCTACATCAATTAACGAGTCAGCTATCGCTATGCTGGTAGCATTACTAAACTTGGCCAACCAACAGCCAGGTTTGTTCAGGCTCCTGAGGCCTTGTGCACTTGCAAGCCCAGGAGCCGATGAAGTGGCAGTGTTCCAGAACTCAGCTGTATCTCTGCAGGCAGAAGTAAAAGCATGTATGCTGTGAGTATGAGAGTGGTGAGTTCAGTTTTGTTGGCTCCATAGTGCAATTGTCATCTTTAGAGAAAAGAGGGTTACTTTCCCCAAAGTAGATGGACCACCTTTAATTGCCATTGGCACTCTGGTCCATGCTCAGTCCGCACAGATTAAGAAAATGCCCTGCGGGAGTTGCATATGTATACTAAAACTCAAGGTTAGTTTTAGTTTGTGATTGAATTACACCGGTGTGAAACACTTGGGTAGCATGGTGTTGTGGCATTGACCCACCAAGCCATAGGGCTATTCCTTGTGCTGAGAAATGTGAAGGTGGTACAGCTATGTGCATTCAAGGTGCCTAAAATCTGCAGTTCCTGTGGGGGTAAAGCAGGGAATTTCCCACGGGGAGACAAGGTATCTGGGCAGGCTGAGGGTTGGGCCTATACTAGGCCTAACTCCATGTTTGTTATCTGCAGAAGCTGTTTGGAAATCGAATATAATTAGCTCACGATCCTCTACTGTAAAAACATGTAGCGTGGTGCCAGCTTTACCTGTCTGCCTATACAGCTTTAATAAGACAATTTAAATGCAATTGTTTTTGCCATGTAGACACATGTGCTTTACATCTCAAACCGTTTGTAATTATTTTTACAGAAAGCTGTCTTACCATCAGCAAGTTAAGCAGGTCTTAAATGCAATTTTCCAAGAACGTGCAGTGCTATCATCCCTGTGAGTAAAGCTGCATCTCGAAAACATCTTAATAAACTTACATTTATCTTAGAGGAGTGGACAGGCATTTTCCACATGACTGTAAATCTGCCACACTTTAGATTTATTTCTTGATATTATTTGCAAATGTTTAACTGCTGTATGATGAATTTTCAGTAGTTTCTTGTGCGAAGAAAGTCAAAATAAGTTAAATTCTGCTGTATCTAAAACTCTTAAGGTATACTCTTAATCTTGTATCTAATTTTAGTAAATTTAAAGTTAAAAGAATGCAAAGGCATTCAGAGTGACTACCTCACTGAATTCAAAGGACTATTTTTCTTTCCATAGGTATACCTTAATCAGTATCTGTGTGCATACAAGTGTGAAAGTGCTGCAGCAAATGTACTAAGAATGTTGTTTGAGTCTTTTATGCCTTTTGAGTTTATAAGTCAGACCTGTCAACTTTAAGTTGATCAAAATTTATGTAAAGTCTGTTGGTTTTCAGTTTGATTAAGAAGTTGAATTTTGGTAACCTCTGAAAGAAAGAAAAGAGAAAACAGACGCTTGTAGTCGAGTGAAGAAAATTTCCATGTTTGTGAGTGGTGGTGTTGTTTAGTGAATTTGTAACAGCTGGCAGAGGGGTGTAACTTGCTGCCTCAGAGCCAGAACTGGCTGAGTAGCATCCTGAGGCCAATTCTGTAAAGCATTTTGTGGCCTAAGAGTCAGTTAGCCCCATAATAACTTTAGCAAAGGCAAGTTTAATTTTGTTTTCCTGTACATGTGTGTGAATTGTCTCTGTTAATTTGTATTTTATCAGCATGTAAGTCTGGGTAGAGGCACCTATGAGATAGGACTTATTTTTTAAGTGCTTGACATTAATTTTTGCTTTCAATTATGTTAACTTTAAGCTCTGTTAGATTTATCTTAATTTTAAGTGAAGTTAAAGTTTAAGTTCTGTCAAAACATGAAATTCTAGATGTGTTGTTAAAGTAATGATATGAATTTACTAAGCTTTTACAGAGAGCATTACCCAGAAAACATTATTTGATGCTATACATATGTGTCTCTTTGTTCACAGCTATTTGTAATTTGTTTATGGTACCATTGATTATTTAGTTAAAACTAAACCACAACGCCGATCTGCAAGAAGTATATTGCTTGAAAGAATTGATATTAATAGAAGCTTGTTTAGAAGATTTAGAGAGACCCTCTCAGGTAAGGCCTGGGCTCTGGCCAAGTCCTGGCCCTAAGCTGATCGGGTACTGAATCTTGAATCCCAGATGTTTCTACCCTAAAACTGCAATTGAGTCATTTTGGCTCACCAATTGGGCTTGGAGAGCTGGAACCCCTTTTCAGGTAAACTTGACAACCTTGCCCGGGAAAGGTCTTCAAGTCTCACCTGTAAAATGGGACTCTCCCGTGATTGTAGACTCTGGGTAGTAGCTAATAGTTAAATGGTTAATGATCTGTATATTTTTAAAGTACTGTTCTCTTTCTCTTATGTATTGCACCTGTAGTTGTATCTGTTGCCTTAATTACCTTTGCTCATAATGCAAAACCCACAATTGAGTGTATAATAACATGTAATGACAAAGCTCAAATGTTAACCTGTTAACCTAGAGAAGAGAGTATGCATGTGTTCTATCATCAACAAGTTTGAAGCAATTACCTACTCACCTGATCAGAATCAAGAATTAGAGTTCAGAAAAAACCATGGACTCTTTAATCAAGATTAGAGCTTGGCAGAGACTTTAGAGCAACGGTGTATATTGTTTTCACAGTTTCAATTAGCTAAAGTAGTACTTGCTAGAAAAATTATTTTAAGTAACCTTATAATAACAAGTTGAAGTGGAGAGGTTGCTCAAAGCTGAAGAATCACTGAGTAGCTCAAGAATTTGTGTAAGACAGTGTTGTTGTTGCTTTTGATAATAATAACTTTCAAAAGGTTGTTTTGCTGTGCTTTGCAATGACTGGCTGTCAGCTCAGACTTTCTCCTTGGCTGGCTCAACTGCTGAAGAAAGGACTACGGCTATTGATAATCATTATAATTACTGTTTTAATTGTTCAATTAATGTTTAACTGCTTAACTAAGAAATTAACTAGTGCTTTGTAACCATTAAAGAAACAGGGGGAAATGTGGGAAATGTGGAGGATCTGGCACTGCAATGGTTAAGAGCTAAGGAACATCCAGAGCCACAGCTGCAGCTTGTGGGCCCTTGATAAGCAAGTAAGATTCCCATGAGAAACAAGACCTGAGAAGCACAAGGAGTTCCCATGAGAAGCGGAACTGAGACACACAAACAATGAAGAAGAAGATACCACAAGACTGCCAAACAAGCTGATTAACGCAGGTGGACAGCAGCCTATCCTGAGCTTAGCTTTTGCAATATGTATGAGGCTAATTAAGTAACGTATATATTGTGTAGCTGAAAGGCAATAAACTGAGTTCTGATGATCACAAATGTGGTGTCAGGCTTCCTCTTCCCGACAACCTGCACACACACACACACACACACACACACACAGAGGGAGCGAGAGATAGTTCCTCGTTCGTTTCTGTTTTGATTTCCTGGACTTTATTTGCTTTGTTGTTGCTTGCTTTTCCTTGGTGTGCCTTAAGTGCTCGTTAAGCAAGAGTTCATTGAATCTTGTCAATGAACTGTCTTGCGCTGTCACATGATATTCAGTCTGGTTTTTGCTGATACTCCTGCTGATGATTTTGAAAGTGATCTCAAACTCTCAGTTATAACTTTGGATGCAGCAAATTCAAAGAAATTCTTGGTGTTGCAGCCAAATTCTTTTGAGCAGAATGCACTTGAAATTAATGCACAGGGTACTAATTTGCTCGCCTTGGCTGCTCAGGGATGTGGTGCCAAATAGCCCACAGGGAATAATTAACCATGCTCTGTGCGCCTGTGGTGTGACCTGTGAAATCGCACCCAGTGAATGAAAGAAAAAGGGATGGAAACAGCGATTTTTATGGGGAACATCTGTTACTATGAGAAATAGACTGATTGAGACTGCTCCCCAAGCATGCACAAATGTGATAATGAGCCTTTTAATTAATAAAACAGGAAATCCTCTGGATGAGATAATGGAACACAGCAGCTAGGTGACCTTGGGGAGTGGAACGCCCAGAATCGAGATAGGAATCAAGAAAACCTGCCTATTAGGCTTTTGATACCACATGGTGGCTACATGCCGGAGTTAAAATTCCAAGAGGAGATGCAGAAATCCAAGCAACTATTCATGATTTGTTACCAGCAAGTCATTTTCTGGTTTGCTTTCAACCCTGCTCTAGTAGCAAGTGAATTTGTAATGTTAAATTCTGTACACCCACAGTGTGGAGTGGCCTTCCAAGTTACTGGTTTTAATGTTTATCAAACCAAAATGTAACATATAATTTGTGATTCAGTCTTCTAGACTGGAGATTTCATTCTATGAATCTTCAAAGGCATGTGCTGCAAGTTTTGGGGATGACAGAAAGCAAAACGTTTATTTGCAATAGTGTTGGAAAACTGCAGTAAGCAGAACTTCCAGAGCGCAGGCTGATGTGTGCTGTCTTTGGAGAAGAGCTGTTAGTGAGCAATGGGCAGAACTAGCTGATTTCCTATAGCTCTCCTTGGAGAGCAAATTAACCAGGTGACCTGGACCTGGGAGATTGTCAAGCAGCTAAGCACAATGTCAACATGTTCACTGAGGTCTCCTGGTGTGGTGTAGTTCATCTGCTGAAAGATACAATGTCGTCCTGGGGTATTGCAGGATACAAAACCGAATAGCCAGCTCCTACAGCAGCTCTCTAGAGTTGTTAGTGCTTCCAGTGTAAATCACCATATTTCAACAGGTCTGAAAATGATGACCTTGGCTGTTTTCATAGCCTTGATCACAAGCCTACCCACAAGGAAAAGAAGGCTTAGAGCAACACAAGAAATTTGAAAAACAATTCCATCCCTTGTTCTCTAACTTTTTAATAATATTACTTTCCTTATAGTCATCACCCTAAGTAATTGCCATACTTTTCTTGGTTTTGAGATTTGTTATAGTGATCTGCCTTTACTCTTTAATTCTTAACAAAACTCAGCTCACACTTTTCACCACAGTTAAATAAAACTATTGTTCTGGAAATGATCTTTCCTCTCCTTTGTGGTGGATGCCAGTCCCTATTGTCCCTACTGACTGTACTTCACTTATCATTGGGATGGTTTTGGCACCTATGGAATGAATGCCTTTGGATAAAATGAAAATCCTGCAAATCAAAAGCCTCTTTGCATAAGGGGAAGATGAAGAAAGCAGAGAAGTTTTCAGATGTATCTTAGCTTGCTTTTTAACATTAATTTTATCTTTGCTTCTGATGCCAAAGTGATTTTTGCCTTGCATCGCGGCAGCAGGAGCGGCACCCCTCAGCCCGGGGACATCGAAATTAGCTTCTCCGCTCAGCTCAACTCCGCCCCTGCCCCCGCCCATCGCAGCAGCAGGAGCGGCACTGCCCAAGGCAATGACATTGCCACCCTCGGGCCCCGCCTCCCCGCCCCCCCTTTGGGCCAGAGCCGGCGGGCAAACTGGCCGCCACCCCCCCGCGCCCAGCGGCGGCGGCGAGCAGGCCGGGCCATAGCCGCCCAACAGCGGCGGTGGGTGAGGGCCCATCACGGGCCCCACCCTCAAACAAGGCATTAGCAAATCCATTTCTACTTCTTTTCTTTCCCTAGGACTAGAAGGGGTTTTCTTCTTCCGATTTTCATCACATGAGAAGATGCCCCCCATTGCATACAC
The DNA here is from genome assembly GCA_036630365.1 of Acanthiza pusilla. NCBI lineage: Eukaryota > Metazoa > Chordata > Aves > Passeriformes > Acanthizidae > Acanthiza > Acanthiza pusilla. The sequence continues at coordinate 27,898 of JAXCHO010000123.1, forward strand.
TTACAAACAGGAAAGATCACAGAAGTAACACACATAGAGGACTTTGCTATTGTGATAAATAACCGTGTGTGTTTGTTAATCAAATCTTGCTTAAGCCAGGTGTGGTAAATACGTAGTAATATAGTGTTGGCTTTTTGCAGATATTCATTGTGTGTATGGTTTTATTCTGTTTATATAAGTAGTCTTGTCATAAAGAATAGAGGTATATAACCAATGTTTTAATTTCTGTTATTAACTAGATTTCGATATAATAGTAAAATAACTGGTAGAGGTAGTTTAAAAGACTTTCCTTTACTAACCACACTGCCTGCTTGACTGGATCCCCTATTGTTCTTTATTAAACTTTTAAATTTCAACAGGAGAGTTAACCTCGTTTATCACACAGGGAATAAATGGTTAAAATTGAGTCAGAAAGCTCACAAGTTTTATCTAACAAAAAGCTAAGCAAGGCCAAGAAAAACAGATGTCTAAGCAAGAACAGAGGGAACAGATAACGAAGTCAGGTCAGGATGACCTGTACCCAGTGAAGTAAGCGATGTATGAGCCCCCCTGAGATGAGCCCCTCCGAGGAAGACGTCGGTCTTCGGCCTCACGACCACCAGAAGGCAGAAGAAGAAGACCCCATAGTAACAGCCCGCGCAGACGCAGAGTACTCCCGGATACCAGGTCAAAGAGACTATAAAACTTGAGGGATTAGGAGGGGCGAGTTGCGAACCGTTGGCGGAGCAGGGTCACCACGGTCGCCCAGCGCTGTTTTGCTTGTTGTAGCTTGCTCAATAAATCAAATTATTTTAATTGGCCTGGTTTTTGTCTCTAACCTATAACACTACTGTAGTGCTAGCCCTAGCCCTCTCTCAGAAGGACGTCTCCTTCTACACAAATTGTATCACAAAAGTACTCTTTATACATCTACTCACGTGCCTCTGTAGGGTCCTTGGTCTCTGATACCTTCTAGGCTGCCACCGCCCCGGTAGATGTTGACAGAGTGATAATGCAGGTGTTGCACTGGGCCCAGAGGGGTTTCTAGAGACCTTCCTTGACCCGGCTGGGGTGCCAAAAACTGTAGCCTAAAAGACAGGCTACCTGAAACAGAGGCCAAGACAAATTAGGAGTATAAAAAGCAGACAATTTATTTAAGGCCTGCAGAGGCCTTAAAGGTAGATTCAGGCAAACAAAGTCCCCTGTCGGGGACGACACCCAAAATGGACCCCGAGTCACGAGCTCTTCACCTTTTATAAGTTCTGTTTCATTAGCATATTGGCCCTTAATTCTCCAATCGTACCCTCAGGTGATGATGTTAACCACCCCAGGCCTGCTCCCCCCATCTCACAGTTGTTTACATATTTTCAAGCCCTAAGGCAATGAATATGTCCTTGAATCTGTACTCAGAGAGTCTTGTTTTGGCTAAAGGTGCTGGGAACAGGGGATTTTAGCACTTTGTAAGAAGCACAGAACTACAGCAAGTTACAGCTACATGAAGAGTAAAAAACTAGAAATACCTGAAGGCATCAGTATAGCTCATTGTATTATTGCTTGAATTGCCATTGTTTGTTAGACAGCCTTGTCATTGTTTGCTAGCAGCCAATCTTAATGTGCCACAGTAATTATGAAAAGGTATAAGAGCAGCAGCAGCAGAGAATAATTAAGAGCTTCTTCTGGCTAATTCTAAACAAAACTCAGCTCCCACTTTTCACCACAGTTAAATAAAACTAGTGTTCTGGAAATGATCTTTCCTCTCCTTTGCGGTGGATGCCAGTCCCTATTGTCCCTACTGACTATATTTCACTTATCATTGTGGGACGGTTTTGGCACCTATGGAATGAATGCCTTTGGATAAAATGAAAATCCTGCAAATCAAAAGCCTCTTTGCATAAGGGGAAGATGAAGAAAGCAGAGAAGTTTTCAGATGTATCTTAGCTTGCTTTTTACATTAATTTTACCTTTGTTTCTGATGCCAAAGTGATTTTTGCCTTTTTACTTTTCTGTATTTGTGACCTTGCCAGTAGTTTTTCCCCAGCCAGAAAGACCAAACTCATTGCAGAGCTCCAAGCCCTGGAGGGCACAAGGCCCCTCTCCTGTCTTGCTTCTTCCTGGGAACCAAGCCTGACAACAAGATCTTCAAGACACATTTTAGTCAACAAGTCCAACTAGTACCAAGGGTGGGGGGGCTCCAGAGAAGGGGCTTGACCTGGGGGGAATTGCATCCCCACTTGTCCTCTGAATTGGTGCTTTTGATCAATGATGCTAATTTCCTAAAACCTAGAAGACTGTATTCAGCCGGGGGGAGGGGTGGGCTTTTGTGGATATTCTTCCTGGAACTGTCCCTGGAGCTCCAGTAAAGATCCCCTTTTATCTTATCTCCTATACTGAAAGGATCTTGAGTTTCATTTCTAGGCTGAAAAAGGCAGCATTTCAGATGAGTTATTCTCCAGCTGCACTGTTACAAACACTGGAAAAATGAAAGACCGTTCACTTTAAGCACTCAAAACACAGCTCCTTCTACCCATATTCTCCCTACTGGAACTATAGGATCAGTCTTCTCTGTGGGTTTTGCCCTCCCTATCCATTCAAAGTCCCACATAGTCTTGCTTGTCAGGTGCCAAGCTATGGTATCCACCCCCCCCCCCCCCACCACGCCCCAGAAACCCGGTCTTATCGCCACTTGAGGTGATAGGAGCAGAAGCAAACAAGGTGGTTACTATGACTGTTCCAGGGGAATGGCACTGGTGCCAAGTACCCACTCCGCACTTACGTCGGCAGGAGTAATGGGTGGGAGCAGGAAGAGGGGGGAGGTAACTGCTCTTCTGTTTGTGATTTAACAGGATACCTGCAACCCATACACCCCCTGGAGCAAAACATCTGGGTGACCCTGGCTAAGGCAACTGGACAAGATCCCTTATGCCTTAGCACTGCTGCGCCTCAGAAGCCATTCACAAAGTGTCTGATCGGCATCCTTCTCACCACCCCTGAACTGCCACAGTTATGGAACAGCACCCCTGCCTCCTCAGCCTGCCCGGATACATTGTCTCCCCGTGGGAAATTCCCTGCTTTACCCCCACAGGAACTGCAGATTTTAGGCACCTTGAATGCACATAGCTGTACCACCTTCACATTTCTCAGCACAAGGAATAGCCCTATGGCTTGGTGGGTCAATGCCACAACACCATGCTACCCAAGTGTTTCACACCGGTGTAATTCAATCACAAACTAAAACTAACCTTGAGTTTTAGTATACATATGCAACTCCCGCAGGGCATTTTCTTAATCTGTGCGGACTGAGCATGGACCAGAGTGCCAATGGCAATTAAAGGTGGTCCATCTACTTTGGGGAAAGTAACCCTCTTTTCTCTAAAGATGACAATTGCACTATGGAGCCAACAAAACTGAACTCACCACTCTCATACTCACAGCATACATGCTTTTACTTCTGCCTGCAGAGATACAGCTGAGTTCTGGAACACTGCCAAGATAATCACTGCCTCTTCATCGGCTCCTGGGCTTGCAAGTGCACAAGGCCTCAGGAGCCTGAACAAACCTGGCTGTTGGTTGGCCAAGTTTAGTAATGCTACCAGCATAGCGATAGCTGACTCGTTAATTGATGTAGACAGCATTAGACATGCTATATTCCAAAATCAAGCAGCAATTGATTTTTTGCTTTTACTGCATGGGCATGGGTGCAAAGAATTTGACAGGTTATGTTGTATGAACTTAAGTGACCATTCCCGCTCTTCCATCTCTCCACTGCCCTGCACTGACTTGCTCGGCCATCCCCACCTTGACTTCCCCACCCATTTGTCCAGGCCCAGCCTTCCCTTCCCTTCTCCTTCTGGGACTCTCATTGCCTTGCCTACCTCCCCCTTGCCTTGCCTTGCCCTGTAAACACAGCAGTTGCCTTCTGTTGCCCTCAAAGCCCTCACTTGCCTTGCAGGACCTTGCTCACCCCTCCCCCACCTGGAATTCAAGACCCTTCTTTTCGTGACAATTCTTCAACTTGCCTTGCCCTGCCTGCTTCCCTCAGGAAGCCTTCAAGGCCTTCACATACCCGCAGTGTTTCAGGAGCATGGAAGAGGAAGCCCATAGGAGGTCACGTGAAGCCAGACCTGTCTGTCCCAGCAGCTTTTGCCTGGCATCAATTCTTGCATGTATGGAATTTTGGACAGGCAATCCACATTTGTCTTCTGGGCTCCGGAACCAAAATGACAGTTCTTCTGCATTGGAAGGAAAGCAGGTAGCCCCAGTGTTTTAGGTGCAGATTAGAGATGGTGCAGGTGAGAGCAAGGCCAGTCAAATCAATCTTTCCTGGCCACTTCCGCCTGCCAGCAATCTATGAACCTCACCTGTCTTGCCTTGCTAAACCACCATTGCTGTGCATTCCCTTTCATGCCCATTCCCTACCCTAGACCTGCTTACTGCTTGTGTCTGCGACTGAATTCATGTCAAAGGCCCTGCCATATTTGGTCCTGTGCTTGTTGTGCATGTCCACGAGATAATGAAGAAAAGAGAATGAAGAAAACTTTCTTGCTTGACTCCACTTCCTCCTTCCGGTTTTCCTAGCACCTTCAGTTTCAACTCTGTGATTAAAACTTCCGGTCTCCCTAGCACACTCCGATTCAACTCTATGATACAAAACTTCCGGTCTTCCTAGCACCTGCAGTTTTAACTCTGTGGTTAAAACTTCCGGTCTCCCTAGCACATCCAATTTTTAACTCTGTCATACCAACTTCCGGCCTTCCTAGCACATCCGGTTTTTGTAACCAACTCTACTTTTGCTTGTATTGTAGCCTAAAAGACAGGCTACCTGAAACAGAGGCCAAGACAAATTAGGAGTATAAAAAGCAGACAATTTATTTAAGGCCTGCAGAGGCCTTAAAGGTAGATTCAGGCAAACAAAGTCCCCTGTCGGGGACGACACCCAAAATGGACCCCGAGTCACGAGCTCTTCACCTTTTATAAGTTCTGTTTCATTAGCATATTGGCCCTTAATTCTCCAATCGTACCCTCAGGTGATGATGTTAACCACCCCAGGCCTGCTCCCCCCATCTCACAGTTGTTTACATATTTTCAAGCCCTAAGGCAATGAATATGTCCTTGAATCTGTACTCAGAGAGTCTTGTTTTGGCTAAAGGTGCTGGGAACAGGGGATTTTAGCACTTTGTAAGAAGCACAGAACTACAGCAAGTTACAGCTACATGAAGAGTAAAAAACTAGAAATACCTGAAGGCATCAGTATAGCTCATTGTATTATTGCTTGAATTGCCATTGTTTGTTAGACAGCCTTGTCATTGTTTGCTAGCAGCCAATCTTAATGTGCCACAGTAATTATGAAAAGGTATAAGAGCAGCAGCAGCAGAGAATAATTAAGAGCTTCTTCTGGCTAATTCTAAACAAAACTCAGCTCCCACTTTTCACCACAGTTAAATAAAACTAGTGTTCTGGAAATGATCTTTCCTCTCCTTTGCGGTGGATGCCAGTCCCTATTGTCCCTACTGACTATATTTCACTTATCATTGTGGGATGGTTTTGGCACCTATGGAATGAATGCCTTTGGATAAAATGAAAATCCTGCAAATCAAAAGCCTCTTTGCATAAGGGGAAGATGAAGAAAGCAGAGAAGTTTTCAGATGTATCTTAGCTTGCTTTTTACATTCATTTTACCTTTGCTTCTGATGCCAAAGTGATTTTTGCCTTTTTACTTTTCTGTATTTGTGACCTTGCCAGTAGTTTTTCCCCAGCCAGAAAGACCAAACTCATTGCAGAGCTCCAAGCCCTGGAGGGCACAAGGCCCCTCTCCTGTCTTGCTTCTTCCTGGGAACCAAGCCTGACAACAAGATCTTCAAGACACATTTTAGTCAACAAGTCCAACTAGTACCAAGGGTGGGGGGGCTCCAGAGAAGGGGCTTGACCTGGGGGGAATTGCATCCCCACTTGTCCTCTGAATTGGTGCTTTTGATCAATGATGCTAATTTCCTAAAACCTAGAAGACTGTATTCAGCCGGGGGGAGGGGTGGGCGTTTGTGGATATTCTTCCTGGAACTGTCCCTGGAGCTCCAGTAAAGATCCACTTTTATCTTATCTCCTATACTGAAAGGATCTTGAGTTTCATTTCTAGGCTGAAAAAGGCAGCATTTCAGATGAGTTATTCTCCAGCTGCACTGTTACAAACACTGGAAAAATGAAAGACCATTCACTTTAAGCACTCAAAACACAGCTCCTTCTACCCATATTCTCCCTACTGGAACTATAGGATCAGTCTTCTCTGTGGGTTTTGCCCTCCCTATCCATTCAAAGTCCCACATAGTCTTGCTTGTCAGGTGCCAAGCTATGGTATCCACCCCCCCCCCCCCCCACCACGCCCCAGAAACCCGGTCTTATCGCCACTTGAGGTGATAGGAGCAGAAGCAAACAAGGTGGTTACTATGACTGTTCCAGGGGAATGGCACTGGTGCCAAGTACCCACTCCGCACTTACGTCGGCAGGAGTAATGGGTGGGAGCAGGAAGAGGGGGGAGGTAACTGCTCTTCTGTTTGTGATTTAACAGGATACCTGCAACCCATACACCCCCTGGAGCAAAACATCTGGGTGACCCTGGCTAAGGCAACTGGACAAGATCCCTTATGCCTTAGCACTGCTGCGCCTCAGAAGCCATTCACAAAGTGTCTGATCGGCATCCTTCTCACCACCCCTGAACTGCCACAGTTATGGAACAGCACCCCTGCCTCCTCAGCCTGCCCGGATACATTGTCTCCCCGTGGGAAATTCCCTGCTTTACCCCCACAGGAACTGCAGATTTTAGGCACCTTGAATGCACATAGCTGTACCACCTTCACATTTCTCAGCACAAGGAATAGCCCTATGGCTTGGTGGGTCAATGCCACAACACCATGCTACCCAAGTGTTTCACACCGGTGTAATTCAATCACAAACTAAAACTAACCTTGAGTTTTAGTATGCATATGCAACTCCCGCAGGGCATTTTCTTCATCTGTGCGGACTGAGCATGGACCAGAGTGCCAATGGCAATTAAAGGTGGTCCATCTACTTTGGGGGAAGTAACCCTCTTTTCTCTAAAGATGACAATTGCACTATGGAGCCAACAAAACTGAACTCACCACTCTCATACTCACAGCATACATGCTTTTACTTCTGCCTGCAGAGATACAGCTGAGTTCTGGAACACTGCCAAGATAATCACTGCCTCTTCATCGGCTCCTGGGCTTGCAAGTGCACAAGGCCTCAGGAGCCTGAACAAACCTGGCTGTTGGTTGGCCAAGTTTAGTAATGCTACCAGCATAGCGATAGCTGACTCGTTAATTGATGTAGACAGCATTAGACATGCTATATTCCAAAATCAAGCAGCAATTGATTTTTTGCTTTTACTGCGTGGGCATGGGTGCAAAGAATTTGACAGGTTATGTTGTATGAACTTAAGTGACCATTCCCGCTCTTCCATCCCTCCACTGCCCTGCACTGATTTGCTCAGCCATCCCCACCTTGACTTCCCCACCCATTTGTCCAGGCCCAGCCTTGCCTTCCCTTCCCTTCCCTTCTTTTTCTAGAACTCTCATTGTCTTGCTTATCTCTCCCTTGCCTTGCCTTGCCCTGTAAATGCAGCAGTTGCCTTCTGTTGCCCTCAAAGCCTTCACTTGCCTTGCAGGACCTTGCTCACCCCTCCCCCACCTGGAATTCAAGACCCCTCTTTTCGTGGCATTTCTTCAACTTGCCTTGCCCTGCCTGCTTCCCTCAGGAAGCCTTCAAGGCCTTCACATACCCGCAGCGTTTCAGGAGCATGGAAGAGGAAGCCCATAGGAGCCAAACCCGTCTGTCCCAGCAGCTTTTTTCTGGCATCAATTCTTGCATGTACAGGATTTTGGACTGGCAATCCACATTTGTCTTCTGAGCTCTGGGACCAAGATGACAGTTCTTCTGCATTGGAAGGAAAGCAGGTAGCCCCAGTGTTTTAGGTGCAGATTAGAGCTGGCACAGGTGAGAGCAAGACTGTTATTATACACTCAATTGTGGGTTTTGCATTATGAGCAAAGGTAATTAAGGCAACAGATACAACTACAGGTGCAATACATAAGAGAAAGAGAACAGTACTTTAAAAATATACAGATCATTAACCATTTAACTATTAGCTACTACCCAGAGTCCACAATCACGGGAGAGTCCCATTTTACAGGTGAGACTTGAAGACCTTTCCCGGGCAAGGTTGTCAAGTTTACCTGAAAAGGGGTTCCAGCTCTCCAAGCCCAATTGGTGAGCCAAAATGACTCAATTGCAGTTTTAGGGTAGAAACATCTGGGATTCAAGATTCAGTACCCGATCAGCTTAGGGCCAGGACTTGGCCAGAGCCCAGGCCTTACCTGAGAGGGTCTCTCTAAATCTTCTAAACAAGCTTCTATTAATATCAATTCTTTAAAGCAATATACTTCTTGCAGATCGGCGTTGTGGTTTAGTTTTAACTAAATAATCAATGGTACCATAAACAAATTACAAATAGCTGTGAACAAAGAGACACATATGTATAGCATCAAATAATGTTTTCTGGGTAATGCTCTCTGTAAAAGCTTAGTAAATTCATATCATTACTTTAACAACACATCTAGAATTTCATGTTTTGACAGAACTTAAACTTTAACTTCACTTAAAATTAAGATAAATCTAACAGAGCTTAAAGTTAACATCATTGAAAGCAAAAATTAATGTCAAGCACTTAAAAAATAAGTCCTATCTCATAGGTGCCTCTACCCAGACTTACATGCTGATAAAATACAAATTAACAGAGACAATTCACACACATGTACAGGAAAACAAAATTAAACTTGCCTTTGTTAAAGTTATTACGGGGCTAACTGACTCTTAGGCCACAAAATGCTTTACAGAATTGGCCTCAGGATGCTACTCAGCCAGTTCTGGCTCTGAGGCAGCAAGTTACACCCCTCTGCCAGCTGTTACAAATTCACTAAACAACACCACCACTCACAAACATGGAAATTTTCTTCACTCGACTACAAGCGTCTGTTTTCTCTTTTCTTTCTTTCAGAGGTTACCAAAATTCAACTTCTTAATCAAACTGAAAACCAACAGACTTTACATAAATTTTGATCAACTTAAAGTTGACAGGTCTGACTTATAAACTCAAAAGACATAAAAGACTCAAACAACATTCTTAGTACATTTGCTGCAGCACTTTCACACTTGTACGCACACAGATACTGATTAAGGTATACCTATGGAAAGAAAAATAGTCCTTTGAATTCAGTGAGGTAGTCACTCTGAATGCCTTTGCATTCTTTTAACTTTAAATTTACTAAAATTAGATACAAGATTAAGAGTATACCTTAAGAGTTTTAGATACAGCAGAATTTAACTTATTTTGACTTTCTTCGCACAAGAAACTACTGAAAATTCATCATACAGCAGTTAAACATTTGCGAATAATATCAAGAAATAAATCTAAAGTGTGTCAGATTTACAGTCATGTGGAAAATGCCTGTTCACTCCTCTAAGATAAATGTAAGTTTATTAAGATGTTTTCGAGGTGCAGCTTTACTCACAGGGATGATAGCACTGCACGTTCTTGGAAAATTGCATTTAAGACCTGCTTAACTCGCTGATGGTAGGACAGCTTTCTGTAAAAATAATTACAAACGGTTTGAGATGTAAAGCACATGTGTCTACATGGCAAAAACAATTGCATTTAAATTGTCTTATTAAAGCTGTATAGGCAGACAGGTAAAGCTGGCACCATGCTACATGTTTTTACAGTAGAGGATCGTGAGCTAATTATATTCGATTTCCAAACAGCTTCTGCAGATAACAAACATGGAGTTAGGCCTAGTATAGGCCTCACCCTCAGCCTGCCCGGATACATTGTCTCCCCGTGGGAAATTCCCTGCTTTACCCCCACAGGAACTGCAGATTTTAGGCACCTTGAATGCACATAGCTGTACCACCTTCACATTTCTCAGCACAAGGAATAGCCCTGTGGCTTGGTGGGTCAATGCCACAACACCATGCTACCCAAGTGTTTCACACCAGTGTAATTCAATCACAAACTAAAACTAACCTTGAGTTTTAGTATGCATATGCAACTCCCGCAGGGCATTTTCTTCATCTGTGCGGACTGAGCATGGACCAGAGTGCCAATGGCAATTAAAGGTGGTCCATCTACTTTGGGGAAAGTAACCCTCTTTTCTCTAAAGATGACAATTGCACTATGGAGCCAACAAAACTGAACTCACCACTCTCATACTCACAGCATACATGCTTTTACTTCTGCCTGCAGAGATACAGCTGAGTTCTGGAACACTGCCAAGATAATCACTGCCTCTTCATCGGCTCCTGGGCTTGCAAGTGCACAAGGCCTCAGGAGCCTGAACAAACCTGGCTGTTGGTTGGCCAAGTTTAGTAATGCTACCAACATAGCGATAGCTGACTCGTTAATTGATGTAGACAGCATTAGACATGCTATATTCCAAAATCAAGCAGCAATTGATTTTTTGCTTTTACTGCGTGGGCATGGGTGCAAAGAATTTGACAGGTTATGTTGTATGAACTTAAGTGACCATTCCCGCTCTTCCATCCCTCCACTGCCCTGCACTGATTTGCTCAGCCATCCCCACCTTGACTTCCCCACCCATTTGTCCAGGCCCAGCCTTGCCTTCCCTTCCCTTCTTTTTCTAGAACTCTCATTGTCTTGCTTATCTCTCCCTTGCCTTGCCTTGCCCTGTAAATGCAGCAGTTGCCTTCTGTTGCCCTCAAAGCCTTCACTTGCCTTGCAGGACCTTGCTCACCCCTCCCCCACCTGGAATTCAAGACCCCTCTTTTCGTGGCATTTCTTCAACTTGCCTTGCCCTGCCTGCTTCCCTCAGGAAGCCTTCAAGGCCTTCACATACCCGCAGCGTTTCAGGAGCATGGAAGAGGAAGCCCATAGGAGCCAAACCCGTCTGTCCCAGCAGCTTTTTTCTGGCATCAATTCTTGCATGTACAGGATTTTGGACTGGCAATCCACATTTGTCTTCTGAGCTCTGGGACCAAGATGACAGTTCTTCTGCATTGGAAGGAAAGCAGGTAGCCCCAGTGTTTTAGGTGCAGATTAGAGCTGGCACAGGTGAGAGCAAGACCAGTCAAGTCAGTCTTTCCTGGCCGCTTTTGTCTACCAGCAGCTGCCTTGCCTTGGCAACCCAAGAGTTTCCTCTTCTTGCCCTGCTAAACCTCCATGGCTTTGAGTTCTCTTCTGTGCCCATGCCCCACCTGGCTACAGCTTTCCTCCACGGCCTTGCTTTGCCTACTCCTTCCTGTTTCTGCCTGGCCTACCCATCACTGGGCTTACCTTCTTATGCCTAGCCTTGCCTCTAACTTCTGGACCTTCTCTTGCCTACCACTCCATTTGCTTTCCCCTCACTGCTCTGGCCTTGTCTACCTCCCCCTTGACTTGCCTCCAATTGCCTACACTTGCCTTGTGTTGCCTTGCCTGCATGGAAGGCAAGGTAAAGAGTGGTAGGCAAGGCAAAGCAAAGCAAGGACGATGTAGGCAGGGCAAGGGAAGGCAGATGCAAGAAAGGCAAGCAAAGCAAGAGGAGGCTAGGAAAAACTGGGCAAGGTAGAGAAGGCAAGTCCCAGCCAAAAGACTCGGAGTGCCTTTCCTTGAGAAGCAAAGGCCATAGTGCCAGTGTCAGTGGAGCAGAAGGAAAGGTACCATGGGGAGGTACAGTCCAGCAAGACATTTCTCTCCTGGCCCCTTCTGGGTAGGAGTAATTGTTGGACGTATGCAATACTGGAGGTGCTATGCAACTTTGGCTTGGTAAGCTCCTGAAGAAGAACGGCAAGGCTTTTTCATGGGAAGGAAAGCACGCAACCCCAGCGCTGGAGGCGCAGAGAAGAAGCTGCCCAGTGGAGGTCCGGGGCACCAGCTGCTTTCTGTCCTGACATATCTGGTGTGGAAGCATTGCTTCAGTTTGTACACTTTACGGACATGGAATCCATCTTTGGAAGGTGGCCTCTTGAAAGATTCAGTTTGGAAGGTGGTTTCCGCGTCTCAGAAGTGGCCTTCTGAAATTCTGGCAACACCATCTTTTGGACAAGGTAAACCGCTCTGCTCAGTCTTGGTGGGTAGCCTACCTAGCAGCCTAGGTAATGCTGAGGAACAGTGTTCTGGCACCTTTGCATGGGATCAGTCCCTGGATGTTCTGTATTTTGGAGGAGGGGATGCCATTTCATTGGAGATGGGCTTCTAATTCCTCTCTTTTGCAAAGGAAACAACTTTGCATGTGTACATTGGTTGGTCTTAGTGAATTTTAAGACTTTTGCCCATAGGCAGTTCTCTGGCTTAGTGCTGTTGAACTGTCAGTGGGAATGCAAACGCCAGGCTGTTGAGCTTTTTGTCCTGGTCCCGTTCATGTGGGAGCAGCTCCCCTCCATGGTGCTGGACCTGACTGGATGCAGACTCAGTGAGACTGCAGGGTTAGGATGGTAGCAAGAGCTGAGAAGGAAAGGGCCGATAGCAGGGTGTGTGCTGGTACCTCGACGGGTGCAGTTGAAGTTGTCGGCAGCAAGAGCTTTCTCAGCTGGCATCTTTGTGAGCTCTGCTTTTGCCAGATGTTCTCAAGTTTGTAGCCAGATTCTTGTGAGAGTGAAAAGAATTTTTAAGGCAAAGGCCACTAGAGTGTGGTGCAAATAAGAGTTTGCAGTTGGAAGGGGAAGATCAAAGCAATCTTTTGGGGCTGACAGTCGAGTTGAGAGCAGGCACCTTTCCAACTTGGCTGTGGAATTGGGCGGCTTCCGAGCTGGACACAGCGCGATACCTTTAAAAGCAAGTCGAGAGTGCCATCGTGTGGTTGATTCCATATGAGCGCTGACAGAGTCCAGGCAAAAGCCAAGCTCTTTTCTGGCCCGGCCCCACTCGTGTGCGAGCAGCAGTTCGTGGAGAAGCTCCGTGGTGAATCCTGTCCCTTGGACACTGAACGAATGTGAAGCTACATCTAGCGGAGAAGGAAGAGGAATCATTTCACAGCTGGCTGCACGGTGTTTCGGCTGCAAAACAAAAGGAAATTGGGAGCAGCTCCCCTTCATGGTGCTGGACCATGGTGCTGAGAAGGAAAGGGCCGATAGCAGGGTGTGTGCTGGTACCTCGACGGGTGCAGTTGAAGTTGTCGGCAGCAAGAGCTTTCTCAGTTGGCATCCTTGTGAGCTCTGCTTTTGCCAGATGTTCTCAAGTTTGTAGCCAGATTCTTGTGAGAGAGAAAAGAATTATTTGGGCAAAGGCGTTGGTGTTGCCGTTAGAGTGTGGTGCAAATAAGAGTTTGCAGTTGGAAGGAGAAGATCAAAGCAATCTTTTGGGGCTGACAGTCGAGTTGAGAGCAGGCACCTTCCCAACTTGGCTGTAGAATCGGGAGGATTCCGAGCTGGACACAGCGGGATTCCTTTAAAAGCAAGTCGAGAGTGCCATCGTGTGGTTGATTCCATATGAGCGCTGACAGAGTCCAGGCAAAAGCCAAGCTCACTTCCACGAAGGTCTGGAAACACTGGCACACGGGACACAATGTGCAGAGAGAGAAGGAGCAAGAGAGAGAGAGAAGCACTTTGCCCCAAATTCAGTCTTACAGAACTCGTGCACTTGGAGTTCCCAGAGAAGGTGGCGTGCGTGGAGAAGGTTTTCTCCACGTAGCCTCTTCTGTTCGCTTCTTTGCCGGACCGCAGAAAGACGCCCGCTTCCCTCTCGCGCTTTGCGAGCGAAAAGGCGCCTAGCCGGCGAAGGTGCGTCTTCGGCGGCCAGAAGGCGAAACGAAAACCGGCACTGTGCCCTGCTGCTACGCTCCCTGCATTTCACATCCAAACTGCACCAGCACGCATAGCAACATGCAGGCTCACCTCCAAAAGATGTTTCCCGCTGCCACGAAGGTCTGGCAGCACTGGCACTCGGGACAAAATGTGCAGAGAGAGAAGAGGGAGAGAGGGAGAGAAGCACTTTGCCCCAGCTTCAGTCTTACAGAACTCGTGCACTTGGAGTTCCCAGAGAAGGTAGAGTGCGTGGAGAAGGTTTTCTCCACGTAGCCTCTTCTGTTCGCGTTTTTGCCGCACCGCAGAGAGCCGCCCGCTTCTCTCTCGCGCTTTGCGAGCGAAGGACGCCTAGCCGGCGAAGGTGCGTCTTCGGCGGCTGCAAAGCGAAGCGAGAGCCGGTACGGCGCCCTGCTGCTGTGCTCCCTGCATTTCACATCCAAACTGCACCAGCACGCATAGCAGCATGCAGGCTCATCTCCAAAAGATGTTTCCTGCTGCCACGAAGATCTGGCAACACTGGCACTAAGTCACACTCTGCAGAGAGAGAAAAAGCAAGAGAGATTGAGATGCACTTTGCCCCAGCTTCAGTCTTACAGAACTCGTGCACTTGGAGTTCCCAGAGAAGGTAGAGTGCGTGGAGAATGCTCTCTCCACGTAGCCTCTTCTGTTCGCGTTTTTGCCGCACCGCAGAGAGCCGCCCGCTTCTCTCTCGCGCTTTGCGAGCGAAGGGCGCCTAGCCGGCGAAGGTGCGTCTTCGGCGGCTGCAAAGCGAAGCGAGAGCCGGTACGGCGCCCTGCTGCTGTACTCCCCGCATTTTACTTCCAAACTGCACCAGCACGCATCGCAGCATGCAGGCTCATCTCCAAAGGATGTTTCCTGCCGCCACGAAGTTCTGGCAGCACTGGCACTCGGGACAAAATATGCAGAGAGAGAGGGAGCGAGAGAGAGAGAAAAGAACTTCGCCCCAGCTTCAGCCTTGCAGAACTCGTGCACTTGGAGTTCCCAGAGAAGGTAGCGTGCGTTGAGAAGGTTTTCTCCACGTAGCCGCTTCTGTTCACATCTTTGCCGCACCGCAGAGAGCCGCCCGCTTCTCTCTCGCGCTTTGCGAGCGAAGGACGCCTAGCCGGCGAAGGTGCGTCTTCGGCGGCTGCAAAGCGAAGCGAGAGCAGGTACGGCGCCCTGCTGCTGTGCTCCCTGCATTTCACATCCAAACTGCACCAGCACGCATAGCAGCATGCAGGCTCATCTCCAAAAGATGTTTCCTGCTGCCACGAAGATCTGGCAACACTGGCACTAAGTCACACTCTGCAGAGAGAGAAAAAGCAAGAGAGATTGAGATGCACTTTGCCCCAGCTTCAGTCTTACAGAACTCGTGCACTTGGAGTTCCCAGAGAAGGTAGAGTGCGTGGAGAATGCTCTCTCCACGTAGCCTCTTCTGTTCGCGTTTTTGCCGCACCGCAGAGAGCCGCCCGCTTCTCTCTCGCGCTTTGCGAGCGAAGGGCGCCTAGCCGGCGAAGGTGCGTCTTCTTCGGCAAGAAAGCGAAGCGAGAGCCGGTACGGCGCCCTGCTGCTGTGCTCGCTGCATTTCACATCCAAACTGCACCAGCACGCATAGCAACATGCAGGCTCACCTCCAAAAAATGTTTCCTGCTGCCACGAAGATCTGGCAACACTGGCACTAAGTCACACTCTGCAGAGAGAGAAAAAGCAAGAGAGATTGAGATGCACTTTGCCCCAGCTTCAGTCTTACAGAACTCGTGCACTTGGAGTTCCCAGAGAAGGTAGAGTGCGTGGAGAAGGTTTTCTCCACGTAGCCTCTTCTGTTCGCGTTTTTGCCGCACCGCAGAGAGCCGCCCGCTTCTCTTTCGCGCTTTGCGAGCGAAGGGCGCCTAGCCGGCGAAGGTGCGTCTTCTTCGGCAAGAAAGCGAAGCGAGAGCCGGTACGGCGCCCTGCTGCTGTACTCCCCGCATTTTACTTCCAAACTGCACCAGCACGCATCGCAGCATGCAGGCTCATCTCCAAAGGATGTTTCCTGCCGTCACGATGTTCTGGCAGCACTGGCACTCGGGACAAAATATGCAGAGAGAGAGGGAGCGAGAGAGAGAGAAAAGAACTTCGCCCCAGCTTCAGCCTTGCAGAACTCGTGCACTTGGAGTTCCCAGAGAAGGTAGCGTGCGTGGAGAAGGTTTTCTCCACGTAGCCGCTTCTGTTCGCATCTTTGCCGCACCGCAGAGAGCCGCCCGCTTCTCTCTCGCGCTTTGCGAGCGAAGGACGCCTAGCCGGCGAAGGTGCGTCTTCGGCGGCTGCAAAGCGAAGCGAGAGCCGGTACGGCGCCCTGCTGCTGTACTCCCTGCATTTCACATCCAAACTGCACTAGCACGCATAGAAGCATGCAGGCTCATCTCCAAAGGATGTTTCCTGCCGCCACGAAGTTCTGGCAGCACTGGCACTCGGGACAAAATATGCAGAGAGAGAGGGAGCTAGAGAGAGAGAAAAGAACTTCGCCCCAGCTTCAGCCTTGCAGAACTCGTGCACTTGGAGTTCCCAGAGAAGGTAGCGTGCGTGGAGAAGGTTTTCTCCACGTAGCCGCTTCTGTTCGCATCTTTGCCGCACCGCAGAGAGCCGCCCGCTTCTCTCTCGCGCTTTGCGAGCGAAGGACGCCTAGCCGGCGAAGGTGCGTCTTCGGCGGCTGCAAAGCGAAGCGAGAGCCGGTACGGCGCCCTGCTGCTCTACTCCCCGCATTTTACTTCCAAACTGCACTAGCACGCATCGCAGCATGCAGGCTCATCTCCAAAAGATGTTTCTTGCCGCCACGAAGTTCTGGCAGCACTGGCAGTCGGGACAAAATAGGCAGAGAGAGAGGGAGCGAGAGAGAGAGAAAAGAACTTCGCCCCAGCTTCAGTCTTACAGAACTCGTGCACTTGGAGGTCCCAGAGAAGGTAGCGTGCGTGGAGAATGTTTTCTCCACGTAGCCTTTTCTGTTCGCGTTTTTGTACGCGTTCTGTAAGACTGAAGCTGTGGCAAAGTGCATCTCAATCTCTCTTGCTTTTTCTCTCTCTGCACATTTTGTCCCGACTGCCAGTGCTGCCAAATCTTGGTGGCAGTGGCAAACTTCCTTTGGAGATGAGCCTGCATGCTGCTATGCGTGCTGGTGTAGTTTGGATGTGAAATGCAGCGAGCACAGCAGCAGGGCGCCGTACCGGCTCTCGCTTCGCTTTGCAGCCGCCGAAGACGCACCTTCGCCGGCTAGGCGTCCTTCGCTCGCAAAGCGCGAGAGAGAAGCGGGCGTCTTTCTGCGGTCCGGCAAAGATGCGAACAGAAGAGGCTACGTGGAGAAAACCTTCTCCACGCACGCCACCTTCTCTGGGAACTCCAAGTGCACGAGTTCTGTAAGACTGAAGCTGGGGCAAAGTGCATCTCAATCTCTCTTGCTTTTTCTCTCTCTGCAGAGTGTGACTTAGTGCCAGTGTTGCCAGATCTTCGTGGCAGCAGGAAACATCTTTTGGAGATGAGCCTGCATGCTGCTATGCGTGCTGGTGCAGTTTGGATGTGAAATGCAGCGAGCACAGCAGCAGGGCGCCGTACCGGCTCTCGCTTCGCTTTCTTGCCGAAGAAGACGCCCCTTCGCCGGCTAGGCGTCCTTCGCTCACAAAGCGCGAGAGAGAAGCGGGCGACTCTCGGCGGTGCGGCAAAAACGGGAACAGAAGCGGCTACGTGGAGAAAACCTTCTCCACGCACGCTACCTTCTCTGGGAACTCCAAGTGCACGAGTTCTGCAAGGCTGAAGCTGGGGTAAAGTGCATCTCAATCTCTCTTGCTTTTTCTCTCTCTGCAGAGTGTGACTTAGTGCCAGTGTTGCCAGATCTTCGTGGCAGCAGGAAACATCTTTTGGAGATGAGCCTGCATGCTGCTATGCGTGCTGGTGCAGTTTGGATGTGAAATGCAGGGAGCACAGCAGCAGGGCGCCGTACCGGCTCTCGCTTCGCTTTGCAGCCGCCGAAGACGCACCTTCGCCGGCTAGGCGTCCTTCGCTCGCAAAGCGCGAGAGAGAAGCGGGCGGCTCTCTGCGGTGCGGCAAAGATGCGAACAGAAGCGGCTACGTGGAGAAAACCTTCTCCACGCACGCTACCTTCTCTGGGAACTCCAAGTGCACGAGTTCTGCAAGGCTGAAGCTGGGGCGAAGTTCTTTTCTCTCTCTCTCGCTCCCTCTCTCTCTGCATATTTTGTCCCGAGTGCCAGTGCTGCCAGAACTTCGTGGCGGCAGGAAACATCCTTTGGAGATGAGCCTGCATGCTGCTATGCGTGCTAGTGCAGTTTGGATGTGAAATGCAGGGAGTACAGCAGCAGGGCGCCGTACCGGCTCTCGCTTCGCTTTGCAGCCGCCGAAGACGCACCTTCGCCGGCTAGGCGTCCTTCGCTCGCAAAGCGCGAGAGAGAAGCGGGCGGCTCTCTGCGGTGCGGCAAAAACGCGAACAGAAGAGGCTACGTGGAGAAAACCTTCTCCACGCACTCTACCTTCTCTGGGAACTCCAAGTGCACGAGTTCTGTAAGACTGAAGCTGGGGCAAAGTGCTTCTCTCCCTCTCTCCCTCTTCTCTCTCTGCACATTTTGTCCCGAGTGCCAGTGCTGCCAGACCTTCGTGGCAGCGGGGAACATCTTTTGGAGGTGAGCCTGCATGTTGCTATGCGTGCTGGTGCACTTTGGATGTGAAATGCAGGGAGCGCAGCAGCAGGGCACAGTGCCGGTTTTCGTTTCGCCTTCTGGCCGCCGAAGACGCACCTTCGCCGGCTAGGCGCCTTTTCGCTCGCAAAGCGCGAGAGGGAAGCGGGCGTCTTTCTGCGGTCCGGCAAAGAAGCGAACAGAAGAGGCTACGTGGAGAAAACCTTCTCCACGCACGCCACCTTCTCTGGGAACTCCAAGTGCACGAGTTCTGTAAGACTGAATTTGGGGCAAAGTGCTTCTCTCTCTCTCTTGCTCCTTCTCTCTCTGCACATTGTGTCCCGTGTGCCAGTGTTTCCAGACCTTCGTGGAAGTGAGCTTGGCTTTTGCCTGGACTCTGTCAGCGCTCATATGGAATCAACCACACGATGGCACTCTCGACTTGCTTTTAAAGGAATCCCGCTGTGTCCAGCTCGGAATCCTCCCGATTCTACAGCCAAGTTGGGAAGGTGCCTGCTCTCAACTCGACTGTCAGCCCCAAAAGATTGCTTTGATCTTCCCCTTCCAACTGCAAACTCTTATTTGCACCACACTCTAACGGCAACACCAACGCCTTTGCCCAAATAATTCTTTTCTCTCTCACAAGAATCTGGCTACAAACTTGAGAACATCTGGCAAAAGCAGAGCTCACAAGGATGCCAACTGAGAAAGCTCTTGCTGCCGACAACTTCAACTGCACCCGTCGAGGTACCAGCACACACCCTGCTATCGGCCCTTTCCTTCTCAGCACCATGGTCCAGCACCATGAAGGGGAGCTGCTCCCAATTTCCTTTTGTTTTGCAGCCGAAACACCGTGCAGCCAGCTGTGAAATGATTCCTCTTCCTTCTCCGCTAGATGTAGCTTCACATTCGTTCAGTGTCCAAGGGACAGGATTCACCACGGAGCTTCTCCACGAACTGCTGCTCGCACACGAGTGGGGCCGGGCCAGAAAAGAGCTTGGCTTTTGCCTGCACTCTGTCAGCGCTCATATGGAATCAACCACACGATGGCACTCTCGACTTGCTTTTAAAGGTATCGCGCTGTGTCCAGCTCGGAAGCCGCCCAATTCCACAGCCAAGTTGGAAAGGTGCCTGCTCTCAACTCGACTGTCAGCCCCAAAAGATTGCTTTGATCTTCCCCTTCCAACTGCAAACTCTTATTTGCACCACACTCTAGTGGCCTTTGCCTTAAAAATTCTTTTCACTCTCACAAGAATCTGGCTACAAACTTGAGAACATCTGGCAAAAGCAGAGCTCACAAAGATGCCAACTGAGAAAGCTCTAGCTGCCGACAACTTCAACTGCACCCGTCGAGGTACCAGCACACACCCTGCTATCGGCCCTTTCCTTCTCAGCACCATGGTCCAGCACCATGAAGGGGAGCTGCTCCCAATTTCCTTTTGTTTTGCAGCCGAAACACCGTGCAGCCAGCTGTGAAATGATTCCTCTTCCTTCTCCGCTAGATGTAGCTTCACATTCGTTCAGTGTCCAAGGGACAGGATTCACCACGGAGCTTCTCCACGAACTGCTGCTCGCACACGAGTGGGGCCGGGCCAGAAAAGAGCTTGGCTTTTGCCTGGACTCTGTCGGCGCTCATATGGAATCAACCACACGATTGATGCCTAAAAGAGAAGCCAAAACAAATTAGGAGTATAAAATGCGGATAAATTTATTCGAGGCCTTCAAGGTACACTCCGGGCAAACGAACGTCCCCCCCAGGGACCACACCCGAAATGCACACTGGGTCATGAGCCCTTCCCATTTTATAAGTTCTGTTTCATTAGCATATTGGCCCTTAATTCTCCAATCATACCCTCAGGTGACAATGTTCACCACCCCAGGCCTGCCCCCCTTCATCTTACAGTTGTTTACATATTTTCAGGCCCCAAGGCAGCGAATATGTCCTTGAATCTGTGTTCAGAGAGCCTTGTTTTGGTTGAAGGTGCTGGGAACAGAGCATTTTAGCACTTAGTAAGAAGCACTAAACTGCAGTAAGTTACAGGTGCATTAAGAGGAAAACTACTAATATTCAAAGGCATCATTCCCCCCTTTAGAGTCCTGACAAGGCCTCTACCTTGTCAGGTCTCTATGTTAAACTCTCATTAATAATGTGCATTTGACAGTGGTAGGTATATACCTCTAACAATAGTAAGTGTCTAATACTAAGAAACATTCTATACAGCTGGCTATTATGTGAGAATTATGATTCTAACTAATATAAACAGTTTCATACAGAAAGGAATTCTCCAGATCACATCATTTTGTTTGCATCAGTCTCTAATCTTCAGGTGTCTCTGGAGCAGATGCCTTCTTTACTCGGGAGTAATGAATCCAAGGTCCTTTGCCAGCGATCTTGACAGCAGTAAGGGTGGTCATTAGGACTTGGAATGGTCCTTTCCACTTGGCTCGTAATGGATCACTGTCCCACCACTTAACATAGACCCAGTCTCCAGGTTGGAAGGGATGTGCTGGTGTGTCCAGTCCTATGGGTCTGGATAACACGACGTACTTCTGGAGTTTCTGTAAAGTGGAGCTTAAAGCCATTAGATATCTCTGCAAATCAAGCTTTCCCCTCATATGGATTTCTCCTGGGACATGTGGGATTTGATATGGCCTGCCATACAATATTTCGTAGGGACTGATGTTGTCCCTCCGCCTTGGTTGTATTCGGATTCTTAGCAAGGCTATGGGCAATGCTTTAACCCATGTCATGGATGTCTCTTGACAAATTTTGCTAATCTGGGTCTTAAGGATCCCATTCATACGCTCGACTTTACCACTTGCTTGGGGTCTATATGGTGTATGCAGATCCCAACTGATTCCCAGGATCTTGCTGATTTCTCCCACCACTGTTGCAACAAAATGTGGCCCTCTATCTGATGACATTCCTAAAGGAACCCCAAACCTTGGAATTATATGATTGAGTAAAACCTTTACCACTTCCCTTGCTGTATTGGAACGACAGGGGTAAGCCTCAGGCCAGCCACTAAATGTGTCAACTAATACCAATATGTATTTGTATCCCTCTTTGCGTGGTAACTCAGCAAAATCCACTTGCCAGTAATCTCCAGGAAGATCTCCTGTTTTTGTTACACCTAACACAACTCTTTTTCTTGTATCAGGGTTGTTCTTACAGCAGATTTCACATTTGCTTACTACTGATTGTGCAATGTCAGTCATTCCCTTTCCTATTACTACCTTCTTAAGGTGTTTTAAAAGATTTTCAACTCCAAAATGCGTACTCTCATGCTCTCTCTGAGCTATCTCTCGTAGGATCAGGGGCGGGACTACAACCTGGTTCACTGGTGTAACAGCCCATCCACCTTCTGTGATCTCAGCTTTGAGAAACTTAATTAACTTGTGGTCTGCCTGATCATACTTCGGGGTAAATCCTGACAAATCAATTTCTTTTTGTGGTATCACTGCAAGAATGCCTTTCTCTGCAATTTCTCTCGCTGCTTCATCAGCAAAGCCATTTCCCAACTGTGGAGTGGTCTTTCCTTTCTGGTGGCCCTTACAATGCATAATTGCCACTTCTGTAGGTTTTTTGATGCTCTCTAAGAGGGCAAGGATTTGCTCAGCATGTTTGATTTCATTACCTTGAGCATTTAACAGTCCTCTCTCCTTCCAGATGGCTCCATGGGCATGGACAACACTAAATGCATATTTCGAATCAGTCCATATATTTACCTTCTTTCCTTCGCTGAGGTCTAAGGCCCTTGTAAGAGCAATTAGTTCGGCTTTCTGTGATGACACATTTGAAGGCAAGGCTTTTGCTTCGATTACTTTATCTATGGTGGTTACTGCGTAACCTGTCATCCTCTTACCCTTTCTCATGAAGCTGCTGCCATCTGTGAACAGTTCCCAATCTGGACTGTCTAGTGGGATGTCTCTCAGGTCTGGTCTGCTGGAATAGACTTCTTCAATTGTCTGCAAACAGTCATGCTCAGGCACATTATCAATTAAAGTGGAAGACAAGAACATGGCAGGGTTAACAACAGAGGTTGTCTTCAGGGTAACATCGTCCTGTTCCAACAACACAGATTGGTATTTGAGCATTCTGCTAGGGGATAGCCAATGTCCCCCCTTTTGCTCCAGCACGGAGATCACTGCATGGGGTACATACACAACGATGTGCCGCCCAAGGGTGAATTTACGAGCCTCTTGTATTAGGATGACAGTTGCTGCCACAGCTTTCAAACACCCAGGCCACCCCTGGCTAACGTTGTCTAACTGTTTTGAAAAATACGCTACAGCTCTTCGCTGATCTCCCAAGTGCTGTGCCAGTACCCCCAGAGCAACATTCTGTCGCTCACAGGTAAAAAGTTCAAAAAGTTTACTTAAGTCTGGGAGCCCCAAAGCTGGGGCTGACATTAAGGAATGTTTCAGTTGTTTGAATGCAGCTCTTGTACTTTCTGTCCATACAATGGTTCCCTTTTCGGCTGCTTTAAGGGCCTCATACAGAGGTTTTACCAGTAGTCCATAATTTGCAATCCAAAGACGGCACCAGCCTACCATTCCAAGGAAGGCCTGCATTTCTCTCACAGTGTCAGGCTGTGGAAGGCGGCAGATGGCTTCCTTCCGTTCTTTGCTGAGTTGTCGATGGCCACGGACAATTTCTAGGCCCAAGTAAACTACTCTTTCCTTGGCAATCTGTGCCTTTTCTTTAGAGACACGATACCCGCCTGTTCCCAGATAGTTTAAAAGACTTACAGTGAGCTTGATGCAGTCGTGTCGCGTTTTGGCTGCAATTAAGAGGTCATCAACATACTGAAGAACTTCTCCCTCTGGTTCTTGTCTCCTCCAGTCTTCTAGTTCCTTTGACAGCTGGTGGCCAAATATAGTTGGGCTATTCTTGAATCCTTGGGGCAAGACTGTCCAGGTGAGCTGTGTCTTCCTTCCTGTGTCAGGGTTTTCCCATTCAAAGGCAAAGAGTTCCTGGCTATCCTTGTGAATTGGAATACAGAAGAAGGCATCTTTGAGGTCTAAAACTGTGAACCACCCCAGTTCATTCGTCAGTGTGCTTAAAAGAGTGTAAGGGTTCGATACAACTGAATGTATATCCTCAGTGATCTTGTTGATTGCCCTCAAATCTTGCACTAATCTGTAACTCTTGCCATCTGCTTTCTTTACCGGTAAGATGGGCGTGTTGTACTTGGATTTACATTCTACTAGCAACCCAAATTTAAGGAACTTTTCAATTATAGGCACCAGTCCTCTACGACTTTCCACTTTTAAAGGGTATTGTTTTTGTCTCACCTGTATTGCTCCTGGTTTAAGTGCAATACTCACCGGTTCTGCTCGTGTGGATCTTCCTGGAACATCACTGGCCCACACTATTGGATTAACAGCATTTTCAACTTCAGCAGGGATTTCACCACATTTTTCCTGTACAAAAAGTGCAGCAACTTCGACAAATTTAGACTCAGGAATTATGACTTGTACACCCTGCCCCTTTCTAAACTTAATTTCGGCTTCCAGTTTTTCCAGTAAATCCCTCCCAAGCAATGGTTTGGGGGAGTTAGGCATATAAAGAAATTGATGAGTTACCCAGTGCTTCCCCAGTTTGAATTTTAGGGGTTTGAAGAAAGGCCGCGTTTCGGTTACCCCTGTAGCTCCAATAACTTTCACAGTATCTCGACTCAGTTTCCCTTCTAAGGTATTTAACACAGAATATGCCGCTCCGGAATCTACCAAAAATTCAACATCATCTTTCCCCAGCTTAGCTATAACCAAAGGCTCTGCTGGGGAAGAAGCCTTCGGTCCCCTTCATTCTGAATCTGATCCTGATCCCGATTCTGACCCTGGTTCCACAGCCAACTGGGGAACCGAGGATTTCTTTTTTAACTTAGGACAGTCTTTTTTCCAATGTCCTTTTTCCTTACAAAAGGCACACTGATCTTTGTCCTGGGGTGGAGAGGTACTCTTGGATGACTTCTCCTGGCTACCTTTTTTACTAGATTGCTTAACTTTGCTGCTAGAATCTCTGTCTCGATATGTCTTCCAAGCTACGTTTAACAATCTGGTTAGGTCTTGCTCTCCTTCTAGCTTTTGTAGTTTTCTCCTTATATCGCTGCTAGATTGGCCTACAAATACATAACTTAGATGTGCTCTTCCATTAGCTGAATCAGGGTCTATATTTGTGTATTTGACTGCAGCTTCCCTTAGCCTATTTAGGAAATCAGTGGGAGATTCATCTAGATCTTGTTTTATTTCATACAACTTTGACAAATTTAAAGCCTTTGGAACACCATGCTTTAACCCATATATCACGAAATTCTGGTATCGCTTTAGCCTAGCCATGTGATCCGGAATATTTGGGTCCCAGCGTGGATCTTCCATTGGGAAGATTTCCGCGGTGGTACCCTGAAGCGTTCCACCTGCTATCTGCGAATCCACAGAAGCCTGAATAGCTTTGTAAACCATCTCCTTTTCAATTGGATCAAGCAACGTCTCCAACATCGCTTTTAAGTCATTCCAATCAGGATTCTGTGTCGAAATTGCTCTCTGCACTAATGCAGCAACCTTGTCCGGATTTTCTTTGTATGTCCCAACAATGGATTTCCACTGTTCTAATTCTCCAAGGGAGAATGGAACCTTAACATACATGGGTCCCTGGTTCCCGGCAGCCTGTCTCAGGGGAGCTTGCAAAACTGGCTCTTCTTTCTTTTTAGCTCTCGTCCTCTTTGCTATGGGGCTCCGTTCTCTTATAGCCTTCTTGGCTATTTTACCCCTTCTTCGTCTAGTTGTCTTATGATCTTCCTCGTCAGAGGAGATCTCTGAACTAACACTACTGTCGGTCTCTGTTGAGCCTGTCATTTTACAGCTGCCTGTCCGAACGCTGCAGGACCGGGTGTGGGTGCAACAGCATTGTACCGTGCCCGGTGGCGGCAGCGACGGAGCAGGCGCCGGAGTGTGCTTGCAACAACATTGTGTCTTGCCCGGCGGCGGCAAGGGCGGAGCAGCCGCCGGGGTTTGTCTGCAACCGCATGGTTCGGTACCCGGCGGGGGCGGGGGCGGTCGGCAACAGCACTGCCCCGCGCCCGACGGGGCCGGAGGCGGCGCAGACACAACGGGCGAGGAAGCCCGCCCGGAGCCGGCCCCGTCCGCCCCCGGCGGGGGCGGCGGGGATGCAACAGGCGAGGGACCTCGCTCAGAGCCGGCCCCCTCCGCTCCCGGTGGTGGCGGCGCGGACGCAACAGGCGAGGGGGCCCGCCCGGAACCGCCCCCCTCCGCCCCCGGTGGCGGTGGCGCGGACGCGACGGGCGAAAAAGCCCGCCCGGGGCCGCCCCGCTCCGGCCCCGGCGGGGGCGGCGGCGCGGACACGGCAGGCATCGGAGCCCACCCCCAGTCTTCTAGTCCTGCCCCCGGCGGAGGCGGGAAATCCCGTCTCCACCCCCAACGCTCTGGCCCCAAAGGAGGCCGGGCCGGGGG
This sequence comes from Acanthiza pusilla, assembly GCA_036630365.1. NCBI lineage: Eukaryota > Metazoa > Chordata > Aves > Passeriformes > Acanthizidae > Acanthiza > Acanthiza pusilla. Next base: position 53,811 of record JAXCHO010000123.1, read on the forward strand.
GCCCCTCCACCAGCCACCCGGCCCTGCCCCCGGCGGTGGTGGGGCCGGGAAATCTTGCTCCCCTCCCCAATATTCTATTCCCGAAGGTGGCCGGGGCGGGTACTCTTGTTCCCGCCTCCAGTATTCTATCCCCGACGGTGGCCGGGCTGGGGAACCCCGCCTCCAGCCGCCCGGTTTCGCCTCCGGCACTGCCCCCAGGGGCGGCGCCGCAGGTCGTGGGCCGGATCCTCCCACCTCCCCCGGCCCGGGAGAAACTCGAGGAGGGGAGGGGGGCGAAGGCGGGAGCGGGGGCCAAAGCCAGCCCGAAGTATCTGGTTTCACCAGGGTTTCTGTCTCCCCTGCAGGGGGTGGTGGGGGCTTACAGGTATCTGCCTTTTCCTCCCCCTCTTTCTTTATCAGCGGCGCGGCTGGGGTCTCATCTTTGTCGGCAGCTTTCCCAGAGGGGGAACGAGCCTGAGGCGGGGACGGCGAAGGAGAGTCCGAGACAACCGAGGAACCCACAGTCCCTGACCCAGCGGCCGCCGAGGCCCCACCCCCACCCGCAGCTGCCCCCGAAGGAGGCGGCGGGGGAGGGGGGGGCAGCGGGGCCGGGCCCGGCGCCGCTGAGGTCCCAGTTCTTAACGCGGGAGCTAACAAATCCATTTCTGCTTCACCCCCCCCCCTGGGGTTAGGAAGAGTCTTTTTCTTTATATTCTCTTTCTTTTTCTTCCTTAAAACCATTATATGATGTTCTGTCTCGGGTCTCTGTAACTTTTCGTCCCGTGATAGAAGTCTAAAGAGCTTTGCATATTCAATTTCCATACTGTAATGGTCTTTTCGTAGGCGAGCTATCAGGTTTGATATCAATTTCTCATCTAAACTACCATCTGTAGGCCATGTCTGGTCTTCCTCAAGCTCATAGGTGGGCCAAACACGTTGGGATAGCCTGATCAATTCTGCTTTTATAAGATAAGTATGCTTGCCAGCTAGCGTTCGCCAGTTCTTTAGTGCTAGCTCTAATGGGGAATTCTCAGAAATTGGAATAGAGCTTCCACTTGAAAAATGACACCCCATGTCTAAATTTTGAACGGGGGAAGTCGCACACTTAGAGTCTAACTGCAAAAGCTAAAGCAGGAATCGAACCAGCCGTCTCTTGTATACTGGCACTGAGCTTACTCACCACGCCACACGCTGGCCCGAGGCCAACGTTTGTCACTGCAGTGCTGCACTGCCGAAACTTACGTGAATAACGGCACTCCTTATCCCACGCGCCAAACGAATTATAGGAGATTTTCTCCTCACCACAGAACACCGCTGTTTATACGCCTACTCACGTGCTTCTGTACTGGGTCCTTGGTCTCCGGTACCGTCCAGGCTGGCAGAGGGAGTGCTGGCCCAGAGGGGTTTGGAGAGAGACCTTCTGTCCCTTCGTGGGGTGCCAAAACTGATGCCTAAAAGAGAAGCCAAAACAAATTAGGAGTATAAAATGCGGATAAATTTATTCGAGGCCTTCAAGGTACACTCCGGGCAAACGAACGTCCCCCCCAGGGACCACACCCGAAATGCACACTGGGTCATGAGCCCTTCACATTTTATAAGTTCTGTTTCATTAGCATATTGGCCCTTAATTCTCCAATCATACCCTCAGGTGACAATGTTCACCACCCCAGGCCTGCCCCCCTTCATCTTACAGTTGTTTACATATTTTCAGGCCCCAAGGCAGCGAATATGTCCTTGAATCTGTGTTCAGAGAGCCTTGTTTTGGTTGAAGGTGCTGGGAACAGAGCATTTTAGCACTTAGTAAGAAGCACTAAACTGCAGTAAGTTACAGATGCATTAAGAGGAAAACTAGAAATATTCAAAGGCATCACGATGGCACTCTCGACTTGCTTTTAAAGGTATCGCGCTGTGTCCAGCTCGGAAGCCGCCCAATTCCACAGCCAAGTTGGAAAGGTGCCTGCTCTCAACTCATCTGTCAGCCCCAAAAGATTGCTTTGATCTTCCCCTTCCAACTGCAAACTCTTATTTGCACCACACTCTAGTGGCCTTTGCCTTAAAAATTCTTTTCACTCTCACAAGAATCTGGCTACAAACTTGAGAACATCTGGCAAAAGCAGAGCTCACAAAGATGCCAGCTGAGAAAGCTCTTGCTGCCGACAACTTCAACTGCACCCGTCGAGGTACCAGCACACACCCTGCTATCGGCCCTTTCCTTCTCAGCTCTTGCTACCATCGTAACCCTGCAGTCTCACTGAGTCTGCATCCAGTCAGGTCCAGCACCATGGAGGGGAGCTGCTCCCACATGAACGGGACCAGGACAAAAAGCTCAACAGCCTGGCGTTTGCATTCCCACTGACAGTTCAACAGCACTAAGCCAGAGAACTGCCTATGGGCAAAAGTCTTAAAATTCACTAAGACCAACCAATGTACACATGCAAAGTTGTTTCCTTTGCAAAAGAGAGGAATTAGAAGCCCATCTCCAATGAAATGGCATCCCCTCCTCCAAAATACAGAACATCCAGGGACTGATCCCATGCAAAGGTGCCAGAACACTGTTCCTCAGCATTACCTAGGCTGCTAGGTAGGCTACCCACCAAGACTGAGCAGAGCGGTTTACCTTGTCCAAAAGATGGTGTTGCCAGAATTTCAGAAGGCCACTTCTGAGACGCGGAAACCACCTGCCAAACTGAATCTTTCAAGAGGCCACCTTCCAAAGATGGATTCCATGTCCGTAAAGTGTACAAACTGAAGCAATGCTTCCACACCAGATATGTCAGGACAGAAAGCAGCTGGTGCCCCGGACCTCCACTGGGCAGCTTCTTCTCTGCGCCTCCAGCGCTGGGGTTGCGTGCTTTCCTTCCCATGAAAAAGCCTTGCCATTCTCCTTCAGGAGCTTACCAAGCCAAAGTTGCATAGCACCTCCAGTATTGCATACGTCCAACAATTACTCCTACCCAGAAGGGGCCAGGAGAGAAATGTCTTGCTGGACTGTACCTCCCCATGGTACCTTTCCTTCTGCTCCACTGACACTGGCACTATGGCCTTTGCTTCTCAAGGAAAGGCACTCCGAGTCTTTTGGCTGGGACTTGCCTTCTCTACCTTGCCCAGTTTTTCCTAGCCTCCTCTTGCTTTGCTTGCCTTTCTTGCATCTGCCTTCCCTTGCCCTGCCTACATCGTCCTTGCTTTGCTTTGCCTTGCCTACCACTCTTTACCTTGCCTTCCATGCAGGCAAGGCAATACAAGGCAAGTGTAGGCAATTGGAGGCAAGTCAAGGGGGAGGTAGACAAGGCCAGAGCAGTGAGGGGAAAGCAAATGGAGTGGTAGGCAAGAGAAGGTCCAGAAGTTAGAGGCAAGGCTAGGCATAAGAAGGTAAGCCCAGTGATGGGTAGGCCAGGCAGAAACAGGAAGGAGTAGGCAAAGCAAGGCCCTGGAGGAAAGCTGTAGCCAGGTGGGGCATGGGCACAGAAGAGAACTCAAAGCCATGGAGGTTTAGCAGGGCAAGAAGAGGAAACTCTTGGGTTGCCAAGGCAAGGCAGCTGCTGGTAGACAAAAGCGGCCAGGAAACACTGACTTGACTGGTCTTGCTCTCACCTGTGCCAGCTCTAATCTGCACCTAAAACACTGGGGCTACCTGCTTTCCTTCCAATGCAGAAGAACTGTCATCTTGGTCCCAGAGCTCAGAAGACAAATGTGGATTGCCAGTCCAAAATTCTGTACATGCAAGAATTGATGCCAGAAAAAAGCTGCTGGGACAGACGGGTTTGGCTCCTATGGGCTTCCTCTTCCGTGCTCCTGAAACGCTGCGGGTATGTGAAGGCCTTGAAGGCTTCCTGAGGGAAGCAGGCAGGGCAAGGCAAGTTGAAGAAATGCCACGAAAAGAGGGGTCTTGAATTCCAGGTGGGGGAGGGGTGAGCAAGGTCCTGCAAGGCAAGTGAAGGCTTTGAGGGCAACAGAAGGCAACTGCTGCATTTACAGGGCAAGGCAAGGCAAGGGAGAGATAAGCAAGACAATGAGAGTTCTAGAAAAAGAAGGGAAGGGAAGGCAAGGCTGGGCCTGGACAAATGGGTGGGGAAGTCAAGGTGGGGATGGCTGAGCAAATCAGTGCAGGGCAGTGGAGGGATGGAAGAGCGGGAATGGTCACTTAAGTTCATACAACATAACCTGTCAAATTCTTTGCACCCATGCCCACGCAGTAAAAGCAAAAAATCAATTGCTGCTTGATTTTGGAATATAGCATGTCTAATGCTGTCTACATCAATTAACAAGTCAGCTATCGCTATGTTGGTAGCATTACTAAACTTGGCCAACCAACAGCCAGGTTTGTTCAGGCTCCTGAGGCCTTGTGCACTTGCAAGCCCAGGAGCCGATGAAGAGGCAGTGATTATCTTGGCAGTGTTCCAGAACTCAGCTGTATCTCTGCAGGCAGAAGTAAAAGCATGTATGCTGTGAGTATGAGAGTGGTGAGTTCAGTTTTGTTGGCTCCATAGTGCAATTGTCATCTTTAGAGAAAAGAGGGTTACTTTCCCCAAAGTAGATGGACCACCTTTAATTGCCATTGGCACTCTGGTCCATGCTCAGTCCGCACAGATGAAGAAAATGCCCTGCGGGAGCTGCATATGCATACTAAAACTCAAGGTTAGTTTTAGTTTGTGATTGAATTACACCGGTGTGAAACACTCGGGTAGCATGGTGTTGTGGCATTGACCCACCAAGCCATAGGGCTATTCCTTGTGCTGAGAAATGTGAAGGTGGTACAGCTATGTGCATTCAAGGTGCCTAAAATCTGCAGTTCCTGTGGGGGTAAAGCAGGGAATTTCCCACGGGGAGACAATGTATCTGGGCAGGCTGAGGGTGAGGCCTATACTAGGCCTAACTCCATGTTTGTTATCTGCAGAAGCTGTTTGGAAATCGAATATAATTAGCTCACGATCCTCTACTGTAAAAACATGTAGCGTGGTGCCAGCTTTACCTGTCTGCCTATACAGCTTTAATAAGACAATTTAAATGCAATTGTTTTTGCCATGTAGACACATGTGCTTTACATCTCAAACCGTTTGTAATTATTTTTACAGAAAGCTGTCCTACCATCAGCAAGTTAAGCAGGTCTTAAATGCAATTTTCCAAGAACGTGCAGTGCTATCATCCCTGTGAGTAAAGCTGCATCTCGAAAACATCTTAATAAACTTACATTTATCTTAGAGGAGTGAACAGGCATTTTCCACATGACTGTAAATCTGCCACACTTTAGATTTATTTCTTGATATTCGCAAATGTTTAACTGCTGTATGATGAATTTTCAGTAGTTTCTTGTGCGAAGAAAGTCAAAATAAGTTAAATTCTGCTGTATCTAAAACTCTTAAGGTATACTCTTAATCTTGTATCTAATTTTAGTAAATTTAAAGTTAAAAGAATGCAAAGGCATTCAGAGTGACTACCTCACTGAATTCAAAGGACTATTTTTCTTTCCATAGGTATACCTTAATCAGTATCTGTGTGCGTACAAGTGTGAAAGTGCTGCAGCAAATGTACTAAGAATGTTGTTTGAGTCTTTTATGTCTTTTGAGTTTATAAGTCAGACCTGTCAACTTTAAGTTGATCAAAATTTATGTAAAGTCTGTTGGTTTTCAGTTTGATTAAGAAGTTGAATTTTGGTAACCTCTGAAAGAAAGAAAAGAGAAAACAGACGCTTGTAGTCGAGTGAAGAAAATTTCCATGTTTGTGAGTGGTGGTGTTGTTTAGTGAATTTGTAACAGCTGGCAGAGGGGTGTAACTTGCTGCCTCAGAGCCAGAACTGGCTGAGTAGCATCCTGAGGCCAATTCTGTAAAGCATTTTGTGGCCTAAGAGTCAGTTAGCCCCGTAATAACTTTAACAAAGGCAAGTTTAATTTTGTTTTCCTGTACATGTGTGTGAATTGTCTCTGTTAATTTGTATTTTATCAGCATGTAAGTCTGGGTAGAGGCACCTATGAGATAGGACTTATTTTTTAAGTGCTTGACATTAATTTTTGCTTTCAATGATGTTAACTTTAAGCTCTGTTAGATTTATCTTAATTTTAAGTGAAGTTAAAGTTTAAGTTCTGTCAAAACATGAAATTCTAGATGTGTTGTTAAAGTAATGATATGAATTTACTAAGCTTTTACAGAGAGCATTACCCAGAAAACATTATTTGATGCTATACATATGTGTCTCTTTGTTCACAGCTATTTGTAATTTGTTTATGGTACCATTGATTATTTAGTTAAAACTAAACCACAACACCGATCTGCAAGAAGTATATTGCTTTAAAGAATTGATATTAATAGAAGCTTGTTTAGAAGATTTAGAGAGACCCTCTCAGGTAAGGCCTGGGCTCTGGCCAAGTCCTGGCCCTAAGCTGATCGGGTACTGAATCTTGAATCCCAGATGTTTCTACCCTAAAACTGCAATTGAGTCATTTTGGCTCACCAATTGGGCTTGGAGAGCTGGAACCCCTTTTCAGGTAAACTTGACAACCTTGCCCGGGAAAGGTCTTCAAGTCTCACCTGTAAAATGGGACTCTCCCGTGATTGTGGACTCTGGGTAGTAGCTAATAGTTAAATGGTTAATGATCTGTATATTTTTAAAGTACTGTTCTCTTTCTCTTATGTATTGCACCTGTAGTTGTATCTGTTGCCTTAATTACCTTTGCTCATAATGCAAAACCCACAATTGAGTGTATAATAACAGTCTTGCTCTCACCTGTGCCAGCTCTAATCTGCACCTAAAACACTGGGGCTACCTGCTTTCCTTCCAATGCAGAAGAACTGTCATCTTGGTCCCAGAGCTCAGAAGACAAATGTGGATTGCCAGTCCAAAATCCTGTACATGCAAGAATTGATGCCAGAAAAAAGCTGCTGGGACAGACGGGTTTGGCTCCTATGGGCTTCCTCTTCCATGCTCCTGAAACGCTGCGGGTATGTGAAGGCCTTGAAGGCTTCCTGAGGGAAGCAGGCAGGGCAAGGCAAGTTGAAGAAATGCCACGAAAAGAGGGGTCTTGAATTCCAGGTGGGGGAGGGGTGAGCAAGGTCCTGCAAGGCAAGTGAAGGCTTTGAGGGCAACAGAAGGCAACTGCTGCATTTACAGGGCAAGGCAAGGCAAGGGAGAGATAAGCAAGACAATGAGAGTTCTAGAAAAAGAAGGGAAGGGAAGGGAAGGCAAGGCTGGGCCTGGACAAATGGGTGGGGAAGTCAAGGTGGGGATGGCTGAGCAAATCAGTGCAGGGCAGTGGAGGGATGGAAGAGCGGGAATGGTCACTTAAGTTCATACAACATAACCTGTCAAATTCTTTGCACCCATGCCCACGCAGTAAAAGCAAAAAATCAATTGCTGCTTGATTTTGGAATATAGCATGTCTAATGCTGTCTACATCAATTAACAAGTCAGCTATCGCTATGCTGGTAGCATTACTAAACTTGGCCAACCAACAGCCAGGTTTGTTCAGGCTCCTGAGGCCTTGTGCACTTGCAAGCCCAGGAGCCGATGAAGAGGCAGTGATTATCTTGGCAGTGTTCCAGAACTCAGCTGTATCTCTGCAGGCAGAAGTAAAAGCATGTATGCTGTGAGTATGAGAGTGGTGAGTTCAGTTTTGTTGGCTCCATAGTGCAATTGTCATCTTTAGAGAAAAGAGGGTTACTTTCCCCAAAGTAGATGGACCACCTTTAATTGCCATTGGCACTCTGGTCCATGCTCAGTCCGCACAGATGAAGAAAATGCCCTGCGGGAGTTGCATATGCATACTAAAACTCAAGGTTAGTTTTAGTTTGTGATTGAATTACACCGGTGTGAAACACTCGGGTAGCATGGTGTTGTGGCATTGACCCACCAAGCCATAGGGCTATTCCTTGTGCTGAGAAATGTGAAGGTGGTACAGCTATGTGCATTCAAGGTGCCTAAAATCTGCAGTTCCTGTGGGGGTAAAGCAGGGAATTTCCCACGGGGAGACAATGTATCCGGGCAGGCTGAGGGTGAGGCCTATACTAGGCCTAACTCCATGTTTGTTATCTGCAGAAGCTGTTTGGAAATCGAATATAATTAGCTCACGATCCTCTACTGTAAAAACATGTAGCGTGGTGCCAGCTTTACCTGTCTGCCTATACAGCTTTAATAAGACAATTTAAATGCAATTGTTTTTGCCATGTAGACACATGTGCTTTACATCTCAAACCGTTTGTAATTATTTTTACAGAAAGCTGTCCTACCATCAGCAAGTTAAGCAGGTCTTAAATGCAATTTTCCAAGAACGTGCAGTGCTATCATCCCTGTGAGTAAAGCTGCATCTCGAAAACATCTTAATAAACTTACATTTATCTTAGAGGAGTGAACAGGCATTTTCCACATGACTGTAAATCTGACACACTTTAGATTTATTTCTTGATATTATTCGCAAATGTTTAACTGCTGTATGATGAATTTTCAGTAGTTTCTTGTGCGAAGAAAGTCAAAATAAGTTAAATTCTGCTGTATCTAAAACTCTTAAGGTATACTCTTAATCTTGTATCTAATTTTAGTAAATTTAAAGTTAAAAGAATGCAAAGGCATTCAGAGTGACTACCTCACTGAATTCAAAGGACTATTTTTCTTTCCATAGGTATACCTTAATCAGTATCTGTGTGCGTACAAGTGTGAAAGTGCTGCAGCAAATGTACTAAGAAAGTTGTTTGAGTCTTTTATGTCTTTTGAGTTTATAAGTCAGACCTGTCAACTTTAAGTTGATCAAAATTTATGTAAAGTCTGTTGGTTTTCAGTTTGATTAAGAAGTTGAATTTTGGTAACCTCTGAAAGAAAGAAAAGAGAAAACAGACGCTTGTAGTCGAGTGAAGAAAATTTCCATGTTTGTGAGTGGTGGTGTTGTTTAGTGAATTTGTAACAGCTGGCAGAGGGGTGTAACTTGCTGCCTCAGAGCCAGAACTGGCTGAGTAGCATCCTGAGGCCAATTCTGTAAAGCATTTTGTGGCCTAAGAGTCAGTTAGCCCCGTAATAACTTTAACAAAGGCAAGTTTAATTTTGTTTTCCTGTACATGTGTGTGAATTGTCTCTGTTAATTTGTATTTTATCAGCATGTAAGTCTGGGTAGAGGCACCTATGAGATAGGACTTATTTTTTAAGTGCTTGACATTAATTTTTGCTTTCAATTATGTTAACTTTAAGCTCTGTTAGATTTATCTTAATTTTAAGTGAAGTTAAAGTTTAAGTTCTGTCAAAACATGAAATTCTAGATGTGTTGTTAAAGTAATGATATGAATTTACTAAGCTTTTACAGAGAGCATTACCCAGAAAACATTATTTGATGCTATACATATGTGTCTCTTTGTTCACAGCTATTTGTAATTTGTTTATGGTACCATTGATTATTTAGTTAAAACTAAACCACAACACCGATCTGCAAGAAGTATATTGCTTTAAAGAATTGATATTAATAGAAGCTTGTTTAGAAGATTTAGAGAGACCCTCTCAGGTAAGGCCTGGGCTCTGGCCAAGTCCTGGCCCTAAGCTGATCGGGTACTGAATCTTGAATCCCAGATGTTTCTACCCTAAAACTGCAATTGAGTCATTTTGGCTCACCAATTGGGCTTGGAGAGCTGGAACCCCTTTTCAGGTAAACTTGACAACCTTGCCCGGGAAAGGTCTTCAAGTCTCACCTGTAAAATGGGACTCTCCCGTGATTGTGGACTCTGGGTAGTAGCTAATAGTTAAATGGTTAATGATCTGTATATTTTTAAAGTACTGTTCTCTTTCTCTTATGTATTGCACCTGTAGTTGTATCTGTTGCCTTAATTACCTTTGCTCATAATGCAAAACCCACAATTGAGTGTATAATAACAGTCTTGCTCTCACCTGTGCCAGCTCTAATCTGCACCTAAAACACTGGGGCTACCTGCTTTCCTTCCAATGCAGAAGAACTGTCATCTTGGTCCCAGAGCTCAGAAGACAAATGTGGATTGCCAGTCCAAAATCCTGTACATGCAAGAATTGATGCCAGAAAAAAGCTGCTGGGACAGACGGGTTTGGCTCCTATGGGCTTCCTCTTCTATGCTCCTGAAACGCTGCGGGTATGTGAAGGCCTTGAAGGCTTCCTGAGGGAAGCAGGCAGGGCAAGGCAAGTTGAAGAAATGCCACGAAAAGAGGGGTCTTGAATTCCAGGTGGGGGAGGGGTGAGCAAGGTCCTGCAAGGCAAGTGAAGGCTTTGAGGGCAACAGAAGGCAACTGCTGCATTTACAGGGCAAGGCAAGGCAAGGGAGAGATAAGCAAGACAATGAGAGTTCTAGAAAAAGAAGGGAAGGGAAGGGAAGGCAAGGCTGGGCCTGGACAAATGGGTGGGGAAGTCAAGGTGGGGATGGCTGAGCAAATCAGTGCAGGGCAGTGGAGGGATGGAAGAGCGGGAATGGTCACTTAAGTTCATACAACATAACCTGTCAAATTCTTTGCACCCATGCCCACGCAGTAAAAGCAAAAAATCAATTGCTGCTTGATTTTGGAATATAGCATGTCTAATGCTGTCTACATCAATTAACGAGTCAGCTATCGCTATGTTGGTAGCATTACTAAACTTGGCCAACCAACAGCCAGGTTTGTTCAGGCTCCTGAGGCCTTGTGCACTTGCAAGCCCAGGAGCCGATGAAGAGGCAGTGATTATCTTGGCAGTGTTCCAGAACTCAGCTGTATCTCTGCAGGCAGAAGTAAAAGCATGTATGCTGTGAGTATGAGAGTGGTGAGTTCAGTTTTGTTGGCTCCATAGTGCAATTGTCATCTTTAGAGAAAAGAGGGTTACTTTCCCCAAAGTAGATGGACCACCTTTAATTGCCATTGGCACTCTGGTCCATGCTCAGTCCGCACAGATGAAGAAAATGCCCTGCGGGAGTTGCATATGTATACTAAAACTCAAGGTTAGTTTTAGTTTGTGATTGAATTACACCGGTGTGAAACACTCGGGTAGCATGGTGTTGTGGCATTGACCCACCAAGCCATAGGGCTATTCCTTGTGCTGAGAAATGTGAAGGTGGTACAGCTATGTGCATTCAAGGTGCCTAAAATCTGCAGTTCCTGTGGGGGTAAAGCAGGGAATTTCCCACGGGGAGACAATGTATCCGGGCAGGCTGAGGAGGCAGGGGTGCTGTTCCATAACTGTGGCAGTTCAGGGGTGGTGAGAAGGATGCCGATCAGACACTTTGTGAATGGCTTCTGAGGCGCAGCAGTGCTAAGGCATAAGGGATCTTGTCCAGTTGCCTTAGCCAGGGTCACCCAGATGTTTTGCTCCAGGGGGTGTATGGGTTGCAGGTATCCTGTTAAATCACAAACAGAAGAGCAGTTACCTCCCCCCTCTTCCTGCTCCCACCCATTACTCCTGCCGACGTAAGTGCGGAGTGGGTACTTGGCACCAGTGCCATTCCCCTGGAACAGTCATAGTAACCACCTTGTTTGCTTCTGCTCCTATCACCTCAAGTGGCGATAAGACCGGGTTTCTGGGGCGTGGTGGGGGGGGGGGGTGGATACCATAGCTTGGCACCTGACAAGCAAGACTATGTGGGACTTTGAATGGATAGGGAGGGCAAAACCCACAGAGAAGACTGATCCTATAGTTCCAGTAGGGAGAATATGGGTAGAAGGAGCTGTGTTTTGAGTGCTTAAAGTGAACGGTCTTTCATTTTTCCAGTGTTTGTAACAGTGCAGCTGGAGAATAACTCATCTGAAATGCTGCCTTTTTCAGCCTAGAAATGAAACTCAAGATCCTTTCAGTATAGGAGATAAGATAAAAGTGGATCTTTACTGGAGCTCCAGGGACAGTTCCAGGAAGAATATCCACAAAAGCCCACCCCTCCCCCCGGCTGAATACAGTCTTCTAGGTTTTAGGAAATTAGCATCATTGATCAAAAGCACCAATTCAGAGGACAAGTGGGGATGCAATTCCCCCCAGGTCAAGCCCCTTCTCTGGAGCCCCCCCACCCTTGGTACTAGTTGGACTTGTTGACTAAAATGTGTCTTGAAGATCTTGTTGTCAGGCTTGGTTCCCAGGAAGAAGCAAGACAGGAGAGGGGCCTTGTGCCCTCCAGGGCTTGGAGCTCTGCAATGAGTTTGGTCTTTCTGGCTGGGGAAAAACTACTGGCAAGGTCACAAATACAGAAAAGTAAAAAGGCAAAAATCACTTTGGCATCAGAAGCAAAGGTAAAATTAATGTAAAAAGCAAGCTAAGATACATCTGAAAACTTCTCTGCTTTCTTCATCTTCCCCTTATGCAAAGAGGCTTTTGATTTGCAGGATTTTCATTTTATCCAAAGGCATTCATTCCATAGGTGCCAAACCATCCCACAATGATAAGTGAAATATAGTCAGTAGGGACAATAGGGACTGGCATCCACCGCAAAGGAGAGGAAAGATCATTTCCAGAACAATAGTTTTATTTAACTGTGGTGAAAAGTGGGAGCTGAGTTTTGTTTAGAATTAGCCAGAAGAAGCTCTTAATTATTCTCTGCTGCTGCTGCTCTTATACCTTTTCATAATTACTGTGGCACATTAAGATTGGCTGCTAGCAAACAATGACAAGGCTGTCTAACAAACAATGGCAATTCAAGCAATAATACAATGAGCTATACTGATGCCTTCAGGTATTTCTAGTTTTTTACTCTTCATGTAGCTGTAACTTGCTGTAGTTCTGTGCTTCTTACAAAGTGCTAAAATCCCCTGTTCCCAGCACCTTTAGCCAAAACAAGACTCTCTGAGTACAGATTCAAGGACATATTCATTGCCTTAGGGCTTGAAAATATGTAAACAACTGTGAGATGGGGGGAGCAGGCCTGGGGTGTTTAACATCATCACCTGAGGGTACGATTGGAGAATTAAGGGCCAATATGCTAATGAAACAGAACTTATAAAAGGTGAAGAGCTCGTGACTCGGGGTCCATTTTGGGTGTCGTCCCCGACAGGGGACTTTGTTTGCCTGAATCTACCTTTAAGGCCTCTGCAGGCCTTAAATAAATTGTCTGCTTTTTATACTCCTAATTTGTCTTGGCCTCTGTTTCAGGTAGCCTGTCTTTTAGGCTACAATACAAGCAAAAGTAGAGTTGGTTACAAAAACCGGATGTGCTAGGAAGGCCGGAAGTTGGTATGACAGAGTTAAAAATTGGATGTGCTAGGGAGACCGGAAGTTTTAACCACAGAGTTAAAACTGAAGGTGCTAGGAAGACCGGAAGTTTTGTATCATAGAGTTGAATCGGAGTGTGCTAGGGAGACCGGAAGTTTTAATCACAGAGTTGAAACTGAAGGTGCTAGGAAAACCGGAAGGAGGAAGTGGAGTCAAGCAAGAAAGTTTTCTTCATTCTCTTTTCTTCATTATCTCGTGGACATGCACAACAAGCACAGGACCAAATATGGCAGGGCCTTTGACATGAATTCAGTCGCAGACACAAGCAGTAAGCAGGTCTAGGGTAGGGAATGGGCATGAAAGGGAATGCACAGCAATGGTGGTTTAGCAAGGCAAGACAGGTGAGGTTCATAGATTGCTGGCAGGCGGAAGTGGCCAGGAAAGACTGATTTGACTGGCCTTGCTCTCACCTGCACCATCTCTAATCTGCACCTAAAACACTGGGGCTACCTGCTTTCCTTCCAATGCAGAAGAACTGTCATTTTGGTTCCGGAGCCCAGAAGACAAATGTGGATTGCCTGTCCAAAATTCCATACATGCAAGAATTGATGCCAGGCAAAAGCTGCTGGGACAGACAGGTCTGGCTTCACGTGACCTCCTATGGGCTTCCTCTTCCATGCTCCTGAAACACTGCGGGTATGTGAAGGCCTTGAAGGCTTCCTGAGGGAAGCAGGCAGGGCAAGGCAAGTTGAAGAATTGTCACGAAAAGAAGGGTCTTGAATTCCAGGTGGGGGAGGGGTGAGCAAGGTCCTGCAAGGCAAGTGAGGGCTTTGAGGGCAACAGAAGGCAACTGCTGTGTTTACAGGGCAAGGCAAGGCAAGGGGGAGGTAGGCAAGGCAATGAGAGTCCCAGAAGGAGAAGGGAAGGCAAGGCTGGGCCTGGACAAATGGGTGGGGAAGTCAAGGTGGGGATGGCCGAGCAAGTCAGTGCAGGGCAGTGGAGGGATGGAAGAGCGGGAATGGTCACTTAAGTTCATACAACATAACCTGTCAAATTCTTTGCACCCATGCCCATGCAGTAAAAGCAAAAAATCAATTGCTGCTTGATTTTGGAATATAGCATGTCTAATGCTGTCTACATCAATTAACGAGTCAGCTATCGCTATGCTGGTAGCATTACTAAACTTGGCCAACCAACAGCCAGGTTTGTTCAGGCTCCTGAGGCCTTGTGCACTTGCAAGCCCAGGAGCCGATGAAGTGGCAGTGTTCCAGAACTCAGCTGTATCTCTGCAGGCAGAAGTAAAAGCATGTATGCTGTGAGTATGAGAGTGGTGAGTTCAGTTTTGTTGGCTCCATAGTGCAATTGTCATCTTTAGAGAAAAGAGGGTTACTTTCCCCAAAGTAGATGGACCACCTTTAATTGCCATTGGCACTCTGGTCCATGCTCAGTCCGCACAGATGAAGAAAATGCCCTGCGGGAGTTGCATATGTATACTAAAACTCAAGGTTAGTTTTAGTTTGTGATTGAATTACACCGGTGTGAAACACTTGGGTAGCATGGTGTTGTGGCATTGACCCACCAAGCCATAGGGCTATTCCTTGTGCTGAGAAATGTGAAGGTGGTACAGCTATGTGCATTCAAGGTGCCTAAAATCTGCAGTTCCTGTGGGGGTAAAGCAGGGAATTTCCCACGGGGAGACAATGTATTCGGGCAGGCTGAGGGTGAGGCCTATACTAGGCCTAACTCCATGTTTGTTATCTGCAGAAGCTGTTTGGAAATCGAATATAATTAGCTCACGATCCTCTACTGTAAAAACATGTAGCGTGGTGCCAGCTTTACCTGTCTGCCTATACAGCTTTAATAAGACAATTTAAATGCAATTGTTTTTGCCATGTAGACACATGTGCTTTACATCTCAAACCGTTTGTAATTATTTTTACAGAAAGCTGTCCTACCATCAGCAAGTTAAGCAGGTCTTAAATGCAATTTTCCAAGAACGTGCAGTGCTATCATCCCTGTGAGTAAAGCTGCATCTCGAAAACATCTTAATAAACTTACATTTATCTTAGAGGAGTGAACAGGCATTTTCCACATGACTGTAAATCTGACACACTTTAGATTTATTTCTTGATATTATTCGCAAATGTTTAACTGCTGTATGATGAATTTTCAGTAGTTTCTTGTGCGAAGAAAGTCAAAATAAGTTAAATTCTGCTGTATCTAAAACTCTTAAGGTATACTCTTAATCTTGTATCTAATTTTAGTAAATTTAAAGTTAAAAGAATGCAAAGGCATTCAGAGTGACTACCTCACTGAATTCAAAGGACTATTTTTCTTTCCATAGGTATACCTTAATCAGTATCTGTGTGCGTACAAGTGTGAAAGTGCTGCAGCAAATGTACTAAGAATGTTGTTTGAGTCTTTTATGTCTTTTGAGTTTATAAGTCAGACCTGTCAACTTTAAGTTGATCAAAATTTATGTAAAGTCTGTTGGTTTTCAGTTTGATTAAGAAGTTGAATTTTGGTAACCTCTGAAAGAAAGAAAAGAGAAAACAGACGCTTGTAGTCGAGTGAAGAAAATTTCCATGTTTGTGAGTGGTGGTGTTGTTTAGTGAATTTGTAACAGCTGGCAGAGGGGTGTAACTTGCTGCCTCAGAGCCAGAACTGGCTGAGTAGCATCCTGAGGCCAATTCTGTAAAGCATTTTGTGGCCTAAGAGTCAGTTAGCCCCGTAATAACTTTAACAAAGGCAAGTTTAATTCTGTTTTCCTGTACATGTGTGTGAATTGTCTCTGTTAATTTGTATTTTATCAGCATGTAAGTCTGGGTAGAGGCACCTATGAGATAGGACTTATTTTTTAAGTGCTTGACATTAATTTTTGCTTTCAATGATGTTAACTTTAAGCTCTGTTAGATTTATCTTAATTTTAAGTGAAGTTAAAGTTTAAGTTCTGTCAAAACATGAAATTCTAGATGTGTTGTTAAAGTAATGATATGAATTTACTAAGCTTTTACAGAGAGCATTACCCAGAAAACATTATTTGATGCTATACATATGTGTCTCTTTGTTCACAGCTATTTGTAATTTGTTTATGGTACCATTGATTATTTAGTTAAAACTAAACCACAACACCGATCTGCAAGAAGTATATTGCTTTAAAGAATTGATATTAATAGAAGCTTGTTTAGAAGATTTAGAGAGACCCTCTCAGGTAAGGCCTGGACTCTGGCCAAGCCCTGGCCCTAAGCTGATCGGGTACTGAATCTTTAATCCCAGATGTTTCTACCCTAAAACTGCAATTGAGTCATTTTGGCTCACCAATTGGGCTTGGAGAGCTGGAACCCCTTTTCAGGTAAACTTGACAACCTTGCCCGGGAAAGGTCTTCAAGTCTCACCTGTAAAATGGGACTCTCCCGTGATTGTAGACTCTGGGTAGTAGCTAATAGTTAAATGGTTAATGATCTGTATATTTTTAAAGTACTGTTCTCTTTCTCTTATGTATTGCACCTGTAGTTGTATCTGTTGCCTTAATTACCTTTGCTCATAATGCAAAACCCACAATTGAGTGTATAATAACAGTCTTGCTCTCACCTGTGCCAGCTCTAATCTGCACCTAAAACACTGGGGCTACCTGCTTTCCTTCCAATGCAGAAGAACTGTCATCTTGGTCCCAGAGCTCAGAAGACAAATGTGGATTGCCAGTCCAAAATCCTGTACATGCAAGAATTGATGCCAGAAAAAAGCTGCTGGGACAGACGGGTTTGGCTCCTATGGGCTTCCTCTTCCATGCTCCTGAAACGCTGCGGGTATGTGAAGGCCTTGAAGGCTTCCTGAGGGAAGCAGGCAGGGCAAGGCAAGTTGAAGAAATGCCACGAAAAGAGGGGTCTTGAATTCCAGGTGGGGGAGGGGTGAGCAAGGTCCTGCAAGGCAAGTGAAGGCTTTGAGGGCAACAGAAGGCAACTGCTGCATTTACAGGGCAAGGCAAGGCAAGGGAGAGATAAGCAAGACAATGAGAGTTCTAGAAAAAGAAGGGAAGGGAAGGGAAGGCAAGGCTGGGCCTGGACAAATGGGTGGGGAAGTCAAGGTGGGGATGGCTGAGCAAATCAGTGCAGGGCAGTGGAGGGATGGAAGAGCGGGAATGGTCACTTAAGTTCATACAACATAACCTGTCAAATTCTTTGCACCCATGCCCACGCAGTAAAAGCAAAAAATCAATTGCTGCTTGATTTTGGAATATAGCATGTCTAATGCTGTCTACATCAATTAACAAGTCAGCTATCGCTATGCTGGTAGCATTACTAAACTTGGCCAACCAACAGCCAGGTTTGTTCAGGCTCCTGAGGCCTTGTGCACTTGCAAGCCCAGGAGCCGATGAAGAGGCAGTGATTATCTTGGCAGTGTTCCAGAACTCAGCTGTATCTCTGCAGGCAGAAGTAAAAGCATGTATGCTGTGAGTATGAGAGTGGTGAGTTCAGTTTTGTTGGCTCCATAGTGCAATTGTCATCTTTAGAGAAAAGAGGGTTACTTTCCCCAAAGTAGATGGACCACCTTTAATTGCCATTGGCACTCTGGTCCATGCTCAGTCCGCACAGATGAAGAAAATGCCCTGCGGGAGTTGCATATGCATACTAAAACTCAAGGTTAGTTTTAGTTTGTGATTGAATTACACCGGTGTGAAACACTTGGGTAGCATGGTGTTGTGGCATTGACCCACCAAGCCATAGGGCTATTCCTTGTGCTGAGAAATGTGAAGGTGGTACAGCTATGTGCATTCAAGGTGCCTAAAATCTGCAGTTCCTGTGGGGGTAAAGCAGGGAATTTCCCACGGGGAGACAATGTATCCGGGCAGGCTGAGGAGGCAGGGGTGCTGTTCCATAACTGTGGCAGTTCAGGGGTGGTGAGAAGGATGCCGATCAGACACTTTGTGAATGGCTTCTGAGGCGCAGCAGTGCTAAGGCATAAGGGATCTTGTCCAGTTGCCTTAGCCAGGGTCACCCAGATGTTTTGCTCCAGGGGGTGTATGGGTTGCAGGTATCCTGTTAAATCACAAACAGAAGAGCAGTTACCTCCCCCCTCTTCCTGCTCCCACCCATTACTCCTGCCGACGTAAGTGCGGAGTGGGTACTTGGCACCAGTGCCATTCCCCTGGAACAGTCATAGTAACCACCTTGTTTGCTTCTGCTCCTATCACCTCAAGTGGCGATAAGACCGGGTTTCTGGGGCATGGTGGGGGGGGGGGGGTGGATACCATAGCTTGGCACCTGACAAGCAAGACTATGTGGGACTTTGAATGGATAGGGAGGGCAAAACCCACAGAGAAGACTGATCCTATAGTTCCAGTAGGGAGAATATGGGTAGAAGGAGCTGTGTTTTGAGTGCTTAAAGTGAACGGTCTTTCATTTTTCCAGTGTTTGTAACAGTGCAGCTGGAGAATAACTCATCTGAAATGCTGCCTTTTTCAGCCTAGAAATGAAACTCAAGATCCTTTCAGTATAGGAGATAAGATAAAAGTGGATCTTTACTGGAGCTCCAGGGACAGTTCCAGGAAGAATATCCACAAAAGCCCACCCCTCCCCCCGGCTGAATACAGTCTTCTAGGTTTTAGGAAATTAGCATCATTGATCAAAAGCACCAATTCAGAGGACAAGTGGGGATGCAATTCCCCCCAGGTCAAGCCCCTTCTCTGGAGCCCCCCCACCCTTGGTACTAGTTGGACTTGTTGACTAAAATGTGTCTTGAAGATCTTGTTGTCAGGCTTGGTTCCCAGGAAGAAGCAAGACAGGAGAGGGGCCTTGTGCCCTCCAGGGCTTGGAGCTCTGCAATGAGTTTGGTCTTTCTGGCTGGGGAAAAACTACTGGCAAGGTCACAAATACAGAAAAGTAAAAAGGCAAAAATCACTTTGGCATCAGAAGCAAAGGTAAAATTAATGTAAAAAGCAAGCTAAGATACATCTGAAAACTTCTCTGCTTTCTTCATCTTCCCCTTATGCAAAGAGGCTTTTGATTTGCAGGATTTTCATTTTATCCAAAGGCATTCATTCCATAGGTGCCAAAACCATCCCACAATGATAAGTGAAATATAGTCAGTAGGGACAATAGGGACTGGCATCCACCGCAAAGGAGAGGAAAGATCATTTCCAGAACACTAGTTTTATTTAACTGTGGTGAAAAGTGGGAGCTGAGTTTTGTTTAGAATTAGCCAGAAGAAGCTCTTAATTATTCTCTGCTGCTGCTGCTCTTATACCTTTTCATAATTACTGTGGCACATTAAGATTGGCTGCTAGCAAACAATGACAAGGCTGTCTAACAAACAATGGCAATTCAAGCAATAATACAATGAGCTATACTGATGCCTTCAGGTATTTCTAGTTTTTTACTCTTCATGTAGCTGTAACTTGCTGTAGTTCTGTGCTTCTTACAAAGTGCTAAAATCCCCTGTTCCCAGCACCTTTAGCCAAAACAAGACTCTCTGAGTACAGATTCAAGGACATATTCATTGCCTTAGGGCTTGAAAATATGTAAACAACTGTGAGATGGGGGGAGCAGGCCTGGGGTGGTTAACATCATCACCTGAGGGTACGATTGGAGAATTAAGGGCCAATATGCTAATGAAACAGAACTTATAAAAGGTGAAGAGCTCGTGACTCGGGGTCCATTTTGGGTGTCGTCCCCGACAGGGGACTTTGTTTGCCTGAATCTACCTTTAAGGCCTCTGCAGGCCTTAAATAAATTGTCTGCTTTTTATACTCCTAATTTGTCTTGGCCTCTGTTTCAGGTAGCCTGTCTTTTAGGCTACAATACAAGCAAAAGTAGAGTTGGTTACAAAAACCGGATGTGCTAGGAAGGCCGGAAGTTGGTATGACAGAGTTAAAAATTGGATGTGCTAGGGAGACCGGAAGTTTTAACCACAGAGTTAAAACTGAAGGTGCTAGGAAGACCGGAAGTTTTGTATCATAGAGTTGAATCGGAGTGTGCTAGGGAGACCGGAAGTTTTAATCACAGAGTTGAAACTGAAGGTGCTAGGAAAACCGGAAGGAGGAAGTGGAGTCAAGCAAGAAAGTTTTCTTCATTCTCTTTTCTTCATTATCTCGTGGACATGCACAACAAGCACAGGACCAAATATGGCAGGGCCTTTGACATGAATTCAGTCGCAGACACAAGCAGTAAGCAGGTCTAGGGTAGGGAATGGGCATGAAAGGGAATGCACAGCAATGGTGGTTTAGCAAGGCAAGACAGGTGAGGTTCATAGATTGCTGGCAGGCGGAAGTGGCCAGGAAAGACTGATTTGACTGGCCTTGCTCTCACCTGCACCATCTCTAATCTGCACCTAAAACACTGGGGCTACCTGCTTTCCTTCCAATGCAGAAGAACTGTCATTTTGGTTCCGGAGCCCAGAAGACAAATGTGGATTGCCTGTCCAAAATTCCATACATGCAAGAATTGATGCCAGGCAAAAGCTGCTGGGACAGACAGGTCTGGCTTCACGTGACCTCCTATGGGCTTCCTCTTCCATGCTCCTGAAACACTGCGGGTATGTGAAGGCCTTGAAGGCTTCCTGAGGGAAGCAGGCAGGGCAAGGCAAGTTGAAGAATTGTCACGAAAAGAAGGGTCTTGAATTCCAGGTGGGGGAGGGGTGCGCAAGGTCCTGCAAGGCAAGTGAGGGCTTTGAGGGCAACAGAAGGCAACTGCTGTGTTTACAGGGCAAGGCAAGGCAAGGGGGAGGTAGGCAAGGCAATGAGAGTCCCAGAAGGAGAAGGGAAGGGAAGGCTGGGCCTGGACAAATGGGTGGGGAAGTCAAGGTGGGGATGGCCGAGCAAGTCAGTGCAGGGCAGTGGAGGGATGGAAGAGCGGGAATGGTCACTTAAGTTCATACAACATAACCTGTCAAATTCTTTGCACCCATGCCCACGCAGTAAAAGCAAAAAATCAATTGCTGCTTGATTTTGGAATATAGCATGTCTAATGCTGTCTACATCAATAAACGAGTCAGCTATCGCTATGCTGGTAGCATTACTAAACTTGGCCAACCAACAGCCAGGTTTGTTCAGGCTCCTGAGGCCTTGTGCACTTGCAAGCCCAGGAGCCGATGAAGAGGCAGTGATTATCTTGGCAGTGTTCCAGAACTCAGCTGTATCTCTGCAGGCAGAAGTAAAAGCATGTATGCTGTGAGTATGAGAGTGGTGAGTTCAGTTTTGTTGGCTCCATAGTGCAATTGTCATCTTTAGAGAAAAGAGGGTTACTTTCCCCAAAGTAGATGGACCACCTTTAATTGCCATTGGCACTCTGGTCCATGCTCAGTCCGCACAGATGAAGAAAATGCCCTGCGGGAGTTGCATATGTATA
Organism: Acanthiza pusilla; assembly: GCA_036630365.1. Classification (NCBI taxonomy): domain Eukaryota; kingdom Metazoa; phylum Chordata; class Aves; order Passeriformes; family Acanthizidae; genus Acanthiza; species Acanthiza pusilla. The sequence continues at coordinate 75,226 of JAXCHO010000123.1, forward strand.
CTAAAACTCAAGGTTAGTTTTAGTTTGTGATTGAATTACACCGGTGTGAAACACTTGGGTAGCATGGTGTTGTGGCATTGACCCACCAAGCCATAGGGCTATTCCTTGTGCTGAGAAATGTGAAGGTGGTACAGCTATGTGCATTCAAGGTGCCTAAAATCTGCAGTTCCTGTGGGGGTAAAGCAGGGAATTTCCCACGGGGAGACAATGTATCCGGGCAGGCTGAGGAGGCAGGGGTGCTGTTCCATAACTGTGGCAGTTCAGGGGTGGTGAGAAGGATGCCGATCAGACACTTTGTGAATGGCTTCTGAGGCGCAGCAGTGCTAAGGCATAAGGGATCTTGTCCAGTTGCCTTAGCCAGGGTCACCCAGATGTTTTGCTCCAGGGGGTGTATGGGTTGCAGGTATCCTGTTAAATCACAAACAGAAGAGCAGTTACCTCCCCCCTCTTCCTGCTCCCACCCATTACTCCTGCCGACGTAAGTGCGGAGTGGGTACTTGGCACCAGTGCCATTCCCCTGGAACAGTCATAGTAACCACCTTGTTTGCTTCTGCTCCTATCACCTCAAGTGGCGATAAGACCGGGTTTCTGGGGCGTGGTGGGGGGGGGGGGTGGATACCATAGCTTGGCACCTGACAAGCAAGACTATGTGGGACTTTGAATGGATAGGGAGGGCAAAACCCACAGAGAAGACTGATCCTATAGTTCCAGTAGGGAGAATATGGGTAGAAGGAGCTGTGTTTTGAGTGCTTAAAGTGAACGGTCTTTCATTTTTCCAGTGTTTGTAACAGTGCAGCTGGAGAATAACTCATCTGAAATGCTGCCTTTTTCAGCCTAGAAATGAAACTCAAGATCCTTTCAGTATAGGAGATAAGATAAAAGGGGATCTTTACTGGAGCTCCAGGGACAGTTCCAGGAAGAATATCCACAAACGCCCACCCCTCCCCCCGGCTGAATACAGTCTTCTAGGTTTTAGGAAATTAGCATCATTGATCAAAAGCACCAATTCAGAGGACAAGTGGGGATGCAATTCCCCCCAGGTCAAGCCCCTTCTCTGGAGCCCCCCCACCCTTGGTACTAGTTGGACTTGTTGACTAAAATGTGTCTTGAAGATCTTGTTGTCAGGCTTGGTTCCCAGGAAGAAGCAAGACAGGAGAGGGGCCTTGTGCCCTCCAGGGCTTGGAGCTCTGCAATGAGTTTGGTCTTTCTGGCTGGGGAAAAACTACTGGCAAGGTCACAAATACAGAAAAGTAAAAAGGCAAAAATCACTTTGGCATCAGAAGCAAAGGTAAAATTAATGTAAAAAGCAAGCTAAGATACATCTGAAAACTTCTCTGCTTTCTTCATCTTCCCCTTATGCAAAGAGGCTTTTGATTTGCAGGATTTTCATTTTATCCAAAGGCATTCATTCCATAGGTGCCAAAACCATCCCACAATGATAAGTGAAATATAGTCAGTAGGGACAATAGGGACTGGCATCCACCGCAAAGGAGAGGAAAGATCATTTCCAGAACACTAGTTTTATTTAACTGTGGTGAAAAGTGGGAGCTGAGTTTTGTTTAGAATTAGCCAGAAGAAGCTCTTAATTATTCTCTGCTGCTGCTGCTCTTATACCTTTTCATAATTACTGTGGCACATTAAGATTGGCTGCTAGCAAACAATGACAAGGCTGTCTAACAAACAATGGCAATTCAAGCAATAATACAATGAGCTATACTGATGCCTTCAGGTATTTCTAGTTTTTTACTCTTCATGTAGCTGTAACTTGCTGTAGTTCTGTGCTTCTTACAAAGTGCTAAAATCCCCTGTTCCCAGCACCTTTAGCCAAAACAAGACTCTCTGAGTACAGATTCAAGGACATATTCATTGCCTTAGGGCTTGAAAATATGTAAACAACTGTGAGATGGGGGGAGCAGGCCTGGGGTGGTTAACATCATCACCTGAGGGTACGACTGGAGAATTAAGGGCCAATATGCTAATGAAACAGAACTTATAAAAGGTGAAGAGCTCGTGACTCGGGGTCCATTTTGGGTGTCGTCCCCGACAGGGGACTTTGTTTGCCTGAATCTACCTTTAAGGCCTCTGCAGGCCTTAAATAAATTGTCTGCTTTTTATACTCCTAATTTGTCTTGGCCTCTGTTTCAGGTAGCCTGTCTTTTAGGCTACAGTTTTTGGCACCCCAGCCGGGTCAAGGAAGGTCTCTACAAACCCCTCTGGGCCCAGTGCAACACCTGCATTATCACTCTGTCAACATCTACCGGGGCGGTGGCAGCCTAGAAGGTATCAGAGACCAAGGACCCTACAGAGGCACGTGAGTAGATGTATAAAGAGTACTTTTGTGATACAATTTGTGTAGAAGGAGACGTCCTTCTGAGAGAGGGCTAGGGCTAGCACTACAGTAGTGTTATAGGTTAGAGACAAAAACCAGGCCAATTAAAATAATTTGATTTATTGAGCAAGCTACAACAAGCAAAACAGCGCTGGGCGACCGTGGAGACCCTGCTCCGCCAACGGTTCGCCACTCGCCCCCCCTAATCCCTCAAGTTTTATAGTCTCTTTGACCTGGTATCCGGGAGTACTCTGCGTCTGCGCGGGCTGTTACTATGGGGTCTTCTTCTTCTGCCTTCTGGTGGTCGTGAGGCCGAAGACCGACGTCTTCCTCGGAGGGGCTCATCTCAGGGGGGCTCATACATCGCTTACTTCACTGGGTACAGGTCATCCTGACCTGACTTCGTTATCTGTTCCCTCTGTTCTTGCTTAGACATCTGTTTTTCTTGGCCTTGCTTAGCTTTTTGTTAGATAAAACTTGTGAGCTTTCTGACTCAATTTTAACCATTTATTCCCTGTGTGATAAACGAGGTTAACTCTCCTGTTGAAATTTAAAAGTTTAATAAAGAACAATAGGGGATCCAGTCAAGCAGGCAGTGTGGTTAGTAAAGGAAAGTCTTTTAAACTACCTCTACCAGTTATTTTACTATTATATCGAAATCTAGTTAATAACAGAAATTAAAACATTGGTTATATACCTCTATTCTTTATGACAAGACTACTTATATAAACAGAATAAAACCATACACACAATGAATATCTGCAAAAAGCCAACACTATATTACTACGTATTTACCACACCTGGCTTAAGCAAGATTTGATTAACAAACACACACGGTTATTTATCACAATAGCAAAGTCCTCTATGTGTGTTACTTCTGTGATCTTTCCTGTTTGTAAGTGTATGCAATGGGGGGCATCTTCTCATGTGATGAAAATCGGAAGAAGAAAACCCCTTCTAGTCCTAGGGAAAGAAAAGAAGTAGAAATGGATTTGCTAATGCCTTGTTTGAGGGTGGGGCCCGTGATGGGCCCTCACCCACCGCCGCTGTTGGGCGGCTATGGCCCGGCCTGCTCGCCGCCGCCGCTGGGCGCGGGGGGGTGGCGGCCAGTTTGCCCGCTGGCTCTGGCCCAAAGGGGGGGCGGGGAGGCGGGGCCCGAGGGTGGCAACGTCATTGCCTTGGGCAGTGCCGCTCCTGCTGCTGCGATGGGCGGGGGCAGGGGCGGAGTTGAGCTGAGCGGAGAAGCTAATTTCGATGTCCCCGGGCTGAGGGGTGCCGCTCCTGCTGCCGCGATGCAAGGCAAAAATCACTTTGGCATCAGAAGCAAAGATAAAATTAATGTTAAAAAGCAAGCTAAGATACATCTGAAAACTTCTCTGCTTTCTTCATCTTCCCCTTATGCAAAGAGGCTTTTGATTTGCAGGATTTTCATTTTATCCAAAGGCATTCATTCCATAGGTGCCAAAACCATCCCAATGATAAGTGAAGTACAGTCAGTAGGGACAATAGGGACTGGCATCCACCACAAAGGAGAGGAAAGATCATTTCCAGAACACTAGTTTTATTTAACTGTGGTGAAAAGTGTGAGCTGAGTTTTTTTAAGAATTAAAGAGTAAAGGCAGATCACTATAACAAATCTCAAAACCAAGAAAAGTATGGCAATTACTTAGGGTGATGACTATAAGGAAAGTAATATTATTAAAAAGTTAGAGAACAAGGGATGGAATTGTTTTTCAAATTTCTTGTGTTGCTCTAAGCCTTCTTTTCCTTGTGGGTAGGCTTGTGATCAAGGCTATGAAAACAGCCAAGGTCATCATTTTCAGACCTGTTGAAATATGGTGATTTACACTGGAAGCACTAACAACTCTAGAGAGCTGCTGTAGGAGCTGGCTATTCGGCTTTGTATCCTGCAATGCCCCAGGACGACATTGTATCTTTCAGCAGATGAACTACACCACACCAGGAGACCTCAGTGAACATGTTGACATTGTGCTTAGCTGCTTGACAATCTCCCAGGTCCAGGTCACCTGGTTAATTTGCTCTCCAAGGAGAGCTATAGGAAATCAGCTAGTTCTGCCCATTGCTCACTAACAGCTCTTCTCCAAAGACAGCACACATCAGCCTGCGCTCTGGAAGTTCTGCTTACTGCAGTTTTCCAACACTATTGCAAATAAACGTTTTGCTTTCTGTCATCCCCAAAACTTGCAGCACATGCCTTTGAAGATTCATAGAATGAAATCTCCAGTCTAGAAGACTGAATCACAAATTATATGTTACATTTTGGTTTGATAAACATTAAAACCAGTAACTTGGAAGGCCACTCCACACTGTGGGTGTACAGAATTTAACATTACAAATTCACTTGCTACTAGAGCAGGGTTGAAAGCAAACCAGAAAATGACTTGCTGGTAACAAATCATGAATAGTTGCTTGGATTTCTGCATCTCCTCTTGGAATTTTAACTCCGGCATGTAGCCACCATGTGGTATCAAAAGCCTAATAGGCAGGTTTTCTTGATTCCTATCTCGATTCTGGGCGTTCCACTCCCCAAGGTCACCTAGCTGCTGTGTTCCATTATCTCATCCAGAGGATTTCCTGTTTTATTAATTAAAAGGCTCATTATCACATTTGTGCATGCTTGGGGAGCAGTCTCAATCAGTCTATTTCTCATAGTAACAGATGTTCCCCATAAAAATCGCTGTTTCCATCCCTTTTTCTTTCATTCACTGGGTGCGATTTCACAGGTCACACCACAGGCGCACAGAGCATGGTTAATTATTCCCTGTGGGCTATTTGGCACCACATCCCTGAGCAGCCAAGGCGAGCAAATTAGTACCCTGTGCATTAATTTCAAGTGCATTCTGCTCAAAAGAATTTGGCTGCAACACCAAGAATTTCTTTGAATTTGCTGCATCCAAAGTTATAACTGAGAGTTTGAGATCACTTTCAAAATCATCAGCAGGAGTATCAGCAAAAACCAGACTGAATATCATGTGACAGCGCAAGACAGTTCATTGACAAGATTCAATGAACTCTTGCTTAACGAGCACTTAAGGCACACCAAGGAAAAGCAAGCAACAACAAAGCAAATAAAGTCCAGGAAATCAAAACAGAAACGAACGAGGAACTATCTCTCGCTCCCTCTGTGTGTGTGTGTGTGTGTGTGTGTGTGTGCAGGTTGTCGGGAAGAGGAAGCCTGACACCACATTTGTGATCATCAGAACTCAGTTTATTGCCTTTCAGCTACACAATATATACGTTACTTAATTAGCCTCATACATATTGCAAAAGCTAAGCTCAGGATAGGCTGCTGTCCACCTGCGTTAATCAGCTTGTTTGGCAGTCTTGTGGTATCTTCTTCTTCATTGTTTGTGTGTCTCAGTTCCGCTTCTCATGGGAACTCCTTGTGCTTCTCAGGTCTTGTTTCTCATGGGAATCTTACTTGCTTATCAAGGGCCCACAAGCTGCAGCTGTGGCTCTGGATGTTCCTTAGCTCTTAACCATTGCAGTGCCAGATCCTCCACATTTCCCACATTTCCCCCTGTTTCTTTAATGGTTACAAAGCACTAGTTAATTTCTTAGTTAAGCAGTTAAACATTAATTGAACAATTAAAACAGTAATTATAATGATTATCAATAGCCGTAGTCCTTTCTTCAGCAGTTGAGCCAGCCAAGGAGAAAGTCTGAGCTGACAGCCAGTCATTGCAAAGCACAGCAAAACAACCTTTTGAAAGTTATTATTATCAAAAGCAACAACAACACTGTCTTACACAAATTCTTGAGCTACTCAGTGATTCTTCAGCTTTGAGCAACCTCTCCACTTCAACTTGTTATTATAAGGTTACTTAAAATAATTTTTCTAGCAAGTACTACTTTAGCTAATTGAAACTGTGAAAACAATATACACCGTTGCTCTAAAGTCTCTGCCAAGCTCTAATCTTGATTAAAGAGTCCATGGTTTTTTCTGAACTCTAATTCTTGATTCTGATCAGGTGAGTAGGTAATTGCTTCAAACTTGTTGATGATAGAACACATGCATACTCTCTTCTCTAGGTTAACAGGTTAACATTTGAGCTTTGTCATTACATGTTATTATACACTCAATTGTGGGTTTTGCATTATGAGCAAAGGTAATTAAGGCAACAGATACAACTACAGGTGCAATACATAAGAGAAAGAGAACAGTACTTTAAAAATATACAGATCATTAACCATTTAACTATTAGCTACTACCCAGAGTCTACAATCACGGGAGAGTCCCATTTTACAGGTGAGACTTGAAGACCTTTCCCGGGCAAGGTTGTCAAGTTTACCTGAAAAGGGGTTCCAGCTCTCCAAGCCCAATTGGTGAGCCAAAATGACTCAATTGCAGTTTTAGGGTAGAAACATCTGGGATTCAAGATTCAGTACCCGATCAGCTTAGGGCCAGGACTTGGCCAGAGCCCAGGCCTTACCTGAGAGGGTCTCTCTAAATCTTCTAAACAAGCTTCTATTAATATCAATTCTTTCAAGCAATATACTTCTTGCAGATCGGCGTTGTGGTTTAGTTTTAACTAAATAATCAATGGTACCATAAACAAATTACAAATAGCTGTGAACAAAGAGACACATATGTATAGCATCAAATAATGTTTTCTGGGTAATGCTCTCTGTAAAAGCTTAGTAAATTCATATCATTACTTTAACAACACATCTAGAATTTCATGTTTTGACAGAACTTAAACTTTAACTTCACTTAAAATTAAGATAAATCTAACAGAGCTTAAAGTTAACATCATTGAAAGCAAAAATTAATGTCAAGCACTTAAAAAATAAGTCCTATCTCATAGGTGCCTCTACCCAGACTTACATGCTGATAAAATACAAATTAACAGAGACAATTCACACACATGTACAGGAAAACAAAATTAAACTTGCCTTTGCTAAAGTTATTATGGGGCTAACTGACTCTTAGGCCACAAAATGCTTTACAGAATTGGCCTCAGGATGCTACTCAGCCAGTTCTGGCTCTGAAGCAGCAAGTTACACCCCTCTGCCAGCTGTTACAAATTCACTAAACAACACCACCACTCACAAACATGGAAATTTTCTTCACTCGACTACAAGCGTCTGTTTTCTCTTTTCTTTCTTTCAGAGGTTACCAAAATTCAACTTCTTAATCAAACTGAAAACCAACAGACTTTACATAAATTTTGATCAACTTAAAGTTGACAGGTCTGACTTATAAACTCAAAAGGCATAAAAGACTCAAACAACATTCTTAGTACATTTGCTGCAGCACTTTCACACTTGTATGCACACAGATACTGATTAAGGTATACCTATGGAAAGAAAAATAGTCCTTTGAATTCAGTGAGGTAGTCACTCTGAATGCCTTTGCATTCTTTTAACTTTAAATTTACTAAAATTAGATACAAGATTAAGAGTATACCTTAAGAGTTTTAGATACAGCAGAATTTAACTTATTTTGACTTTCTTCGCACAAGAAACTACTGAAAATTCATCATACAGCAGTTAAACATTTGCAAATAATATCAAGAAATAAATCTAAAGTGTGGCAGATTTACAGTCATGTGGAAAATGCCTGTTCACTCCTCTAAGATAAATGTAAGTTTATTAAGATGTTTTCGAGATGCAGCTTTACTCACAGGGATGATAGCACTGCACGTTCTTGGAAAATTGCATTTAAGACCTGCTTAACTTGCTGATGGTAAGACAGCTTTCTGTAAAAATAATTACAAACGGTTTGAGATGTAAAGCACATGTGTCTACATGGCAAAACCAATTGCATTTAAATTGTCTTATTAAAGCTGTATAGGCAGACAGGTAAAGCTGGCACCACGCTACATGTTTTTACAGTAGAGGATCGTGAGCTAATTATATTCGATTTCCAAACAGCTTCTGCAGATAACAAACATGGAGTTAGGCCTAGTATAGGCCCCACCCTCAGCCTGCCCAGATACCTTGTCTCCCCGTGGGAAATTCCCTGCTTTACCCCCACAGGAACTGCAGATTTTAGGCACCTTGAATGCACATAGCTGTACCACCTTCACATTTCTCAGCACAAGGAATAGCCCTATGGCTTGGTGGGTCAATGCCACAACACCATGCTACCCAAGTGTTTCACACCGGTGTAATTCAATCACAAACAATGAAGAAGAAGATACCACAAGACTGCCAAACAAGCTGATTAACGCAGGTGGACAGCAGCCTATCCTGAGCTTAGCTTTTGCAATATGTATGAGGCTAATTAAGTAACGTATATATTGTGTAGCTGAAAGGCAATAAACTGAGTTCTGATGATCACAAATGTGGTGTCAGGCTTCCTCTTCCCGACAACCTGCACACACACACACACACACACACACACACAGAGGGAGCGAGAGATAGTTCCTCGTTCGTTTCTGTTTTGATTTCCTGGACTTTATTTGCTTTGTTGTTGCTTGCTTTTCCTTGGTGTGCCTTAAGTGCTCGTTAAGCAAGAGTTCATTGAATCTTGTCAATGAACTGTCTTGCGCTGTCACATGATATTCAGTCTGGTTTTTGCTGATACTCCTGCTGATGATTTTGAAAGTGATCTCAAACTCTCAGTTATAACTTTGGATGCAGCAAATTCAAAGAAATTCTTGGTGTTGCAGCCAAATTCTTTTGAGCAGAATGCACTTGAAATTAATGCACAGGGTACTAATTTGCTCGCCTTGGCTGCTCAGGGATGTGGTGCCAAATAGCCCACAGGGAATAATTAACCATGCTCTGTGCGCCTGTGGTGTGACCTGTGAAATCGCACCCAGTGAATGAAAGAAAAAGGGATGGAAACAGCGATTTTTATGGGGAACATCTTTTACTATGAGAAATAGACTGATTGAGACTGCTCCCCAAGCATGCACAAATGTGATAATGAGCCTTTTAATTAATAAAACAGGAAATCCTCTGGATGAGATAATGGAACACAGCAGCTAGGTGACCTTGGGGAGTGGAACGCCCAGAATCGAGATAGGAATCAAGAAAACCTGCCTATTAGGCTTTTGATACCACACGGTGGCTACATGCCGGAGTTAAAATTCCAAGAGGAGATGCAGAAATCCAAGCAACTATTCATGATTTGTTACCAGCAAGTCATTTTCTGGTTTGCTTTCAACCCTGCTCTAGTAGCAAGTGAATTTGTAATGTTAAATTCTGTACACCCACAGTGTGGAGTGGCCTTCCAAGTTACTGGTTTTAATGTTTATCAAACCAAAATGTAACATATAATTTGTGATTCAGTCTTCTAGACTGGAGATTTCATTCTATGAATCTTCAAAGGCATGTGCTGCAAGTTTTGGGGATGACAGAAAGCAAAACGTTTATTTGCAATAGTGTTGGAAAACTGCAGTAAGCAGAACTTCCAGAGCGCAGGCTGATGTGTGCTGTCTTTGGAGAAGAGCTGTTAGTGAGCAATGGGCAGAACTAGCTGATTTCCTATAGCTCTCCTTGGAGAGCAAATTAACCAGGTGACCTGGACCTGGGAGATTGTCAAGCAGCTAAGCACAATGTCAACATGTTCACTGAGGTCTCCTGGTGTGGTGTAGTTCATCTGCTGAAAGATACAATGTCGTCCTGGGGTATTGCAGGATACAAAGCCGAATAGCCAGCTCCTACAGCAGCTCTCTAGAGTTGTTAGTGCTTCCAGTGTAAATCACCATATTTCAACAGGTCTGAAAATGATGACCTTGGCTGTTTTCATAGCCTTGATCACAAGCTTACCCACAAGGAAAAGAAGGCTTAGAGCAACACAAGAAATTTGAAAAACAATTCCATCCCTTGTTCTCTAACTTTTTAATAATATTACTTTCTTTATAGTCATCACCCTAAGTAATTGCCATACTTTTCTTGGTTTTGAGATTTGTTATAGTGATCTGCCTTTACTCTTTAATTCTTAACAAAACTCAGCTCACACTTTTCACCACAGTTAAATAAAACTATTGTTCTGGAAATGATCTTTCCTCTCCTTTGTGGTGGATGCCAGTCCCCATTGTCCCTACTGACTGTACTTCACTTATCATTGGGATGGTTTTGGCACCTATGGAATGAATGCCTTTGGATAAAATGAAAATCCTGCAAATCAAAAGCCTCTTTGCATAAGGGGAAGATGAAGAAAGCAGAGAAGTTTTCAGATGTATCTTAGCTTACTTTTTAACATTAATTTTATCTTTGCTTCTGATGCCAAAATGATTTTTGCCTTTTTACTTTTCTGTATTTGTGACCTTGCCAGTAGTTTTTCCCCAGCCAGAAAGACCAAACTCATTGCAGAGCTCCAAGCCCTGGAGGGCACAAAGCCCCTCTCCTGTCTGGTTTCTTCCTCAGAGCCAAGCTTGACAACAAGATCTTCAAGACACATTTTAGTCAACAAGTCCAACTAGTACCAAGGGTGGGGGGGCTCCAGAGAAGGGGCTTGACCTGGGGGGAATTGCATCCCCACTTGTCCTCTGAATTGGTGCTTTTGATCAATGATGCTAATTTCCTAAAACCTAGAAGACTGTATTCAGCCGGGGGGAGGGGTGGGCGTTTGTGGATATTCTTCCTGGAACTGTCCCTGGAGCTCCAGTAAAGATCCACTTTTATCTTATCTCCTATACTGAAAGGATCTTGAGTTTCATTTCTAGGCTGAAAAAGGCAGCATTTCAGATGAGTTATTCTCCAGCTGCACTGTTACAAACACTGGAAAAATGAAAGACCGTTCACTTTAAGCACTCAAAACACAACTCCTTCTACCCATATTCTCCCTACTGGAACTATAGGATCAGTCTTCTCTGTGGGTTTTGCCCTCCCTATCCATTCAAGGTCCTACACAGTCTTGCTTGTCAGGTGCCAAGCTATGGTATCCACCCCCCCCCCCCCGCCACGCCCCGGAAACCCGGTCTTATCGCCACTTGAGGTGATAGGAGCAGAAGCAAACAAGGTGGTTACTATGACTGTTCCAGGGGAATGGCACTGGTGCCAAGTACCCACTCCGCACATACGTCGGCAGGAGTAATGGGTGGGAGCAGGAAGAGGGGGGAGGTAACTGCTCTTCTGTTTGTGATTTAACAGGATACCTGCAACCCATACACCCCCTGGAGCAAAACATCTGGGTGACCCTGGCTAAGGCAACTGGACAAGATCCCTTATGCCTTAGCACTGCTGCGCCTCAGAAGCCATTCACAAAGTGTCTGATCGGCATCCTTCTCACCACCCCTGAACTGCCACAGTTATGGAACAGCACCCCTGCCTCCTCAGCCTGCCCGGATACATTGTCTCCCCGTGGGAAATTCCCTGCTTTACCCCCACAGGAACTGCAGATTTTAGGCACCTTGAATGCACATAGCTGTACCACCTTCACATTTCTCAGCACAAGGAATAGCCCTATGGCTTGGTGGGTCAATGCCACAACACCATGCTACCCGAGTGTTTCACACCGGTGTAATTCAATCACAAACTAAAACTAACCTTGAGTTTTAGTATACATATGCAACTCCCGCAGGGCATTTTCTTAATCTGTGCGGACTGAGCATGGACCAGAGTGCCAATGGCAATTAAAGGTGGTCCATCTACTTTGGGGAAAGTAACCCTCTTTTCTCTAAAGATGACAATTGCACTATGGAGCCAACAAAACTGAACTCACCACTCTCATACTCACAGCATACATGCTTTTACTTCTGCCTGCAGAGATACAGCTGAGTTCTGGAGCACTGCCAAGATAATCACTGCCTCTTCATCGGCTCCTGGGCTTGCAAGTGCACAAGGCCTCAGGAGCCTGAACAAACCTGGCTGTTGGTTGGCCAAGTTTAGTAATGCTACCAGCATAGCGATAGCTGACTTGTTAATTGATGTAGACAGCATTAGACATGCTATATTCCAAAATCAAGCAGCAATTGATTTTTTGCTTTTACTGCGTGGGCATGGGTGCAAAGAATTTGACAGGTTATGTTGTATGAACTTAAGTGACCATTCCCGCTCTTCCATCCCTCCACTGCCCTGCACTGACTTGCTCGGCCATCCCCACCTTGACTTCCCCACCCATTTGTCCAGGCCCAGCCTTCCCTTCCCTTCTCCTTCTGGGACTCTCATTGCCTTGCCTACCTCCCCCTTGCCTTGCCTTGCCCTGTAAACACAACAGTTGCCTTCAGTTGCCCTCAAAGCCCTCACTTGCCTTGCAGGACCTTGCTCACCCCTCCCCCACCTGGAATTCAAGACCCTTCTTTTCGTGACAATTCTTCAACTTGCCTTGCCCTGCCTGCTTCCCTCAGGAAGCCTTCAAGGCCTTCACATACCCGCAGTCTTTCAGGAGCATGGAAGAGGAAGCCCATAGGAGGTCACGTGAAGCCAGACCTGTCTGTCCCAGCAGCTTTTGCCTGGCATCAATTCTTGCATGTATGGAATTTTGGACAGGCAATCCACATTTGTCTTCTGGGCTCCGGAACCAAAATGTCAGTTCTTCTGCATTGGAAGGAAAGCAGGTAGCCCCAGTGTTTTAGGTGCAGATTAGAGATGGTGCAGGTGAGAGCAAGGCCAGTCAAATCAGTCTTTCCTGGCCACTTCCGCCTGCCAGCAATCTATGAACCTCACCTGTCTTGCCTTGCTAAACCACCATTGCTGTGCATTCCCTTTCATGCCCATTCCCTACCCTAGACCTGCTTACTGCTTGTGTCTGCGACTGAATTCATGTCAAAGGCCCTGCCATATTTGGTCCTGTGCTTGTTGTGCATGTCCACGAGATAATGAAGAAAAGAGAATGAAGAAAACTTTCTTGCTTGACTCCACTTCCTCCTTCCGGTTTTCCTAGCACCTTCAGTTTCAACTCTGTGATTAAAACTTCCGGTCTCCCTAGCACACTCCGATTCAACTCTATGATACAAAACTTCCGGTCTTCCTAGCACCTTCAGTTTTAACTCTGTGGTTAAAACTTCCGGTCTTCCTAGCACCTTCAGTTTTAACTCTGTGGTTAAAACTTCCGGTCTCCCTAGCACATCCAATTTTTAACTCTGTCATACCAACTTCCGGCCTTCCTAGCACATCCGGTTTTTGTAACCAACTCTACTTTTGCTTGTATTGTAGCCTAAAAGACAGGCTACCTGAAACAGAGGCCAAGACAAATTAGGAGTATAAAAAGCAGACAATTTATTTAAGGCCTGCAGAGGCCTTAAAGGTAGATTCAGGCAAACAAAGTCCCCTGTCGGGGACGACACCCAAAATGGACCCCGAGTCACGAGCTCTTCACCTTTTATAAGTTCTGTTTCATTAGCATATTGGCCCTTAATTCTCCAATCGTACCCTCAGGTGATGATGTTAACCACCCCAGGCCTGCTCCCCCCATCTCACAGTTGTTTACATATTTTCAAGCCCTAAGGCAATGAATATGTCCTTGAATCTGTACTCAGAGAGTCTTGTTTTGGCTAAAGGTGCTGGGAACAGGGGATTTTAGCACTTTGTAAGAAGCACAGAACTACAGCAAGTTACAGCTACATGAAGAGTAAAAAACTAGAAATACCTGAAGGCATCAGTATAGCTCATTGTATTATTGCTTGAATTGCCATTGTTTGTTAGACAGCCTTGTCATTGTTTGCTAGCAGCCAATCTTAATGTGCCACAGTAATTATGAAAAGGTATAAGAGCAGCAGCAGCAGAGAATAATTAAGAGCTTCTTCTGGCTAATTCTAAACAAAACTCAGCTCCCACTTTTCACCACAGTTAAATAAAACTAGTGTTCTGGAAATGATCTTTCCTCTCCTTTGCGGTGGATGCCAGTCCCTATTGTCCCTACTGACTATATTTCACTTATCATTGTGGGATGGTTTTGGCACCTATGGAATGAATGCCTTTGGATAAAATGAAAATCCTGCAAATCAAAAGCCTCTTTGCATAAGGGGAAGATGAAGAAAGCAGAGAAGTTTTCAGATGTATCTTAGCTTGCTTTTTACATTAATTTTACCTTTGCTTCTGATGCCAAAGTGATTTTTGCCTTTTTACTTTTCTGTATTTGTGACCTTGCCAGTAGTTTTTCCCCAGCCAGAAAGACCAAACTCATTGCAGAGCTCCAAGCCCTGGAGGGCACAAGGCCCCTCTCCTGTCTTGCTTCTTCCTGGGAACCAAGCCTGACAACAAGATCTTCAAGACACATTTTAGTCAACAAGTCCAACTAGTACCAAGGGTGGGGGGGCTCCAGAGAAGGGGCTTGACCTGGGGGGAATTGCATCCCCACTTGTCCTCTGAATTGGTGCTTTTGATCAATGATGCTAATTTCCTAAAACCTAGAAGACTGTATTCAGCCGGGGGGAGGGGTGGGCTTTTGTGGATATTCTTCCTGGAACTGTCCCTGGAGCTCCAGTAAAGATCCACTTTTATCTTATCTCCTATACTGAAAGGATCTTGAGTTTCATTTCTAGGCTGAAAAAGGCAGCATTTCAGATGAGTTATTCTCCAGCTGCACTGTTACAAACACTGGAAAAATGAAAGACCGTTCACTTTAAGCACTCAAAACACAACTCCTTCTACCCATATTCTCCCTACTGGAACTATAGGATCAGTCTTCTCTGTGGGTTTTGCCCTCCCTATCCATTCAAGGTCCTACACAGTCTTGCTTGTCAGGTGCCAAGCTATGGTATCCACCCCCCCCCCCGCCACGCCCCGGAAACCCGGTCTTATCGCCACTTGAGGTGATAGGAGCAGAAGCAAACAAGGTGGTTACTATCACTGTTCCAGGGGAATGGCACTGGTGCCAAGTACCCACTCCGCACTTACGTCGGCAGGAGTAATGGGTGGGAGCAGGAAGAGGGGGGAGGTAACTGCTCTTCTGTTTGTGATTTAACAGGATACCTGCAACCCATACACCCCCTGGAGCAAAACATCTGGGTGACCCTGGCTAAGGCAACTGGACAAGATCCCTTATGCCTTAGCACTGCTGCGCCTCAGAAGCCATTCACAAAGTGTCTGATCGGCATCCTTCTCACCACCCCTGAACTGCCACAGTTATGGAACAGCACCCCTGCCTCCTCAGCCTGCCCGGATACATTGTCTCCCCGTGGGAAATTCCCTGCTTTACCCCCACAGGAACTGCAGATTTTAGGCACCTTGAATGCACATAGCTGTACCACCTTCACATTTCTCAGCACAAGGAATAGCCCTATGGCTTGGTGGGTCAATGCCACAACACCATGCTACCCGAGTGTTTCACACCGGTGTAATTCAATCACAAACTAAAACTAACCTTGAGTTTTAGTATACATATGCAACTCCCGCAGGGCATTTTCTTCATCTGTGCGGACTGAGCATGGACCAGAGTGCCAATGGCAATTAAAGGTGGTCCATCTACTTTGGGGAAAGTAACCCTCTTTTCTCTAAAGATGACAATTGCACTATGGAGCCAACAAAACTGAACTCACCACTCTCATACTCACAGCATACATGCTTTTACTTCTGCCTGCAGAGATACAGCTGAGTTCTGGAGCACTGCCAAGATAATCACTGCCTCTTCATCGGCTCCTGGGCTTGCAAGTGCACAAGGCCTCAGGAGCCTGAACAAACCTGGCTGTTGGCTGGCCAAGTTTAGTAATGCTACCAGCATAGCGATAGCTGACTTGTTAATTGATGTAGACAGCATTAGACATGCTATATTCCAAAATCAAGCAGCAATTGATTTTTTGCTTTTACTGCGTGGGCATGGGTGCAAAGAATTTGACAGGTTATGTTGTATGAACTTAAGTGACCATTCCCGCTCTTCCATCCCTCCACTGCCCTGCACTGACTTGCTCGGCCATCCCCACCTTGACTTCCCCACCCATTTGTCCAGGCCCAGCCTTCCCTTCCCTTCTCCTTCTGGGACTCTCATTGCCTTGCCTACCTCCCCCTTGCCTTGCCTTGCCCTGTAAACACAGCAGTTGCCTTCTGTTGCCCTCAAAGCCCTCACTTGCCTTGCAGGACCTTGCTCACCCCTCCCCCACCTGGAATTCAAGACCCTTCTTTTCGTGACAATTCTTCAACTTGCCTTGCCCTGCCTGCTTCCCTCAGGAAGCCTTCAAGGCCTTCACATACCCGCAGTGTTTCAGGAGCATGGAAGAGGAAGCCCATAGGAGGTCACGTGAAGCCAGACCTGTCTGTCCCAGCAGCTTTTGCCTGGCATCAATTCTTGCATGTATGGAATTTTGGACAGGCAATCCACATTTGTCTTCTGGGCTCCGGAACCAAAATGACAGTTCTTCTGCATTGGAAGGAAAGCAGGTAGCCCCAGTGTTTTAGGTGCAGATTAGAGATGGTGCAGGTGAGAGCAAGGCCAGTCAAATCAGTCTTTCCTGGCCACTTCCGCCTGCCAGCAATCTATGAACCTCACCTGTCTTGCCTTGCTAAACCACCATTGCTGTGCATTCCCTTTCATGCCCATTCCCTACCCTAGACCTGCTTACTGCTTGTGTCTGCGACTGAATTCATGTCAAAGGCCCTGCCATATTTGGTCCTGTGCTTGTTGTGCATGTCCACGAGATAATGAAGAAAAGAGAATGAAGAAAACTTTCTTGCTTGACTCCACTTCCTCCTTCCGGTTTTCCTAGCACCTTCAGTTTCAACTCTGTGATTAAAACTTCCGGTCTCCCTAGCACACTCCGATTCAACTCTATGATACAAAACTTCCGGTCTTCCTAGCACCTTCAGTTTTAACTCTGTGGTTAAAACTTCCGGTCTCCCTAGCACATCCAATTTTTAACTCTGTCATACCAACTTCCGGCCTTCCTAGCACATCCGGTTTTTGTAACCAACTCTACTTTTGCTTGTATTGTAGCCTAAAAGACAGGCTACCTGAAACAGAGGCCAAGACAAATTAGGAGTATAAAAAGCAGACAATTTATTTAAGGCCTGCAGAGGCCTTAAAGGTAGATTCAGGCAAACAAAGTCCCCTGTCGGGGACGACACCCAAAATGGACCCCGAGTCACGAGCTCTTCACCTTTTATAAGTTCTGTTTCATTAGCATATTGGCCCTTAATTCTCCAATCGTACCCTCAGGTGATGATGTTAACCACCCCAGGCCTGCTCCCCCCATCTCACAGTTGTTTACATATTTTCAAGCCCTAAGGCAATGAATATGTCCTTGAATCTGTACTCAGAGAGTCTTGTTTTGGCTAAAGGTGCTGGGAACAGGGGATTTTAGCACTTTGTAAGAAGCACAGAACTACAGCAAGTTACAGCTACATGAAGAGTAAAAAACTAGAAATACCTGAAGGCATCAGTATAGCTCATTGTATTATTGCTTGAATTGCCATTGTTTGTTAGACAGCCTTGTCATTGTTTGCTAGCAGCCAATCTTAATGTGCCACAGTAATTATGAAAAGGTATAAGAGCAGCAGCAGCAGAGAATAATTAAGAGCTTCTTCTGGCTAATTCTAAACAAAACTCAGCTCCCACTTTTCACCACAGTTAAATAAAACTAGTGTTCTGGAAATGATCTTTCCTCTCCTTTGCGGTGGATGCCAGTCCCTATTGTCCCTACTGACTATATTTCACTTATCATTGTGGGATGGTTTTGGCACCTATGGAATGAATGCCTTTGGATAAAATGAAAATCCTGCAAATCAAAAGCCTCTTTGCATAAGGGGAAGATGAAGAAAGCAGAGAAGTTTTCAGATGTATCTTAGCTTGCTTTTTACATTAATTTTACCTTTGTTTCTGATGCCAAAGTGATTTTTGCCTTTTTACTTTTCTGTATTTGTGACCTTGCCAGTAGTTTTTCCCCAGCCAGAAAGACCAAACTCATTGCAGAGCTCCAAGCCCTGGAGGGCACAAGGCCCCTCTCCTGTCTTGCTTCTTCCTGGGAACCAAGCCTGACAACAAGATCTTCAAGACACATTTTAGTCAACAAGTCCAACTAGTACCAAGGGTGGGGGGGCTCCAGAGAAGGGGCTTGACCTGGGGGGAATTGCATCCCCACTTGTCCTCTGAATTGGTGCTTTTGATCAATGATGCTAATTTCCTAAAACCTAGAAGACTGTATTCAGCCGGGGGGAGGGGTGGGCTTTTGTGGATATTCTTCCTGGAACTGTCCCTGGAGCTCCAGTAAAGATCCACTTTTATCTTATCTCCTATACTGAAAGGATCTTGAGTTTCATTTCTAGGCTGAAAAAGGCAGCATTTCAGATGAGTTATTCTCCAGCTGCACTGTTACAAACACTGGAAAAATGAAAGACCGTTCACTTTAAGCACTCAAAACACAGCTCCTTCTACCCATATTCTCCCTACTGGAACTATAGGATCAGTCTTCTCTGTGGGTTTTGCCCTCCCTATCCATTCAAAGTCCCACATAGTCTTGCTTGTCAGGTGCCAAGCTATGGTATCCACCCCCCCCCCCCACCACGCCCCAGAAACCCGGTCTTATCGCCACTTGAGGTGATAGGAGCAGAAGCAAACAAGGTGGTTACTATCACTGTTCCAGGGGAATGGCACTGGTGCCAAGTACCCACTCCGCACTTACGTCGGCAGGAGTAATGGGTGGGAGCAGGAAGAGGGGGGAGGTAACTGCTCTTCTGTTTGTGATTTAACAGGATACCTGCAACCCATACACCCCCTGGAGCAAAACATCTGGGTGACCCTGGCTAAGGCAACTGGACAAGATCCCTTATGCCTTAGCACTGCTGCGCCTCAGAAGCCATTCACAAAGTGTCTGATCGGCATCCTTCTCACCACCCCTGAACTGCCACAGTTATGGAACAGCACCCCTGCCTCCTCAGCCTGCCCGGATACATTGTCTCCCCGTGGGAAATTCCCTGCTTTACCCCCACAGGAACTGCAGATTTTAGGCACCTTGAATGCACATAGCTGTACCACCTTCACATTTCTCAGCACAAGGAATAGCCCTATGGCTTGGTGGGTCAATGCCACAACACCATGCTACCCGAGTGTTTCACACCGGTGTAATTCAATCACAAACTAAAACTAACCTTGAGTTTTAGTATACATATGCAACTCCCGCAGGGCATTTTCTTAATCTGTGCGGACTGAGCATGGACCAGAGTGCCAATGGCAATTAAAGGTGGTCCATCTACTTTGGGGAAAGTAACCCTCTTTTCTCTAAAGATGACAATTGCACTATGGAGCCAACAAAACTGAACTCACCACTCTCATACTCACAGCATACATGCTTTTACTTCTGCCTGCAGAGATACAGCTGAGTTCTGGAACACTGCCAAGATAATCACTGCCTCTTCATCGGCTCCTGGGCTTGCAAGTGCACAAGGCCTCAGGAGCCTGAACAAACCTGGCTGTTGGTTGGCCAAGTTTAGTAATGCTACCAGCATAGCGATAGCTGACTTGTTAATTGATGTAGACAGCATTAGACATGCTATATTCCAAAATCAAGCAGCAATTGATTTTTTGCTTTTACTGCGTGGGCATGGGTGCAAAGAATTTGACAGGTTATGTTGTATGAACTTAAGTGACCATTCCCGCTCTTCCATCCCTCCACTGCCCTGCACTGATTTGCTCAGCCATCCCCACCTTGACTTCCCCACCCATTTGTCCAGGCCCAGCCTTGCCTTCCCTTCCCTTCCCTTCTTTTTCTAGAACTCTCATTGTCTTGCTTATCTCTCCCTTGCCTTGCCTTGCCCTGTAAATGCAGCAGTTGCCTTCTGTTGCCCTCAAAGCCTTCACTTGCCTTGCAGGACCTTGCTCACCCCTCCCCCACCTGGAATTCAAGACCCCTCTTTTCATGGCATTTCTTCAACTTGCCTTGCCCTGCCTGCTTCCCTCAGGAAGCCTTCAAGGCCTTCACATACCCGCAGCGTTTCAGGAGCATGGAAGAGGAAGCCCATAGGAGCCAAACCCGTCTGTCCCAGCAGCTTTTTTCTGGCATCAATTCTTGCATGTACAGGATTTTGGACTGGCAATCCACATTTGTCTTCTGAGCTCTGGGACCAAGATGACAGTTCTTCTGCATTGGAAGGAAAGCAGGTAGCCCCAGTGTTTTAGGTGCAGATTAGAGCTGGCACAGGTGAGAGCAAGACTGTTATTATACACTCAATTGTGGGTTTTGCATTATGAGCAAAGGTAATTAAGGCAACAGATACAACTACAGGTGCAATACATAAGAGATAGAGAACAGTACTTTAAAAATATACAGATCATTAACCATTTAACTATTAGCTACTACCCAGAGTCCACAATCACGGGAGAGTCCCATTTTACAGGTGAGACTTGAAGACCTTTCCCGGGCAAGGTTGTCAAGTTTACCTGAAAAGGGGTTCCAGCTCTCCAAGCCCAATTGGTGAGCCAAAATGACTCAATTGCAGTTTTAGGGTAGAAACATCTGGGATTAAAGATTCAGTACCCGATCAGCTTAGGGCCAGGACTTGGCCAGAGCCCAGGCCTTACCTGAGAGGGTCTCTCTAAATCTTCTAAACAAGCTTCTATTAATATCAATTCTTTAAAGCAATATACTTCTTGCAGATCGGTGTTGTGGTTTAGTTTTAACTAAATAATCAATGGTACCATAAACAAATTACAAATAGCTGTGAACAAAGAGACACATATGTATAGCATCAAATAATGTTTTCTGGGTAATGCTCTCTGTAAAAGCTTAGTAAATTCATATCATTACTTTAACAACACATCTAGAATTTCATGTTTTGACAGAACTTAAACTTTAACTTCACTTAAAATTAAGATAAATCTAACAGAGCTTAAAGTTAACATCATTGAAAGCAAAAATTAATGTCAAGCACTTAAAAAATAAGTCCTATCTCATAGGTGCCTCTACCCAGACTTACATGCTGATAAAATACAAATTAACAGAGACAATTCACACACATGTACAGGAAAACAAAATTAAACTTGCCTTTGCTAAAGTTATTATGGGGCTAACTGACTCTTAGGCCACAAAATGCTTTACAGAATTGGCCTCAGGATGCTACTCAGCCAGTTCTGGCTCTGAGGCAGCAAGTTACACCCCTCTGCCAGCTGTTACAAATTCACTAAACAACACCACCACTCACAAACATGGAAATTTTCTTCACTCGACTACAAGCGTCTGTTTTCTCTTTTCTTTCTTTCAGAGGTTACCAAAATTCAACTTCTTAATCAAACTGAAAACCAACAGACTTTACATAAATTTTGATCAACTTAAAGTTGACAGGTCTCACTTATAAACTCAAAAGGCATAAAAGACTCAAACAACATTCTTAGTACATTTGCTGCAGCACTTTCACACTTGTATGCACACAGATACTGATTAAGGTATACCTATGGAAAGAAAAATAGTCCTTTGAATTCAGTGAGGTAGTCACTCTGAATGCCTTTGCATTCTTTTAACTTTAAATTTACTAAAATTAGATACAAGATTAAGAGTATACCTTAAGAGTTTTAGATACAGCAGAATTTAACTTATTTTGACTTTCTTCGCACAAGAAACTACTGAAAATTCATCATACAGCAGTTAAACATTTGCAAATAATATCAAGAAATAAATCTAAAGTGTGGCAGATTTACAGTCATGTGGAAAATGCCTGTTCACTCCTCTAAGATAAATGTAAGTTTATTAAGATGTTTTTGAGATGCAGCTTTACTCACAGGGATGATAGCACTGCACGTTCTTGGAAAATTGCATTTAAGACCTGCTTAACTTGCTGATGGTAAGACAGCTTTCTGTAAAAATAATTACAAACGGTTTGAGATGTAAAGCACATGTGTCTACATGGCAAAAACAATTGCATTCAAATTGTCTTATTAAAGCTGTATAGGCAGACAGGTAAAGCTGGCACCACGCTACATGTTTTTACAGTAGAGGATCGTGAGCTAATTAAATTCGATTTCCAAACAGCTTCTGCAGATAACAAACATGGAGTTAGGCCTAGTATAGGCCTCACCCTCAGCCTGCCCGGATACATTGTCTCCCCGTGGGAAATTCCCTGCTTTACCCCCACAGGAACTGCAGATTTTAGGCACCTTGAATGCACATAGCTGTACCACCTTCACATTTCTCAGCACAAGGAATAGCCCTATGGCTTGGTGGGTCAATGCCACAACACCATGCTACCCAAGTGTTTCACACCGGTGTAATTCAATCACAAACTAAAACTAACCTTGAGTTTTAGTATACATATGCAACTCCCGCAGGGCATTTTCTTCATCTGTGCGGACTGAGCATGGACCAGAGTGCCAATGGCAATTAAAGGTGGTCCATCTACTTTGGGGAAAGTAACCCTCTTTTCTCTAAAGATGACAATTGCACTATGGAGCCAACAAAACTGAACTCACCACTCTCATACTCACAGCATACATGCTTTTACTTCTGCCTGCAGAGATACAGCTGAGTTCTGGAACACTGCCAAGATAATCACTGCCTCTTCATCGGCTCCTGGGCTTGCAAGTGCACAAGGCCTCAGGAGCCTGAACAAACCTGGCTGTTGGTTGGCCAAGTTTAGTAATGCTACCAGCATAGCGATAGCTGACTTGTTAATTGATGTAGACAGCATTAGACATGCTATATTCCAAAATCAAGCAGCAATTGATTTTTTGCTTTTACTGCGTGGGCATGGGTGCAAAGAATTTGACAGGTTATGTTGTATGAACTTAAGTGACCATTCCCGCTCTTCCATCCCTCCACTGCCCTGCACTGACTTGCTCGGCCATCCCCACCTTGACTTCCCCACCCATTTGTCCAGGCCCAGCCTTCCCTTCCCTTCTCCTTCTGGGACTCTCATTGCCTTGCCTACCTCCCCCTTGCCTTGCCTTGCCCTGTAAACACAGCAGTTGCCTTCTGTTGCCCTCAAAGCCCTCACTTGCCTTGCAGGACCTTGCTCACCCCTCCCCCACCTGGAATTCAAGACCCTTCTTTTCGTGACAATTCTTCAACTTGCCTTGCCCTGCCTGCTTCCCTCAGGAAGCCTTCAAGGCCTTCACATACCCGCAGTGTTTCAGGAGCATGGAAGAGGAAGCCCATAGGAGGTCACGTGAAGCCAGACCTGTCTGTCCCAGCAGCTTTTGCCTGGCATCAATTCTTGCATGTATGGAATTTTGGACTGGCAATCCACATTTGTCTTCTGGGCTCCGGAACCAAAATGACAGTTCTTCTGCATTGGAAGGAAAGCAGGTAGCCCCAGTGTTTTAGGTGCAGATTAGAGATGGTGCAGGTGAGAGCAAGGCCAGTCAAATCAGTCTTTCCTGGCCACTTCCGCCTGCCAGCAATCTATGAACCTCACCTGTCTTGCCTTGCTAAACCACCATTGCTGTGCATTCCCTTTCATGCCCATTCCCTACCCTAGACCTGCTTACTGCTTGTGTCTGCGACTGAATTCATGTCAAAGGCCCTGCCATATTTGGTCCTGTGCTTGTTGTGCATGTCCACGAGATAATGAAGAAAAGAGAATGAAGAAAACTTTCTTGCTTGACTCCACTTCCTCCTTCCGGTTTTCCTAGCACCTTCAGTTTCAACTCTGTGATTAAAACTTCCGGTCTCCCTAGCACACTCCGATTCAACTCTATGATACAAAACTTCCGGTCTTCCTAGCACCTTCAGTTTTAACTCTGTGGTTAAAACTTCCGGTCTTCCTAGCACCTTCAGTTTTAACTCTGTGGTTAAAACTTCC
Organism: Acanthiza pusilla; assembly: GCA_036630365.1. Taxonomy (NCBI): domain Eukaryota; kingdom Metazoa; phylum Chordata; class Aves; order Passeriformes; family Acanthizidae; genus Acanthiza; species Acanthiza pusilla. Next base: position 99,131 of record JAXCHO010000123.1, read on the forward strand.
GGTCTCCCTAGCACATCCAATTTTTAACTCTGTCATACCAACTTCCGGCCTTCCTAGCACATCCGGTTTTTGTAACCAACTCTACTTTTGCTTGTATTGTAGCCTAAAAGACAGGCTACCTGAAACAGAGGCCAAGACAAATTAGGAGTATAAAAAGCAGACAATTTATTTAAGGCCTGCAGAGGCCTTAAAGGTAGATTCAGGCAAACAAAGTCCCCTGTCGGGGACGACACCCAAAATGGACCCCGAGTCACGAGCTCTTCACCTTTTATAAGTTCTGTTTCATTAGCATATTGGCCCTTAATTCTCCAATCGTACCCTCAGGTGATGATGTTAACCACCCCAGGCCTGCTCCCCCCATCTCACAGTTGTTTACATATTTTCAAGCCCTAAGGCAATGAATATGTCCTTGAATCTGTACTCAGAGAGTCTTGTTTTGGCTAAAGGTGCTGGGAACAGGGGATTTTAGCACTTTGTAAGAAGCACAGAACTACAGCAAGTTACAGCTACATGAAGAGTAAAAAACTAGAAATACCTGAAGGCATCAGTATAGCTCATTGTATTATTGCTTGAATTGCCATTGTTTGTTAGACAGCCTTGTCATTGTTTGCTAGCAGCCAATCTTAATGTGCCACAGTAATTATGAAAAGGTATAAGAGCAGCAGCAGCAGAGAATAATTAAGAGCTTCTTCTGGCTAATTCTAAACAAAACTCAGCTCCCACTTTTCACCACAGTTAAATAAAACTAGTGTTCTGGAAATGATCTTTCCTCTCCTTTGCGGTGGATGCCAGTCCCTATTGTCCCTACTGACTATATTTCACTTATCATTGTGGGATGGTTTTGGCACCTATGGAATGAATGCCTTTGGATAAAATGAAAATCCTGCAAATCAAAAGCCTCTTTGCATAAGGGGAAGATGAAGAAAGCAGAGAAGTTTTCAGATGTATCTTAGCTTGCTTTTTACATTAATTTTACCTTTGCTTCTGATGCCAAAGTGATTTTTGCCTTTTTACTTTTCTGTATTTGTGACCTTGCCAGTAGTTTTTCCCCAGCCAGAAAGACCAAACTCATTGCAGAGCTCCAAGCCCTGGAGGGCACAAGGCCCCTCTCCTGTCTTGCTTCTTCCTGGGAACCAAGCCTGACAACAAGATCTTCAAGACACATTTTAGTCAACAAGTCCAACTAGTACCAAGGGTGGGGGGGCTCCAGAGAAGGGGCTTGACCTGGGGGGAATTGCATCCCCACTTGTCCTCTGAATTGGTGCTTTTGATCAATGATGCTAATTTCCTAAAACCTAGAAGACTGTATTCAGCCGGGGGGAGGGGTGGGCTTTTGTGGATATTCTTCCTGGAACTGTCCCTGGAGCTCCAGTAAAGATCCACTTTTATCTTATCTCCTATACTGAAAGGATCTTGAGTTTCATTTCTAGGCTGAAAAAGGCAGCATTTCAGATGAGTTATTCTCCAGCTGCACTGTTACAAACACTGGAAAAATGAAAGACCGTTCACTTTAAGCACTCAAAACACAACTCCTTCTACCCATATTCTCCCTACTGGAACTATAGGATCAGTCTTCTCTGTGGGTTTTGCCCTCCCTATCCATTCAAGGTCCTACACAGTCTTGCTTGTCAGGTGCCAAGCTATGGTATCCACCCCCCCCCCCCGCCACGCCCCGGAAACCCGGTCTTATCGCCACTTGAGGTGATAGGAGCAGAAGCAAACAAGGTGGTTACTATCACTGTTCCAGGGGAATGGCACTGGTGCCAAGTACCCACTCCGCACTTACGTCGGCAGGAGTAATGGGTGGGAGCAGGAAGAGGGGGGAGGTAACTGCTCTTCTGTTTGTGATTTAACAGGATACCTGCAACCCATACACCCCCTGGAGCAAAACATCTGGGTGACCCTGGCTAAGGCAACTGGACAAGATCCCTTATGCCTTAGCACTGCTGCGCCTCAGAAGCCATTCACAAAGTGTCTGATCGGCATCCTTCTCACCACCCCTGAACTGCCACAGTTATGGAACAGCACCCCTGCCTCCTCAGCCTGCCCGGATACATTGTCTCCCCGTGGGAAATTCCCTGCTTTACCCCCACAGGAACTGCAGATTTTAGGCACCTTGAATGCACATAGCTGTACCACCTTCACATTTCTCAGCACAAGGAATAGCCCTATGGCTTGGTGGGTCAATGCCACAACACCATGCTACCCGAGTGTTTCACACCGGTGTAATTCAATCACAAACTAAAACTAACCTTGAGTTTTAGTATACATATGCAACTCCCGCAGGGCATTTTCTTCATCTGTGCGGACTGAGCATGGACCAGAGTGCCAATGGCAATTAAAGGTGGTCCATCTACTTTGGGGAAAGTAACCCTCTTTTCTCTAAAGATGACAATTGCACTATGGAGCCAACAAAACTGAACTCACCACTCTCATACTCACAGCATACATGCTTTTACTTCTGCCTGCAGAGATACAGCTGAGTTCTGGAGCACTGCCAAGATAATCACTGCCTCTTCATCGGCTCCTGGGCTTGCAAGTGCACAAGGCCTCAGGAGCCTGAACAAACCTGGCTGTTGGTTGGCCAAGTTTAGTAATGCTACCAGCATAGCGATAGCTGACTTGTTAATTGATGTAGACAGCATTAGACATGCTATATTCCAAAATCAAGCAGCAATTGATTTTTTGCTTTTACTGCGTGGGCATGGGTGCAAAGAATTTGACAGGTTATGTTGTATGAACTTAAGTGACCATTCCCGCTCTTCCATCCCTCCACTGCCCTGCACTGACTTGCTCGGCCATCCCCACCTTGACTTCCCCACCCATTTGTCCAGGCCCAGCCTTCCCTTCCCTTCTCCTTCTGGGACTCTCATTGCCTTGCCTACCTCCCCCTTGCCTTGCCTTGCCCTGTAAACACAGCAGTTGCCTTCTGTTGCCCTCAAAGCCCTCACTTGCCTTGCAGGACCTTGCTCACCCCTCCCCCACCTGGAATTCAAGACCCTTCTTTTCGTGACAATTCTTCAACTTGCCTTGCCCTGCCTGCTTCCCTCAGGAAGCCTTCAAGGCCTTCACATACCCGCAGTGTTTCAGGAGCATGGAAGAGGAAGCCCATAGGAGGTCACGTGAAGCCAGACCTGTCTGTCCCAGCAGCTTTTGCCTGGCATCAATTCTTGCATGTATGGAATTTTGGACAGGCAATCCACATTTGTCTTCTGGGCTCCGGAACCAAAATGACAGTTCTTCTGCATTGGAAGGAAAGCAGGTAGCCCCAGTGTTTTAGGTGCAGATTAGAGATGGTGCAGGTGAGAGCAAGGCCAGTCAAATCAGTCTTTCCTGGCCACTTCCGCCTGCCAGCAATCTATGAACCTCACCTGTCTTGCCTTGCTAAACCACCATTGCTGTGCATTCCCTTTCATGCCCATTCCCTACCCTAGACCTGCTTACTGCTTGTGTCTGCGACTGAATTCATGTCAAAGGCCCTGCCATATTTGGTCCTGTGCTTGTTGTGCATGTCCACGAGATAATGAAGAAAAGAGAATGAAGAAAACTTTCTTGCTTGACTCCACTTCCTCCTTCTGGTTTTCCTAGCACCTTCAGTTTCAACTCTGTGGTTAAAACTTCCGGTCTCCCTAGCACACTCCGATTCAACTCTATGATACAAAACTTCCGGTCTTCCTAGCACCTTCAGTTTTAACTCTGTGGTTAAAACTTCCGGTCTCCCTAGCACATCCAATTTTTAACTCTGTCATACCAACTTCCGGCCTTCCTAGCACATCCGGTTTTTGTAACCAACTCTACTTTTGCTTGTATTGTAGCCTAAAAGACAGGCTACCTGAAACAGAGGCCAAGACAAATTAGGAGTATAAAAAGCAGACAATTTATTTAAGGCCTGCAGAGGCCTTAAAGGTAGATTCAGGCAAACAAAGTCCCCTGTCGGGGACGACACCCAAAATGGACCCCGAGTCACGAGCTCTTCACCTTTTATAAGTTCTGTTTCATTAGCATATTGGCCCTTAATTCTCCAATCGTACCCTCAGGTGATGATGTTAACCACCCCAGGCCTGCTCCCCCCATCTCACAGTTGTTTACATATTTTCAAGCCCTAAGGCAATGAATATGTCCTTGAATCTGTACTCAGAGAGTCTTGTTTTGGCTAAAGGTGCTGGGAACAGGGGATTTTAGCACTTTGTAAGAAGCACAGAACTACAGCAAGTTACAGCTACATGAAGAGTAAAAAACTAGAAATACCTGAAGGCATCAGTATAGCTCATTGTATTATTGCTTGAATTGCCATTGTTTGTTAGACAGCCTTGTCATTGTTTGCTAGCAGCCAATCTTAATGTGCCACAGTAATTATGAAAAGGTATAAGAGCAGCAGCAGCAGAGAATAATTAAGAGCTTCTTCTGGCTAATTCTAAACAAAACTCAGCTCCCACTTTTCACCACAGTTAAATAAAACTAGTGTTCTGGAAATGATCTTTCCTCTCCTTTGCGGTGGATGCCAGTCCCTATTGTCCCTACTGACTATATTTCACTTATCATTGTGGGATGGTTTTGGCACCTATGGAATGAATGCCTTTGGATAAAATGAAAATCCTGCAAATCAAAAGCCTCTTTGCATAAGGGGAAGATGAAGAAAGCAGAGAAGTTTTCAGATGTATCTTAGCTTGCTTTTTACATTAATTTTACCTTTGTTTCTGATGCCAAAGTGATTTTTGCCTTTTTACTTTTCTGTATTTGTGACCTTGCCAGTAGTTTTTCCCCAGCCAGAAAGACCAAACTCATTGCAGAGCTCCAAGCCCTGGAGGGCACAAGGCCCCTCTCCTGTCTTGCTTCTTCCTGGGAACCAAGCCTGACAACAAGATCTTCAAGACACATTTTAGTCAACAAGTCCAACTAGTACCAAGGGTGGGGGGGCTCCAGAGAAGGGGCTTGACCTGGGGGGAATTGCATCCCCACTTGTCCTCTGAATTGGTGCTTTTGATCAATGATGCTAATTTCCTAAAACCTAGAAGACTGTATTCAGCCGGGGGGAGGGGTGGGCTTTTGTGGATATTCTTCCTGGAACTGTCCCTGGAGCTCCAGTAAAGATCCACTTTTATCTTATCTCCTATACTGAAAGGATCTTGAGTTTCATTTCTAGGCTGAAAAAGGCAGCATTTCAGATGAGTTATTCTCCAGCTGCACTGTTACAAACACTGGAAAAATGAAAGACCATTCACTTTAAGCACTCAAAACACAGCTCCTTCTACCCATATTCTCCCTACTGGAACTATAGGATCAGTCTTCTCTGTGGGTTTTGCCCTCCCTATCCATTCAAAGTCCCACATAGTCTTGCTTGTCAGGTGCCAAGCTATGGTATCCACCCCCCCCCCACCACGCCCCAGAAACCCGGTCTTATCGCCACTTGAGGTGATAGGAGCAGAAGCAAACAAGGTGGTTACTATCACTGTTCCAGGGGAATGGCACTGGTGCCAAGTACCCACTCCGCACTTACGTCGGCAGGAGTAATGGGTGGGAGCAGGAAGAGGGGGGAGGTAACTGCTCTTCTGTTTGTGATTTAACAGGATACCTGCAACCCATACACCCCCTGGAGCAAAACATCTGGGTGACCCTGGCTAAGGCAACTGGACAAGATCCCTTATGCCTTAGCACTGCTGCGCCTCAGAAGCCATTCACAAAGTGTCTGATCGGCATCCTTCTCACCACCCCTGAACTGCCACAGTTATGGAACAGCACCCCTGCCTCCTCAGCCTGCCCGGATACATTGTCTCCCCGTGGGAAATTCCCTGCTTTACCCCCACAGGAACTGCAGATTTTAGGCACCTTGAATGCACATAGCTGTACCACCTTCACATTTCTCAGCACAAGGAATAGCCCTATGGCTTGGTGGGTCAATGCCACAACACCATGCTACCCGAGTGTTTCACACCGGTGTAATTCAATCACAAACTAAAACTAACCTTGAGTTTTAGTATACATATGCAACTCCCGCAGGGCATTTTCTTAATCTGTGCGGACTGAGCATGGACCAGAGTGCCAATGGCAATTAAAGGTGGTCCATCTACTTTGGGGAAAGTAACCCTCTTTTCTCTAAAGATGACAATTGCACTATGGAGCCAACAAAACTGAACTCACCACTCTCATACTCACAGCATACATGCTTTTACTTCTGCCTGCAGAGATACAGCTGAGTTCTGGAACACTGCCAAGATAATCACTGCCTCTTCATCGGCTCCTGGGCTTGCAAGTGCACAAGGCCTCAGGAGCCTGAACAAACCTGGCTGTTGGTTGGCCAAGTTTAGTAATGCTACCAGCATAGCGATAGCTGACTTGTTAATTGATGTAGACAGCATTAGACATGCTATATTCCAAAATCAAGCAGCAATTGATTTTTTGCTTTTACTGCGTGGGCATGGGTGCAAAGAATTTGACAGGTTATGTTGTATGAACTTAAGTGACCATTCCCGCTCTTCCATCCCTCCACTGCCCTGCACTGATTTGCTCAGCCATCCCCACCTTGACTTCCCCACCCATTTGTCCAGGCCCAGCCTTGCCTTCCCTTCCCTTCCCTTCTTTTTCTAGAACTCTCATTGTCTTGCTTATCTCTCCCTTGCCTTGCCTTGCCCTGTAAATGCAGCAGTTGCCTTCTGTTGCCCTCAAAGCCTTCACTTGCCTTGCAGGACCTTGCTCACCCCTCCCCCACCTGGAATTCAAGACCCCTCTTTTCATGGCATTTCTTCAACTTGCCTTGCCCTGCCTGCTTCCCTCAGGAAGCCTTCAAGGCCTTCACATACCCGCAGCGTTTCAGGAGCATGGAAGAGGAAGCCCATAGGAGCCAAACCCGTCTGTCCCAGCAGCTTTTTTCTGGCATCAATTCTTGCATGTACAGGATTTTGGACTGGCAATCCACATTTGTCTTCTGAGCTCTGGGACCAAGATGACAGTTCTTCTGCATTGGAAGGAAAGCAGGTAGCCCCAGTGTTTTAGGTGCAGATTAGAGCTGGCACAGGTGAGAGCAAGACTGTTATTATACACTCAATTGTGGGTTTTGCATTATGAGCAAAGGTAATTAAGGCAACAGATACAACTACAGGTGCAATACATAAGAGATAGAGAACAGTACTTTAAAAATATACAGATCATTAACCATTTAACTATTAGCTACTACCCAGAGTCCACAATCACGGGAGAGTCCCATTTTACAGGTGAGACTTGAAGACCTTTCCCGGGCAAGGTTGTCAAGTTTACCTGAAAAGGGGTTCCAGCTCTCCAAGCCCAATTGGTGAGCCAAAATGACTCAATTGCAGTTTTAGGGTAGAAACATCTGGGATTCAAGATTCAGTACCCGATCAGCTTAGGGCCAGGACTTGGCCAGAGCCCAGGCCTTACCTGAGAGGGTCTCTCTAAATCTTCTAAACAAGCTTCTATTAATATCAATTCTTTAAAGCAATATACTTCTTGCAGATCGGTGTTGTGGTTTAGTTTTAACTAAATAATCAATGGTACCATAAACAAATTACAAATAGCTGTGAACAAAGAGACACATATGTATAGCATCAAATAATGTTTTCTGGGTAATGCTCTCTGTAAAAGCTTAGTAAATTCATATCATTACTTTAACAACACATCTAGAATTTCATGTTTTGACAGAACTTAAACTTTAACTTCACTTAAAATTAAGATAAATCTAACAGAGCTTAAAGTTAACATCATTGAAAGCAAAAATTAATGTCAAGCACTTAAAAAATAAGTCCTATCTCATAGGTGCCTCTACCCAGACTTACATGCTGATAAAATACAAATTAACAGAGACAATTCACACACATGTACAGGAAAACAAAATTAAACTTGCCTTTGCTAAAGTTATTATGGGGCTAACTGACTCTTAGGCCACAAAATGCTTTACAGAATTGGCCTCAGGATGCTACTCAGCCAGTTCTGGCTCTGAGGCAGCAAGTTACACCCCTCTGCCAGCTGTTACAAATTCACTAAACAACACCACCACTCACAAACATGGAAATTTTCTTCACTCGACTACAAGCGTCTGTTTTCTCTTTTCTTTCTTTCAGAGGTTACCAAAATTCAACTTCTTAATCAAACTGAAAACCAACAGACTTTACATAAATTTTGATCAACTTAAAGTTGACAGGTCTCACTTATAAACTCAAAAGGCATAAAAGACTCAAACAACATTCTTAGTACATTTGCTGCAGCACTTTCACACTTGTATGCACACAGATACTGATTAAGGTATACCTATGGAAAGAAAAATAGTCCTTTGAATTCAGTGAGGTAGTCACTCTGAATGCCTTTGCATTCTTTTAACTTTAAATTTACTAAAATTAGATACAAGATTAAGAGTATACCTTAAGAGTTTTAGATACAGCAGAATTTAACTTATTTTGACTTTCTTCGCACAAGAAACTACTGAAAATTCATCATACAGCAGTTAAACATTTGCAAATAATATCAAGAAATAAATCTAAAGTGTGGCAGATTTACAGTCATGTGGAAAATGCCTGTTCACTCCTCTAAGATAAATGTAAGTTTATTAAGATGTTTTTGAGATGCAGCTTTACTCACAGGGATGATAGCACTGCACGTTCTTGGAAAATTGCATTTAAGACCTGCTTAACTTGCTGATGGTAAGACAGCTTTCTGTAAAAATAATTACAAACGGTTTGAGATGTAAAGCACATGTGTCTACATGGCAAAAACAATTGCATTCAAATTGTCTTATTAAAGCTGTATAGGCAGACAGGTAAAGCTGGCACCACGCTACATGTTTTTACAGTAGAGGATCGTGAGCTAATTATATTCGATTTCCAAACAGCTTCTGCAGATAACAAACATGGAGTTAGGCCTAGTATAGGCCTCACCCTCAGCCTGCCCGGATACATTGTCTCCCCGTGGGAAATTCCCTGCTTTACCCCCACAGGAACTGCAGATTTTAGGCACCTTGAATGCACATAGCTGTACCACCTTCACATTTCTCAGCACAAGGAATAGCCCTATGGCTTGGTGGGTCAATGCCACAACACCATGCTACCCAAGTGTTTCACACCGGTGTAATTCAATCACAAACTAAAACTAACCTTGAGTTTTAGTATGCATATGCAACTCCCGCAGGGCATTTTCTTCATCTGTGCGGACTGAGCATGGACCAGAGTGCCAATGGCAATTAAAGGTGGTCCATCTACTTTGGGGAAAGTAACCCTCTTTTCTCTAAAGATGACAATTGCACTATGGAGCCAACAAAACTGAACTCACCACTCTCATACTCACAGCATACATGCTTTTACTTCTGCCTGCAGAGATACAGCTGAGTTCTGGAACACTGCCAAGATAATCACTGCCTCTTCATCGGCTCCTGGGCTTGCAAGTGCACAAGGCCTCAGGAGCCTGAACAAACCTGGCTGTTGGTTGGCCAAGTTTAGTAATGCTACCAGCATAGCGATAGCTGACTTGTTAATTGATGTAGACAGCATTAGACATGCTATATTCCAAAATCAAGCAGCAATTGATTTTTTGCTTTTACTGCGTGGGCATGGGTGCAAAGAATTTGACAGGTTATGTTGTATGAACTTAAGTGACCATTCCCGCTCTTCCATCCCTCCACTGCCCTGCACTGATTTGCTCAGCCATCCCCACCTTGACTTCCCCACCCATTTGTCCAGGCCCAGCCTTGCCTTCCCTTCCCTTCTTTTTCTAGAACTCTCATTGTCTTGCTTATCTCTCCCTTGCCTTGCCTTGCCCTGTAAATGCAGCAGTTGCCTTCTGTTGCCCTCAAAGCCTTCACTTGCCTTGCAGGACCTTGCTCACCCCTCCCCCACCTGGAATTCAAGACCCCTCTTTTCGTGGCATTTCTTCAACTTGCCTTGCCCTGCCTGCTTCCCTCAGGAAGCCTTCAAGGCCTTCACATACCCGCAGTGTTTCAGGAGCATGGAAGAGGAAGCCCATAGGAGCCAAACCCGTCTGTCCCAGCAGCTTTTTTCTGGCATCAATTCTTGCATGTACAGGATTTTGGACTGGCAATCCACATTTGTCTTCTGAGCTCTGGGACCAAGATGACAGTTCTTCTGCATTGGAAGGAAAGCAGGTAGCCCCAGTATTTTCAGCACCTTTAGCCAAAACAAGACTCTCTGAGTACAGATTCAAGGACATATTCATTGCCTTAGGGCTTGAAAATATGTAAACAACTGTGAGATGGGGGGAGCAGGCCTGGGGTGGTTAACATCATCACCTGAGGGTACGATTGGAGAATTAAGGGCCAATATGCTAATGAAACAGAACTTATAAAAGGTGAAGAGCTCGTGACTCGGGGTCCATTTTGGGTGTCGTCCCCGACAGGGGACTTTGTTTGCCTGAATCTACCTTTAAGGCCTCTGCAGGCCTTAAATAAATTGTCTGCTTTTTATACTCCTAATTTGTCTTGGCCTCTGTTTCAGGTAGCCTGTCTTTTAGGCTACAATACAAGCAAAAGTAGAGTTGGTTACAAAAACCGGATGTGCTAGGAAGGCCGGAAGTTGGTATGACAGAGTTAAAAATTGGATGTGCTAGGGAGACCGGAAGTTTTAACCACAGAGTTAAAACTGAAGGTGCTAGGAAGACCGGAAGTTTTGTATCATAGAGTTGAATCGGAGTGTGCTAGGGAGACCGGAAGTTTTAATCACAGAGTTGAAACTGAAGGTGCTAGGAAAACCGGAAGGAGGAAGTGGAGTCAAGCAAGAAAGTTTTCTTCATTCTCTTTTCTTCATTATCTCGTGGACATGCACAACAAGCACAGGACCAAATATGGCAGGGCCTTTGACATGAATTCAGTCGCAGACACAAGCAGTAAGCAGGTCTAGGGTAGGGAATGGGCATGAAAGGGAATGCACAGCAATGGTGGTTTAGCAAGGCAAGACAGGTGAGGTTCATAGATTGCTGGCAGGCGGAAGTGGCCAGGAAAGACTGATTTGACTGGCCTTGCTCTCACCTGCACCATCTCTAATCTGCACCTAAAACACTGGGGCTACCTGCTTTCCTTCCAATGCAGAAGAACTGTCATTTTGGTTCCGGAGCCCAGAAGACAAATGTGGATTGCCTGTCCAAAATTCCATACATGCAAGAATTGATGCCAGGCAAAAGCTGCTGGGACAGACAGGTCTGGCTTCACGTGACCTCCTATGGGCTTCCTCTTCCATGCTCCTGAAACACTGCGGGTATGTGAAGGCCTTGAAGGCTTCCTGAGGGAAGCAGGCAGGGCAAGGCAAGTTGAAGAATTGTCACGAAAAGAAGGGTCTTGAATTCCAGGTGGGGGAGGGGTGAGCAAGGTCCTGCAAGGCAAGTGAGGGCTTTGAGGGCAACAGAAGGCAACTGCTGTGTTTACAGGGCAAGGCAAGGCAAGGGGGAGGTAGGCAAGGCAATGAGAGTCCCAGAAGGAGAAGGGAAGGCAAGGCTGGGCCTGGACAAATGGGTGGGGAAGTCAAGGTGGGGATGGCCGAGCAAGTCAGTGCAGGGCAGTGGAGGGATGGAAGAGCGGGAATGGTCACTTAAGTTCATACAACATAACCTGTCAAATTCTTTGCACCCATGCCCACGCAGTAAAAGCAAAAAATCAATTGCTGCTTGATTTTGGAATATAGCATGTCTAATGCTGTCTACATCAATTAACGAGTCAGCTATCGCTATGCTGGTAGCATTACTAAACTTGGCCAACCAACAGCCAGGTTTGTTCAGGCTCCTGAGGCCTTGTGCACTTGCAAGCCCAGGAGCCGATGAAGTGGCAGTGTTCCAGAACTCAGCTGTATCTCTGCAGGCAGAAGTAAAAGCATGTATGCTGTGAGTATGAGAGTGGTGAGTTCAGTTTTGTTGGCTCCATAGTGCAATTGTCATCTTTAGAGAAAAGAGGGTTACTTTCCCCAAAGTAGATGGACCACCTTTAATTGCCATTGGCACTCTGGTCCATGCTCAGTCCGCACAGATTAAGAAAATGCCCTGCGGGAGTTGCATATGTATACTAAAACTCAAGGTTAGTTTTAGTTTGTGATTGAATTACACCGGTGTGAAACACTTGGGTAGCATGGTGTTGTGGCATTGACCCACCAAGCCATAGGGCTATTCCTTGTGCTGAGAAATGTGAAGGTGGTACAGCTATGTGCATTCAAGGTGCCTAAAATCTGCAGTTCCTGTGGGGGTAAAGCAGGGAATTTCCCACGGGGAGACAAGGTATCTGGGCAGGCTGAGGGTGGGGCCTATACTAGGCCTAACTCCATGTTTGTTATCTGCAGAAGCTGTTTGGAAATCGAATATAATTAGCTCACGATCCTCTACTGTAAAAACATGTAGCGTGGTGCCAGCTTTACCTGTCTGCCTATACAGCTTTAATAAGACAATTTAAATGCAATTGGTTTTGCCATGTAGACACATGTGCTTTACATCTCAAACCGTTTGTAATTATTTTTACAGAAAGCTGTCTTACCATCAGCAAGTTAAGCAGGTCTTAAATGCAATTTTCCAAGAACGTGCAGTGCTATCATCCCTGTGAGTAAAGCTGCATCTCGAAAACATCTTAATAAACTTACATTTATCTTAGAGGAGTGAACAGGCATTTTCCACATGACTGTAAATCTGCCACACTTTAGATTTATTTCTTGATATTATTTGCAAATGTTTAACTGCTGTATGATGAATTTTCAGTAGTTTCTTGTGCGAAGAAAGTCAAAATAAGTTAAATTCTGCTGTATCTAAAACTCTTAAGGTATACTCTTAATCTTGTATCTAATTTTAGTAAATTTAAAGTTAAAAGAATGCAAAGGCATTCAGAGTGACTACCTCACTGAATTCAAAGGACTATTTTTCTTTCCATAGGTATACCTTAATCAGTATCTGTGTGCATACAAGTGTGAAAGTGCTGCAGCAAATGTACTAAGAATGTTGTTTGAGTCTTTTATGCCTTTTGAGTTTATAAGTCAGACCTGTCAACTTTAAGTTGATCAAAATTTATGTAAAGTCTGTTGGTTTTCAGTTTGATTAAGAAGTTGAATTTTGGTAACCTCTGAAAGAAAGAAAAGAGAAAACAGACGCTTGTAGTCGAGTGAAGAAAATTTCCATGTTTGTGAGTGGTGGTGTTGTTTAGTGAATTTGTAACAGCTGGCAGAGGGGTGTAACTTGCTGCCTCAGAGCCAGAACTGGCTGAGTAGCATCCTGAGGCCAATTCTGTAAAGCATTTTGTGGCCTAAGAGTCAGTTAGCCCCGTAATAACTTTAGCAAAGGCAAGTTTAATTTTGTTTTCCTGTACATGTGTGTGAATTGTCTCTGTTAATTTGTATTTTATCAGCATGTAAGTCTGGGTAGAGGCACCTATGAGATAGGACTTATTTTTTAAGTGCTTGACATTAATTTTTGCTTTCAATGATGTTAACTTTAAGCTCTGTTAGATTTATCTTAATTTTAAGTGAAGTTAAAGTTTAAGTTCTGTCAAAACATGAAATTCTAGATGTGTTGTTAAAGTAATGATATGAATTTACTAAGCTTTTACAGAGAGCATTACCCAGAAAACATTATTTGATGCTATACATATGTGTCTCTTTGTTCACAGCTATTTGTAATTTGTTTATGGTACCATTGATTATTTAGTTAAAACTAAACCACAACGCCGATCTGCAAGAAGTATATTGCTTGAAAGAATTGATATTAATAGAAGCTTGTTTAGAAGATTTAGAGAGACCCTCTCAGGTAAGGCCTGGGCTCTGGCCAAGTCCTGGCCCTAAGCTGATCGGGTACTGAATCTTGAATCCCAGATGTTTCTACCCTAAAACTGCAATTGAGTCATTTTGGCTCACCAATTGGGCTTGGAGAGCTGGAACCCCTTTTCAGGTAAACTTGACAACCTTGCCCGGGAAAGGTCTTCAAGTCTCACCTGTAAAATGGGACTCTCCCGTGATTGTAGACTCTGGGTAGTAGCTAATAGTTAAATGGTTAATGATCTGTATATTTTTAAAGTACTGTTCTCTTTCTCTTATGTATTGCACCTGTAGTTGTATCTGTTGCCTTAATTACCTTTGCTCATAATGCAAAACCCACAATTGAGTGTATAATAACATGTAATGACAAAGCTCAAATGTTAACCTGTTAACCTAGAGAAGAGAGTATGCATGTGTTCTATCATCAACAAGTTTGAAGCAATTACCTACTCACCTGATCAGAATCAAGAATTAGAGTTCAGAAAAAACCATGGACTCTTTAATCAAGATTAGAGCTTGGCAGAGACTTTAGAGCAACGGTGTATATTGTTTTCACAGTTTCAATTAGCTAAAGTAGTACTTGCTAGAAAAATTATTTTAAGTAACCTTATAATAACAAGTTGAAGTGGAGAGGTTGCTCAAAGCTGAAGAATCACTGAGTAGCTCAAGAATTTGTGTAAGACAGTGTTGTTGTTGCTTTTGATAATAATAACTTTCAAAAGGTTGTTTTGCTGTGCTTTGCAATGACTGGCTGTCAGCTCAGACTTTCTCCTTGGCTGGCTCAACTGCTGAAGAAAGGACTACGGCTATTGATAATCATTATAATTACTGTTTTAATTGTTCAATTAATGTTTAACTGCTTAACTAAGAAATTAACTAGTGCTTTGTAACCATTAAAGAAACAGGGGGAAATGTGGGAAATGTGGAGGATCTGGCACTGCAATGGTTAAGAGCTAAGGAACATCCAGAGCCACAGCTGCAGCTTGTGGGCCCTTGATAAGCAAGTAAGATTCCCATGAGAAACAAGACCTGAGAAGCACAAGGAGTTCCCATGAGAAGCGGAACTGAGACACACAAACAATGAAGAAGAAGATACCACAAGACTGCCAAACAAGCTGATTAACGCAGGTGGACAGCAGCCTATCCTGAGCTTAGCTTTTGCAATATGTATGAGGCTAATTAAGTAACGTATATATTGTGTAGCTGAAAGGCAATAAACTGAGTTCTGATGATCACAAATGTGGTGTCAGGCTTCCTCTTCCCGACAACCTGCACACACACACACACACACACACACACACAGAGGGAGCGAGAGATAGTTCCTCGTTCGTTTCTGTTTTGATTTCCTGGACTTTATTTGCTTTGTTGTTGCTTGCTTTTCCTTGGTGTGCCTTAAGTGCTCGTTAAGCAAGAGTTCATTGAATCTTGTCAATGAACTGTCTTGCGCTGTCACATGATATTCAGTCTGGTTTTTGCTGATACTCCTGCTGATGATTTTGAAAGTGATCTCAAACTCTCAGTTATAACTTTGGATGCAGCAAATTCAAAGAAATTCTTGGTGTTGCAGCCAAATTCTTTTGAGCAGAATGCACTTGAAATTAATGCACAGGGTACTAATTTGCTCGCCTTGGCTGCTCAGGGATGTGGTGCCAAATAGCCCACAGGGAATAATTAACCATGCTCTGTGCGCCTGTGGTGTGACCTGTGAAATCGCACCCAGTGAATGAAAGAAAAAGGGATGGAAACAGCGATTTTTATGGGGAACATCTGTTACTATGAGAAATAGACTGATTGAGACTGCTCCCCAAGCATGCACAAATGTGATAATGAGCCTTTTAATTAATAAAACAGGAAATCCTCTGGATGAGATAATGGAACACAGCAGCTAGGTGACCTTGGGGAGTGGAACGCCCAGAATCGAGATAGGAATCAAGAAAACCTGCCTATTAGGCTTTTGATACCACATGGTGGCTACATGCCGGAGTTAAAATTCCAAGAGGAGATGCAGAAATCCAAGCAACTATTCATGATTTGTTACCAGCAAGTCATTTTCTGGTTTGCTTTCAACCCTGCTCTAGTAGCAAGTGAATTTGTAATGTTAAATTCTGTACACCCACAGTGTGGAGTGGCCTTCCAAGTTACTGGTTTTAATGTTTATCAAACCAAAATGTAACATATAATTTGTGATTCAGTCTTCTAGACTGGAGATTTCATTCTATGAATCTTCAAAGGCATGTGCTGCAAGTTTTGGGGATGACAGAAAGCAAAACGTTTATTTGCAATAGTGTTGGAAAACTGCAGTAAGCAGAACTTCCAGAGCGCAGGCTGATGTGTGCTGTCTTTGGAGAAGAGCTGTTAGTGAGCAATGGGCAGAACTAGCTGATTTCCTATAGCTCTCCTTGGAGAGCAAATTAACCAGGTGACCTGGACCTGGGAGATTGTCAAGCAGCTAAGCACAATGTCAACATGTTCACTGAGGTCTCCTGGTGTGGTGTAGTTCATCTGCTGAAAGATACAATGTCGTCCTGGGGTATTGCAGGATACAAAGCCGAATAGCCAGCTCCTACAGCAGCTCTCTAGAGTTGTTAGTGCTTCCAGTGTAAATCACCATATTTCAACAGGTCTGAAAATGATGACCTTGGCTGTTTTCATAGCCTTGATCACAAGCCTACCCACAAGGAAAAGAAGGCTTAGAGCAACACAAGAAATTTGAAAAACAATTCCATCCCTTGTTCTCTAACTTTTTAATAATATTACTTTCCTTATAGTCATCACCCTAAGTAATTGCCATACTTTTCTTGGTTTTGAGATTTGTTATAGTGATCTGCCTTTACTCTTTAATTCTTAAAAAAACTCAGCTCACACTTTTCACCACAGTTAAATAAAACTATTGTTCTGGA
The DNA here is from genome assembly GCA_036630365.1 of Acanthiza pusilla. Taxonomy (NCBI): domain Eukaryota; kingdom Metazoa; phylum Chordata; class Aves; order Passeriformes; family Acanthizidae; genus Acanthiza; species Acanthiza pusilla. The sequence goes on from JAXCHO010000123.1 coordinate 115,761, forward strand.
AATGATCTTTCCTCTCCTTTGTGGTGGATGCCAGTCCCTATTGTCCCTACTGACTGTACTTCACTTATCATTGGGATGGTTTTGGCACCTATGGAATGAATGCCTTTGGATAAAATGAAAATCCTGCAAATCAAAAGCCTCTTTGCATAAGGGGAAGATGAAGAAAGCAGAGAAGTTTTCAGATGTATCTTAGCTTGCTTTTTACATTAATTTTACCTTTGCTTCTGATGCCAAAGTGATTTTTGCCTTTTTACTTTTCTGTATTTGTGACCTTGCCAGTAGTTTTTCCCCAGCCAGAAAGACCAAACTCATTGCAGAGCTCCAAGCCCTGGAGGGCACAAGGCCCCTCTCCTGTCTTGCTTCTTCCTGGGAACCAAGCCTGACAACAAGATCTTCAAGACACATTTTAGTCAACAAGTCCAACTAGTACCAAGGGTGGGGGGGCTCCAGAGAAGGGGCTTGACCTGGGGGGAATTGCATCCCCACTTGTCCTCTGAATTGGTGCTTTTGATCAATGATGCTAATTTCCTAAAACCTAGAAGACTGTATTCAGCCGGGGGGAGGGGTGGGCGTTTGTGGATATTCTTCCTGGAACTGTCCCTGGAGCTCCAGTAAAGATCCACTTTTATCTTATCTCCTATACTGAAAGGATCTTGAGTTTCATTTCTAGGCTGAAAAAGGCAGCATTTCAGATGAGTTATTCTCCAGCTGCACTGTTACAAACACTGGAAAAATGAAAGACCGTTCACTTTAAGCACTCAAAACACAACTCCTTCTACCCATATTCTCCCTACTGGAACTATAGGATCAGTCTTCTCTGTGGGTTTTGCCCTCCCTATCCATTCAAGGTCCTACACAGTCTTGCTTGTCAGGTGCCAAGCTATGGTATCCACCCCCCCCCCCCGCCACGCCCCGGAAACCCGGTCTTATCGCCACTTGAGGTGATAGGAGCAGAAGCAAACAAGGTGGTTACTATCACTGTTCCAGGGGAATGGCACTGGTGCCAAGTACCCACTCCGCACTTACGTCGGCAGGAGTAATGGGTGGGAGCAGGAAGAGGGGGGAGGTAACTGCTCTTCTGTTTGTGATTTAACAGGATACCTGCAACCCATACACCCCCTGGAGCAAAACATCTGGGTGACCCTGGCTAAGGCAACTGGACAAGATCCCTTATGCCTTAGCACTGCTGCGCCTCAGAAGCCATTCACAAAGTGTCTGATCGGCATCCTTCTCACCACCCCTGAACTGCCACAGTTATGGAACAGCACCCCTGCCTCCTCAGCCTGCCCGGATACATTGTCTCCCCGTGGGAAATTCCCTGCTTTACCCCCACAGGAACTGCAGATTTTAGGCACCTTGAATGCACATAGCTGTACCACCTTCACATTTCTCAGCACAAGGAATAGCCCTATGGCTTGGTGGGTCAATGCCACAACACCATGCTACCCGAGTGTTTCACACCGGTGTAATTCAATCACAAACTAAAACTAACCTTGAGTTTTAGTATACATATGCAACTCCCGCAGGGCATTTTCTTCATCTGTGCGGACTGAGCATGGACCAGAGTGCCAATGGCAATTAAAGGTGGTCCATCTACTTTGGGGAAAGTAACCCTCTTTTCTCTAAAGATGACAATTGCACTATGGAGCCAACAAAACTGAACTCACCACTCTCATACTCACAGCATACATGCTTTTACTTCTGCCTGCAGAGATACAGCTGAGTTCTGGAGCACTGCCAAGATAATCACTGCCTCTTCATCGGCTCCTGGGCTTGCAAGTGCACAAGGCCTCAGGAGCCTGAACAAACCTGGCTATTGGCTGGCCAAGTTTAGTAATGCTACCAGCATAGCGATAGCTGACTTGTTAATTGATGTAGACAGCATTAGACATGCTATATTCCAAAATCAAGCAGCAATTGATTTTTTGCTTTTACTGCGTGGGCATGGGTGCAAAGAATTTGACAGGTTATGTTGTATGAACTTAAGTGACCATTCCCGCTCTTCCATCCCTCCACTGCCCTGCACTGACTTGCTCGGCCATCCCCACCTTGACTTCCCCACCCATTTGTCCAGGCCCAGCCTTCCCTTCCCTTCTCCTTCTGGGACTCTCATTGCCTTGCCTACCTCCCCCTTGCCTTGCCTTGCCCTGTAAACACAGCAGTTGCCTTCTGTTGCCCTCAAAGCCCTCACTTGCCTTGCAGGACCTTGCTCACCCCTCCCCCACCTGGAATTCAAGACCCTTCTTTTCGTGACAATTCTTCAACTTGCCTTGCCCTGCCTGCTTCCCTCAGGAAGCCTTCAAGGCCTTCACATACCCGCAGTCTTTCAGGAGCATGGAAGAGGAAGCCCATAGGAGGTCACGTGAAGCCAGACCTGTCTGTCCCAGCAGCTTTTGCCTGGCATCAATTCTTGCATGTATGGAATTTTGGACAGGCAATCCACATTTGTCTTCTGGGCTCCGGAACCAAAATGACAGTTCTTCTGCATTGGAAGGAAAGCAGGTAGCCCCAGTGTTTTAGGTGCAGATTAGAGATGGTGCAGGTGAGAGCAAGGCCAGTCAAATCAGTCTTTCCTGGCCACTTCCGCCTGCCAGCAATCTATGAACCTCACCTGTCTTGCCTTGCTAAACCACCATTGCTGTGCATTCCCTTTCATGCCCATTCCCTACCCTAGACCTGCTTACTGCTTGTGTCTGCGACTGAATTCATGTCAAAGGCCCTGCCATATTTGGTCCTGTGCTTGTTGTGCATGTCCACGAGATAATGAAGAAAAGAGAATGAAGAAAACTTTCTTGCTTGACTCCACTTCCTCCTTCCGGTTTTCCTAGCACCTTCAGTTTCAACTCTGTGATTAAAACTTCCGGTCTCCCTAGCACACTCCGATTCAACTCTATGATACAAAACTTCCGGTCTTCCTAGCACCTGCAGTTTTAACTCTGTGGTTAAAACTTCCGGTCTCCCTAGCACATCCAATTTTTAACTCTGTCATACCAACTTCCGGCCTTCCTAGCACATCCGGTTTTTGTAACCAACTCTACTTTTGCTTGTATTGTAGCCTAAAAGACAGGCTACCTGAAACAGAGGCCAAGACAAATTAGGAGTATAAAAAGCAGACAATTTATTTAAGGCCTGCAGAGGCCTTAAAGGTAGATTCAGGCAAACAAAGTCCCCTGTCGGGGACGACACCCAAAATGGACCCCGAGTCACGAGCGCTTCACCTTTTATAAGTTCTGTTTCATTAGCATATTGGCCCTTAATTCTCCAATCGTACCCTCAGGTGATGATGTTAACCACCCCAGGCCTGCTCCCCCCATCTCACAGTTGTTTACATATTTTCAAGCCCTAAGGCAATGAATATGTCCTTGAATCTGTACTCAGAGAGTCTTGTTTTGGCTAAAGGTGCTGGGAACAGGGGATTTTAGCACTTTGTAAGAAGCACAGAACTACAGCAAGTTACAGCTACATGAAGAGTAAAAAACTAGAAATACCTGAAGGCATCAGTATAGCTCATTGTATTATTGCTTGAATTGCCATTGTTTGTTAGACAGCCTTGTCATTGTTTGCTAGCAGCCAATCTTAATGTGCCACAGTAATTATGAAAAGGTATAAGAGCAGCAGCAGCAGAGAATAATTAAGAGCTTCTTCTGGCTAATTCTAAACAAAACTCAGCTCCCACTTTTCACCACAGTTAAATAAAACTATTGTTCTGGAAATGATCTTTCCTCTCCTTTGCGGTGGATGCCAGTCCCTATTGTCCCTACTGACTATATTTCACTTATCATTGTGGGATGGTTTTGGCACCTATGGAATGAATGCCTTTGGATAAAATGAAAATCCTGCAAATCAAAAGCCTCTTTGCATAAGGGGAAGATGAAGAAAGCAGAGAAGTTTTCAGATGTATCTTAGCTTGCTTTTTACATTAATTTTACCTTTGTTTCTGATGCCAAAGTGATTTTTGCCTTTTTACTTTTCTGTATTTGTGACCTTGCCAGTAGTTTTTCCCCAGCCAGAAAGACCAAAGTCATTGCAGAGCTCCAAGCCCTGGAGGGCACAAGGCCCCTCTCCTGTCTTGCTTCTTCCTGGGAACCAAGCCTGACAACAAGATCTTCAAGACACATTTTAGTCAACAAGTCCAACTAGTACCAAGGGTGGGGGGGCTCCAGAGAAGGGGCTTGACCTGGGGGGAATTGCATCCCCACTTGTCCTCTGAATTGGTGCTTTTGATCAATGATGCTAATTTCCTAAAACCTAGAAGACTGTATTCAGCCGGGGGGAGGGGTGGGCGTTTGTGGATATTCTTCCTGGAACTGTCCCTGGAGCTCCAGTAAAGATCCACTTTTATCTTATCTCCTATACTGAAAGGATCTTGAGTTTCATTTCTAGGCTGAAAAAGGCAGCATTTCAGATGAGTTATTCTCCAGCTGCACTGTTACAAACACTGGAAAAATGAAAGACCGTTCACTTTAAGCACTCAAAACACAGCTCCTTCTACCCATATTCTCCCTACTGGAACTATAGGATCAGTCTTCTCTGTGGGTTTTGCCCTCCCTATCCATTCAAAGTCCCACATAGTCTTGCTTGTCAGGTGCCAAGCTATGGTATCCACCCCCCCCCCCACCACGCCCCAGAAACCCGGTCTTATCGCCACTTGAGGTGATAGGAGCAGAAGCAAACAAGGTGGTTACTATCACTGTTCCAGGGGAATGGCACTGGTGCCAAGTACCCACTCCGCACTTACGTCGGCAGGAGTAATGGGTGGGAGCAGGAAGAGGGGGGAGGTAACTGCTCTTCTGTTTGTGATTTAACAGGATACCTGCAACCCATACACCCCCTGGAGCAAAACATCTGGGTGACCCTGGCTAAGGCAACTGGACAAGATCCCTTATGCCTTAGCACTGCTGCGCCTCAGAAGCCATTCACAAAGTGTCTGATCGGCATCCTTCTCACCACCCCTGAACTGCCACAGTTATGGAACAGCACCCCTGCCTCCTCAGCCTGCCCGGATACATTGTCTCCCCGTGGGAAATTCCCTGCTTTACCCCCACAGGAACTGCAGATTTTAGGCACCTTGAATGCACATAGCTGTACCACCTTCACATTTCTCAGCACAAGGAATAGCCCTATGGCTTGGTGGGTCAATGCCACAACACCATGCTACCCAAGTGTTTCACACCGGTGTAATTCAATCACAAACTAAAACTAACCTTGAGTTTTAGTATACATATGCAACTCCCGCAGGGCATTTTCTTAATCTGTGCGGACTGAGCATGGACCAGAGTGCCAATGGCAATTAAAGGTGGTCCATCTACTTTGGGGAAAGTAACCCTCTTTTCTCTAAAGATGACAATTGCACTATGGAGCCAACAAAACTGAACTCACCACTCTCATACTCACAGCATACATGCTTTTACTTCTGCCTGCAGAGATACAGCTGAGTTCTGGAACACTGCCAAGATAATCACTGCCTCTTCATCGGCTCCTGGGCTTGCAAGTGCACAAGGCCTCAGGAGCCTGAACAAACCTGGCTGTTGGTTGGCCAAGTTTAGTAATGCTACCAGCATAGCGATAGCTGACTTGTTAATTGATGTAGACAGCATTAGACATGCTATATTCCAAAATCAAGCAGCAATTGATTTTTTGCTTTTACTGCGTGGGCATGGGTGCAAAGAATTTGACAGGTTATGTTGTATGAACTTAAGTGACCATTCCCGCTCTTCCATCCCTCCACTGCCCTGCACTGATTTGCTCAGCCATCCCCACCTTGACTTCCCCACCCATTTGTCCAGGCCCAGCCTTGCCTTCCCTTCCCTTCCCTTCTTTTTCTAGAACTCTCATTGTCTTGCTTATCTCTCCCTTGCCTTGCCTTGCCCTGTAAATGCAGCAGTTGCCTTCTGTTGCCCTCAAAGCCTTCACTTGCCTTGCAGGACCTTGCTCACCCCTCCCCCACCTGGAATTCAAGACCCCTCTTTTCGTGGCATTTCTTCAACTTGCCTTGCCCTGCCTGCTTCCCTCAGGAAGCCTTCAAGGCCTTCACATACCCGCAGCGTTTCAGGAGCATGGAAGAGGAAGCCCATAGGAGCCAAACCCGTCTGTCCCAGCAGCTTTTTTCTGGCATCAATTCTTGCATGTACAGGATTTTGGACTGGCAATCCACATTTGTCTTCTGAGCTCTGGGACCAAGATGACAGTTCTTCTGCATTGGAAGGAAAGCAGGTAGCCCCAGTGTTTTAGGTGCAGATTAGAGCTGGCACAGGTGAGAGCAAGACTGTTATTATACACTCAATTGTGGGTTTTGCATTATGAGCAAAGGTAATTAAGGCAACAGATACAACTACAGGTGCAATACATAAGAGATAGAGAACAGTACTTTAAAAATATACAGATCATTAACCATTTAACTATTAGCTACTACCCAGAGTCCACAATCACGGGAGAGTCCCATTTTACAGGTGAGACTTGAAGACCTTTCCCGGGCAAGGTTGTCAAGTTTACCTGAAAAGGGGTTCCAGCTCTCCAAGCCCAATTGGTGAGCCAAAATGACTCAATTGCAGTTTTAGGGTAGAAACATCTGGGATTAAAGATTCAGTACCCGATCAGCTTAGGGCCAGGGCTTGGCCAGTGTCCAGGCCTTACCTGAGAGGGTCTCTCTAAATCTTCTAAACAAGCTTCTATTAATATCAATTCTTTAAAGCAATATACTTCTTGCAGATCGGTGTTGTGGTTTAGTTTTAACTAAATAATCAATGGTACCATAAACAAATTATAAATAGCTGTGAACAAAGAGACACATATGTATAGCATCAAATAATGTTTTCTGGGTAATGCTCTCTGTAAAAGCTTAGTAAATTCATATCATTACTTTAACAACACATCTAGAATTTCATGTTTTGACAGAACTTAAACTTTAACTTCACTTAAAATTAAGATAAATCTAACAGAGCTTAAAGTTAACATCATTGAAAGCAAAAATTAATGTCAAGCACTTAAAAAATAAGTCCTATCTCATAGGTGCCTCTACCCAGACTTACATGCTGATAAAATACAAATTAACAGAGACAATTCACACACATGTACAGGAAAACAAAATTAAACTTGCCTTTGTTAAAGTTATTACGGGGCTAACTGACTCTTAGGCCACAAAATGCTTTACAGAATTGGCCTCAGGATGCTACTCAGCCAGTTCTGGCTCTGAGGCAGCAAGTTACACCCCTCTGCCAGCTGTTACAAATTCACTAAACAACACCACCACTCACAAACATGGAAATTTTCTTCACTCGACTACAAGCGTCTGTTTTCTCTTTTCTTTCTTTCAGAGGTTACCAAAATTCAACTTCTTAATCAAACTGAAAACCAACAGACTTTACATAAATTTTGATCAACTTAAAGTTGACAGGTCTGACTTATAAACTCAAAAGACATAAAAGACTCAAACAACATTCTTAGTACATTTGCTGCAGCACTTTCACACTTGTACGCACACAGATACTGATTAAGGTATACCTATGGAAAGAAAAATAGTCCTTTGAATTCAGTGAGGTAGTCACTCTGAATGCCTTTGCATTCTTTTAACTTTAAATTTACTAAAATTAGATACAAGATTAAGAGTATACCTTAAGAGTTTTAGATACAGCAGAATTTAACTTATTTTGACTTTCTTCGCACAAGAAACTACTGAAAATTCATCATACAGCAGTTAAACATTTGCGAATAATATCAAGAAATAAATCTAAAGTGTGGCAGATTTACAGTCATGTGGAAAATGCCTGTTCACTCCTCTAAGATAAATGTAAGTTTATTAAGATGTTTTCGAGATGCAGCTTTACTCACAGGGATGATAGCACTGCACGTTCTTGGAAAATTGCATTTAAGACCTGCTTAACTTGCTGATGGTAGGACAGCTTTCTGTAAAAATAATTACAAACGGTTTGAGATGTAAAGCACATGTGTCTACATGGCAAAAACAATTGCATTTAAATTGTCTTATTAAAGCTGTATAGGCAGACAGGTAAAGCTGGCACCACGCTACATGTTTTTACAGTAGAGGATCGTGAGCTAATTATATTCGATTTCCAAACAGCTTCTGCAGATAACAAACATGGAGTTAGGCCTAGTATAGGCCTCACCCTCAGCCTGCCCAGATACATTGTCTCCCCGTGGGAAATTCCCTGCTTTACCCCCACAGGAACTGCAGATTTTAGGCACCTTGAATGCACATAGCTGTACCACCTTCACATTTCTCAGCACAAGGAATAGCCCTATGGCTTGGTGGGTCAATGCCACAACACCATGCTACCCAAGTGTTTCACACCGGTGTAATTCAATCACAAACTAAAACTAACCTTGAGTTTTAGTATGCATATGCAACTCCCGCAGGGCATTTTCTTAATCTGTGCGGACTGAGCATGGACCAGAGTGCCAATGGCAATTAAAGGTGGTCCATCTACTTTGGGGGAAGTAACCCTCTTTTCTCTAAAGATGACAATTGCACTATGGAGCCAACAAAACTGAACTCACCACTCTCATACTCACAGCATACATGCTTTTACTTCTGCCTGCAGAGATACAGCTGAGTTCTGGAACACTGCCAAGATAATCACTGCCTCTTCATCGGCTCCTGGGCTTGCAAGTGCACAAGGCCTCAGGAGCCTGAACAAACCTGGCTGTTGGTTGGCCAAGTTTAGTAATGCTACCAACATAGCGATAGCTGACTCGTTAATTGATGTAGACAGCATTAGACATGCTATATTCCAAAATCAAGCAGCAATTGATTTTTTGCTTTTACTGCGTGGGCATGGGTGCAAAGAATTTGACAGGTTATGTTGTATGAACTTAAGTGACCATTCCCGCTCTTCCATCCCTCCATTGCCCTGCACTGACTTGCTCAGCCATCCCCACCTTGACTTCCCCACCCATTTGTCCAGGCCCAGCCTTGCCTTCCCTTCCCTTCCCTTCTTTTTCTAGAACTCTCATTGTCTTGCTTATCTCTCCCTTGCCTTGCCTTGCCCTGTAAATGCAGCAGTTGCCTTCTGTTGCCCTCAAAGCCTTCACTTGCCTTGCAGGACCTTGCTCACCCCTCCCCCACCTGGAATTCAAGACCCCTCTTTTCGTGGCATTTCTTCAACTTGCCTTGCCCTGCCTGCTTCCCTCAGGAAGCCTTCAAGGCCTTCACATACCCGCAGCGTTTCAGGAGCATGGAAGAGGAAGCCCATAGGAGCCAAACCCGTCTGTCCCAGCAGCTTTTTTCTGGCATCAATTCTTGCATGTACAGAATTTTGGACTGGCAATCCACATTTGTCTTCTGAGCTCTGGGACCAAGATGACAGTTCTTCTGCATTGGAAGGAAAGCAGGTAGCCCCAGTGTTTTAGGTGCAGATTAGAGCTGGCACAGGTGAGAGCAAGACCAGTCAAGTCAGTGTTTCCTGGCCGCTTTTGTCTACCAGCAGCTGCCTTGCCTTGGCAACCCAAGAGTTTCCTCTTCTTGCCCTGCTAAACCTCCATGGCTTTGAGTTCTCTTCTGTGCCCATGCCCCACCTGGCTACAGCTTTCCTCCACGGCCTTGCTTTGCCTACTCCTTCCTGTTTCTGCCTGGCCTACCCATCACTGGGCTTACCTTCTTATGCCTAGCCTTGCCTCTAACTTCTGGACCTTCTCTTGCCTACCACTCCATTTGCTTTCCCCTCACTGCTCTGGCCTTGTCTACCTCCCCCTTGACTTGCCTCCAATTGCCTACACTTGCCTTGTGTTGCCTTGCCTGCATGGAAGGCAAGGTAAAGAGTGGTAGGCAAGGCAAAGCAAAGCAAGGACGATGTAGGCAGGGCAAGGGAAGGCAGATGCAAGAAAGGCAAGCAAAGCAAGAGGAGGCTAGGAAAAACTGGGCAAGGTAGAGAAGGCAAGTCCCAGCCAAAAGACTCGGAGTGCCTTTCCTTGAGAAGCAAAGGCCATAGTGCCAGTGTCAGTGGAGCAGAAGGAAAGGTACCATGGGGAGGTACAGTCCAGCAAGACATTTCTCTCCTGGCCCCTTCTGGGTAGGAGTAATTGTTGGACGTATGCAATACTGGAGGTGCTATGCAACTTTGGCTTGGTAAGCTCCTGAAGGAGAATGGCAAGGCTTTTTCATGGGAAGGAAAGCACGCAACCCCAGCGCTGGAGGCGCAGAGAAGAAGCTGCCCAGTGGAGGTCCGGGGCACCAGCTGCTTTCTGTCCTGACATATCTGGTGTGGAAGCATTGCTTCAGTTTGTACACTTTACGGACATGGAATCCATCTTTGGAAGGTGGCCTCTTGAAAGATTCAGTTTGGCAGGTGGTTTCCGCGTCTCAGAAGTGGCCTTCTGAAATTCTGGCAACACCATCTTTTGGACAAGGTAAACCGCTCTGCTCAGTCTTGGTGGGTAGCCTACCTAGCAGCCTAGGTAATGCTGAGGAACAGTGTTCTGGCACCTTTGCATGGGATCAGTCCCTGGATGTTCTGTATTTTGGAGGAGGGGATGCCATTTCATTGGAGATGGGCTTCTAATTCCTCTCTTTTGCAAAGGAAACAACTTTGCATGTGTACATTGGTTGGTCTTAGTGAATTTTAAGACTTTTGCCCATAGGCAGTTCTCTGGCTTAGTGCTGTTGAACTGTCAGTGGGAATGCAAACGCCAGGCTGTTGAGCTTTTTGTCCTGGTCCCGTTCATGTGGGAGAAGCTCCCCTCCATGGTGCTGGACCTGACTGGATGCAGACTCAGTGAGACTGCAGGGTTAGGATGGTAGCAAGAGCTGAGAAGGAAAGGGCCGATAGCAGGGTGTGTGCTGGTACCTCGACGGGTGCAGTTGAAGTTGTTGGCAGCAAGAGCTTTCTCAGCTGGCATCTTTGTGAGCTCTGCTTTTGCCAGATGTTCTCAAGTTTGTAGCCAGATTCTTGTGAGAGTGAAAAGAATTTTTAAGGCAAAGGCCACTAGAGTGTGGTGCAAATAAGAGTTTGCAGTTGGAAGGGGAAGATCAAAGCAATCTTTTGGGGCTGACAGTCGAGTTGAGAGCAGGCACCTTTCCAACTTGGCTGTGGAATTGGGAGGCTTCCGAGCTGGACACAGCGCGATACCTTTAAAAGCAAGTCGAGAGTGCCATCGTGTGGTTGATTCCATATGAGCGCTGACAGAGTCCAGGCAAAAGCCAAGCTCTTTTCTGGCCCGGCCCCACTCGTGTGCGAGCAGCAGTTCGTGGAGAAGCTCCGTGGTGAATCCTGTCCCTTGGACACTGAACGAATGTAAAGCTACATCTAGCGGAGAAGGAAGAGGAATCATTTCACAGCTGGCTGCACGGTGTTTCGGCTGCAAAACCAAAGGAAATTGGGAGCAGCTCCCCTTCATGGTGCTGGACCATGGCGCTGAGAAGGAAAGGGCCGATAGCAGGGTGTGTGCTGGTACCTCGACGGGTGCAGTTGAAGTTGTCGGCAGCTAGAGCTTTCTCAGTTGGCATCTTTGTGAGCTCTGCTTTTGCCAGATGTTCTCAAGTTTGTAGCCAGATTCTTGTGAGAGAGAAAAGAATTATTTGGGCAAAGGCGTTGGTGTTGCCGTTAGAGTGTGGTGCAAATAAGAGTTTGCAGTTGGAAGGGGAAGATCAAAGCAATCTTTTGGGGCTGACAGATGAGTTGAGAGCAGGCACCTTCCCAACTTGGCTGTAGAATCGGGAGGATTCCGAGCTGGACACAGCGGGATTCCTTTAAAAGCAAGTCGAGAGTGCCATCGTGTGGTTGATTCCATATGAGCGCTGACAGAGTCCAGGCAAAAGCCAAGCTCACTTCCACGAAGGTCTGGAAACACTGGCACACGGGACACAATGTGCAGAGAGAGAAGGAGCAAGAGAGAGAGAGAAGCACTTTGCCCCAAATTCAGTCTTACAGAACTCGTGCACTTGGAGTTCCCAGAGAAGGTGGCGTGCGTGGAGAAGGTTTTCTCCACGTAGCCTCTTCTGTTCGCTTCTTTGCCGGACCGCAGAAAGACGCCCGCTTCCCTCTCGCGCTTTGCGAGCGAAAAGGCGCCTAGCCGGCGAAGGTGCGTCTTCGGCGGCCAGAAGGCGAAACGAAAACCGGCACTGTGCCCTGCTGCTGCGCTCCCTGCATTTCACATCCAAACTGCACCAGCACGCATAGCAACATGCAGGCTCACCTCCAAAAGATGTTTCCCGCTGCCACGAAGGTCTGACAGCACTGGCACTCGGGACAAAATGTGCAGAGAGAGAAGAGGGAGAGAGGGAGAGAAGCACTTTGCCCCAGCTTCAGTCTTACAGAACTCGTGCACTTGGAGTTCCCAGAGAAGGTAGAGTGCGTGGAGAAGGTTTTCTCCACGTAGCCTCTTCTGTTCGCGTTTTTGCCGCACCGCAGAGAGCCGCCCGCTTCTCTCTCGCGCTTTGCGAGCGAAGGACGCCTAGCCGGCGAAGGTGCGTCTTCTTCGGCAAGAAAGCGAAGCGAGAGCCGGTACGGCGCCCTGCTGCTGTGCTCCCTGCATTTCACATCCAAACTGCACCAGCACGCATAGCAGCATGCAGGCTCATCTCCAAAAAATGTTTCCTGCTGCCACGAAGATCTGGCAACACTGGCACTAAGTCACACTCTGCAGAGAGAGAAAAAGCAAGAGAGATTGAGATGCACTTTGCCCCAGCTTCAGTCTTACAGAACTCGTGCACTTGGAGTTCCCAGAGAAGGTAGAGTGCGTGGAGAAGGTTTTCTCCACGTAGCCTCTTCTGTTCGCGTTTTTGCCGCACCGCAGAGAGCCGCCCGCTTCTCTCTCGCGCTTTGCGAGCGAAGGACGCCTAGCCGGCGAAGGTGCGTCTTCTTCGGCAAGAAAGCGAAGCGAGAGCCGGTACGGCGCCCTGCTGCTGTGCTCGCTGCATTTCACATCCAAACTGCACCAGCACGCATAGCAGCATGCAGGCTCATCTCCAAAAAATGTTTCCTGCTGCCACGAAGATCTGGCAACACTGGCACTAAGTCACACTCTGCAGAGAGAGAAAAAGCAAGAGAGATTGAGATGCACTTTGCCCCAGCTTCAGTCTTACAGAACTCGTGCACTTGGAGTTCCCAGAGAAGGTAGAGTGCGTGGAGAAGGTTTTCTCCACGTAGCCTCTTCTGTTCGCGTTTTTGCCGCACCGCAGTGAGCCGCCTGCTTCTCTCTCGCGCTTTGCGAGCGAAGGGCGCCTAGCCGGCGAAGGTGCGTCTTCTTCGGCAAGAAAGCGAAGTGAGAGCCGGTACGGCGCCCTGCTGCTGTGCTCCCTGCATTTCACATCCAAACTGCACTAGCACGCATCGCAGCATGCAGGCTCATCTCCAAAGGATGTTTCCTGCCGCCACGAAGTTCTGGCAGCACTGGCACTCGGGACAAAATATGCAGAGAGAGAGGGAGCGAGAGAGAGAGAAAAGAACTTCGCCCCAGCTTCAGCCTTGCAGAACTCGTGCACTTGGAGTTCCCAGAGAAGGTAGCGTGCGTGGAGAAGGTTTTCTCCACGTAGCCGCTTCTGTTCGCATCTTTGCCGCACCGCAGAGAGCCGCCCGCTTCTCTCTCGCGCTTTGCGAGCGAAGGACGGCTAGCCGGCGAAGGTGCGTCTTCTTCGGCAAGAAATCGAAGCGAGAGCCGGTACGGCGCCCTGCTGCTGTGCTCCCTGCATTTCACATCCAAACTGCACCAGCACGCATAGCAGCATGCAGGCTCACGTCCAAAAGATGTTTCCTGCTGCCACGAAGATCTGGCAACACTGGCACTAAGTCACACTCGGCAGAGAGAGAAAAAGCAAGAGAGATTGAGATGCACTTTGCCCCAGCTTCAGCCTTGCAGAACTCGTGCACTTGGAGTTCCCAGAGAAGGTAGAGTGCGTGGAGAATGCTCTCTCCACGTAGCCTCTTCTGTTCGCGTTTTTGCCGCACCGCAGAGAGTCGCCCGCTTCTCTCTCGCGCTTTGCGAGCGAAGGGCGCCTAGCCGGCGAAGGTGCGTCTTCTTCGGCAAGAAAGCGAAGCGAGAGCCGGTACGGCGCCCTGCTGCTGTACTCCCCGCATTTTACTTCCAAACTGCTCTAGCACGCATCGCAGCATGCAGGCTCATCTCCAAAAGATGTTTCTTGCCGCCACGAAGTTCTGGCAGCACTGGCACTCGGGACAAAATATGCAGAGAGAGAGGGAGCGAGAGAGAGAGAAAAGAACTTCGCCCCAGCTTCAGTCTTACAGAACTCGTGCACTTGGAGGTCCCAGAGAAGGTAGCGTGCGTGGAGAATGTTTTCTCCACGTAGCCTTTTCTGTTCGCGTTTTTGTACGCGTTCTGTAAGACTGAAGCTGTGGCAAAGTGCATCTCAATCTCTCTTGCTTTTTCTCTCTCTGCACATTTTGTCCCGACTGCCAGTGCTGCCAAATCTTGGTGGCAGTGGCAAACTTCCTTTGGAGATGAGCCTGCATGCTGCTATGCGTGCTGGTGCAGTTTGGATGTGAAATGCAGCGAGCACAGCAGCAGGGCGCCGTACCGGCTCTCGCTTCGCTTTCTTGCCGAAGAAGACGCACCTTCGCCGGCTAGGCGTCCTTCGCTCGCAAAGCGCGAGAGAGAAGCGGGCGACTCTCGGCGGTGCGGCAAAAACGCGAACAGAAGCGGCTACGTGGAGAAAACCTTCTCCACGCACGCTACCTTCTCTGGGAACTCCAAGTGCACGAGTTCTGCAAGGCTGAAGCTGGGGTAAAGTGCATCTCAATCTCTCTTGCTTTTTCTCTCTCTGCAGAGTGTGACTTAGTGCCAGTGTTGCCAGATCTTCGTGGCAGCAGGAAACATCTTTTGGAGATGAGCCTGCATGCTGCTATGCGTGCTGGTGCAGTTTGGATGTGAAATGCAGGGAGCACAGCAGCAGGGCGCCGTACCGGCTCTCGCTTCGCTTTGCAGCCGCCGAAGACGCACCTTCGCCGGCTAGGCGTCCTTCGCTCGCAAAGCGCGAGAGAGAAGCGGGCGGCTCTCTGCGGTGCGGCAAAGATGCGAACAGAAGCGGCTACGTGGAGAAAACCTTCTCCACGCACGCTACCTTCTCTGGGAACTCCAAGTGCACGAGTTCTGCAAGGCTGAAGCTGGGGCGAAGTTCTTTTCTCTCTCTCTCGCTCCCTCTCTCTCTGCATATTTTGTCCCGAGTGCCAGTGCTGCCAGAACTTCGTGGCGGCAGGAAACATCCTTTGGAGATGAGCCTGCATGCTGCGATGCGTGCTGGTGCAGTTTGGAAGTAAAATGCGGGGAGTACAGCAGCAGGGCGCCGTACCGGCTCTCGCTTCGCTTTCTTGCCGAAGAAGACGCACCTTCGCCGGCTAGGCGCCCTTCGCTCGCAAAGCGCGAGAGAGAAGCGGGCGGCTCTCTGCGGTGCGGCAAAAACGCGAACAGAAGAGGCTACGTGGAGAAAACCTTCTCCACGCACTCTACCTTCTCTGGGAACTCCAAGTGCACGAGTTCTGTAAGACTGAAGCTGGGGCAAAGTGCTTCTCTCCCTCTCTCCCTCTTCTCTCTCTGCACATTTTGTCCCGAGTGCCAGTGCTGCCAGACCTTCGTGGCAGCGGGGAACATCTTTTGGAGGTGAGCCTGCATGTTGCTATGCGTGCTGGTGCAGTTTGGATGTGAAATGCAGGGAGCGCAGCAGCAGGGCACAGTGCCGGTTTTCGTTTCGCCTTCTGGCCGCCGAAGACGCACCTTTGCCGGCTAGGCGCCTTTTCGCTCGCAAAGCGCGAGAGGGAAGCGGGCGTCTTTCTGCGGTCCGGCAAAGAAGCGAACAGAAGAGGCTACGTGGAGAAAACCTTCTCCACGCACGCCACCTTCTCTGGGAACTCCAAGTGCACGAGTTCTGTAAGACTGAATTTGGGGCAAAGTGCTTCTCTCTCTCTCTTGCTCCTTCTCTCTCTGCACATTGTGTCCCGTGTGCCAGTGTTTCCAGACCTTCGTGGAAGTGAGCTTGGCTTTTGCCTGGACTCTGTCAGCGCTCATATGGAATCAACCACACGATGGCACTCTCGACTTGCTTTTAAAGGAATCCCGCTGTGTCCAGCTCGGAATCCTCCCGATTCTACAGCCAAGTTGGGAAGGTGCCTGCTCTCAACTCATCTGTCAGCCCCAAAAGATTGCTTTGATCTTCCCCTTCCAACTGCAAACTCTTATTTGCACCACACTCTAACGGCAACACCAACGCCTTTGCCCAAATAATTCTTTTCTCTCTCACAAGAATCTGGCTACAAACTTGAGAACATCTGGCAAAAGCAGAGCTCACAAGGATGCCAACTGAGAAAGCTCTTGCTGCCGACAACTTCAACTGCACCCGTCGAGGTACCAGCACACACCCTGCTATCGGCCCTTTCCTTCTCAGCACCATGGTCCAGCACCATGAAGGGGAGCTGCTCCCAATTTCCTTTTGTTTTGCAGCCGAAACACCGTGCAGCCAGCTGTGAAATGATTCCTCTTCCTTCTCCGCTAGATGTAGCTTCACATTCGTTCAGTGTCCAAGGGACAGGATTCACCACGGAGCTTCTCCACGAACTGCTGCTCGCACACGAGTGGGGCCGGGCCAGAAAAGAGCTTGGCTTTTGCCTGGACTCTGTCAGCGCTCATATGGAATCAACCACACGATGGCACTCTCGACTTGCTTTTAAAGGTATCGCGCTGTGTCCAGCTCGGAAGCCGCCCAATTCCACAGCCAAGGTGGAAAGGTGCCTGCTCTCAACTCGACTGTCAGCCCCAAAAGATTGCTTTGATCTTCCCCTTCCAACTGCAAACTCTTATTTGCACCACACTCTAGTGGCCTTTGCCTTAAAAATTCTTTTCACTCTCACAAGAATCTGGCTACAAACTTGAGAACATCTGGCAAAAGCAGAGCTCACAAAGATGCCAACTGAGAAAACTCTAGCTGCCGACAACTTCAACTGCACCCGTCGAGGTACCAGCACACACCCTGCTATCGGCCCTTTCCTTCTCAGCACCATGGTCCAGCACCATGAAGGGGAGCTGCTCCCAATTTCCTTTTGTTTTGCAGCCGAAACACCGTGCAGCCAGCTGTGAAATGATTCCTCTTCCTTCTCCGCTAGATGTAGCTTCACATTCGTTCAGTGTCCAAGGGACAGGATTCACCACGGAGCTTCTCCACGAACTGCTGCTCGCACACGAGTGGGGCCGGGCCAGAAAAGAGCTTGGCTTTTGCCTGGACTCTGTCGGCGCTCATATG
The DNA here is from genome assembly GCA_036630365.1 of Acanthiza pusilla. Lineage (NCBI taxonomy): Eukaryota > Metazoa > Chordata > Aves > Passeriformes > Acanthizidae > Acanthiza > Acanthiza pusilla. Next base: position 132,958 of record JAXCHO010000123.1, read on the forward strand.
GAATCAACCACACGATTGATGCCTAAAAGAGAAGCCAAAACAAATTAGGAGTATAAAATGCGGATAAATTTATTCGAGGCCTTCAAGGTACACTCCGGGCAAACGAACGTCCCCCCCAGGGACCACACCCAAAATGCACACTGGGTCATGAGCCCTTCACATTTTATAAGTTCTGTTTCATTAGCATATTGGCCCTTAATTCTCCAATCATACCCTCAGGTGACAATGTTCACCACCCCAGGCCTGCCCCCCTTCATCTTACAGTTGTTTACATATTTTCAGGCCCCAAGGCAGCGAATATGTCCTTGAATCTGTGTTCAGAGAGCCTTGTTTTGGTTGAAGGTGCTGGGAACAGAGCATTTTAGCACTTAGTAAGAAGCACTAAACTGCAGTAAGTTACAGGTGCATTAAGAGGAAAACTAGAAATATTCAAAGGCATCATTCCCCCCTTTAGAGGCCTGACAAGGCCTCTACCTTGTCAGGTCTCTATGTTAAACTCTCATTAATAATGTGCATTTGACAGTGGTAGGTATATACCTCTAACAATAGTAAGTGTCTAATACTAAGAAACATTCTATACAGCTGGCTATTATGTGAGAATTATGATTCTAACTAATATAAACAGTTTCATACAGAAAGGAATTCTCCAGATCACATCATTTTGTTTGCATCAGTCTCTAATCTTCAGGTGTCTCTGGAGCAGATGCCTTCTTTACTCGGGAGTAATGAATCCAAGGTCCTTTGCCAGCGATCTTGACAGCAGTAAGGGTGGTCATTAGGACTTGGAATGGTCCTTTCCACTTGGCTCGTAATGGATCACTGTCCCACCACTTAACATAGACCCAGTCTCCAGGTTGGAAGGGATGTGCTGGTGTGTCCAGTCCTATGGGTCTGGATAACACGACGTACTTCTGGAGTTTCTGTAAAGTGGAGCTTAAAGCCATTAGATATCTCTGCAAATCAAGCTTTCCCCTCATATGGATTTCTCCTGGGACATGTGGGATTTGATATGGCCTGCCATACAATATTTCGTAGGGACTGATGTTGTCCCTCCGCCTTGGTTGTATTCGGATTCTTAGCAAGGCTATGGGCAATGCTTTAACCCATGTCATGGATGTCTCTTGACAAATTTTGCTAATCTGGGTCTTAAGGATCCCATTCATACGCTCGACTTTACCACTTGCTTGGGGTCTATATGGTGTATGCAGATCCCAACTGATTCCCAGGATCTTGCTGATTTCTCCCACCACTGTTGCAACAAAATGTGGCCCTCTATCTGATGACATTCCTAAAGGAACCCCAAACCTTGGAATTATATGATTGAGTAAAACCTTTACCACTTCCCTTGCTGTATTGGAACGACAGGGGTAAGCCTCAGGCCAGCCACTAAATGTGTCAACTAATACCAATATGTATTTGTATCCCTCTTTGCGTGGTAACTCAGCAAAATCCACTTGCCAGTAATCTCCAGGAAGATCTCCTGTTTTTGTTACACCTAACACAACTCTTTTTCTTGTATCAGGATTGTTCTTACAGCAGATTTCACATTTGCTTACTACTGATTGTGCAATGTCAGTCATTCCCTTTCCTATTACTACCTTCTTAAGGTGTTTTAAAAGATTTTCAACTCCAAAATGCGTACTCTCATGCTCTCTCTGAGCTATCTCTCGTAGGATCAGGGGCGGGACTACAACCTGGTTCACTGGTGTAACAGCCCATCCACCTTCTGTGATCTCAGCTTTGAGAAACTTAATTAACTTGTGGTCTGCCTGATCATACTTCGGGGTAAATCCTGACAAATCAATTTCTTTTTGTGGTATCACTGCAAGAATGCCTTTCTCTGCAATTTCTCTCGCTGCTTCATCAGCAAAGCCATTTCCCAACTGTGGAGTGGTCTTTCCTTTCTGGTGGCCCTTACAATGCATAATTGCCACTTCTGTAGGTTTTTTGATGCTCTCTAAGAGGGCAAGGATTTGCTCAGCATGTTTGATTTCATTACCTTGAGCATTTAACAGTCCTCTCTCCTTCCAGATGGCTCCATGGGCATGGACAACACTAAATGCATATTTCGAATCAGTCCATATATTTACCTTCTTTCCTTCGCTGAGGTCTAAGGCCCTTGTAAGAGCAATTAGTTCGGCTTTCTGTGATGACACATTTGAAGGCAAGGCTTTTGCTTCGATTACTTTATCTATGGTGGTTACTGCGTAACCTGTCATCCTCTTACCCTTTCTCATGAAGCTGCTGCCATCTGTGAACAGTTCCCAATCTGGACTGTCTAGTGGGATGTCTCTCAGGTCTGGTCTGCTGGAATAGACTTCTTCAATTGTCTGCAAACAGTCATGCTCAGGCACATTATCAATTAAAGTGGAAGACAAGAACATGGCAGGGTTAACAACAGAGGTTGTCTTCAGGGTAACATCGTCCTGTTCCAACAACACAGATTGGTATTTGAGCATTCTGCTAGGGGATAGCCAATGTCCCCCCTTTTGCTCCAGCACGGAGATCACTGCATGGGGTACATACACAACGATGTGCCGCCCAAGGGTGAATTTACGAGCCTCTTGTATTAGGATGACAGTTGCTGCCACAGCTTTCAAACACCCAGGCCACCCCTGGCTAACGTTGTCTAACTGTTTTGAAAAATACGCTACAGCTCTTCGCTGATCTCCCAAGTGCTGTGCCAGTACCCCCAGAGCAACATTCTGTCGCTCACAGGTAAAAAGTTCAAAAAGTTTACTTAAGTCTGGGAGCCCCAAAGCTGGGGCTGACATTAAGGAATGTTTCAGTTGTTTGAATGCAGCTCTTGTACTTTCTGTCCATACAATGGTTCCCTTTTCGGCTGCTTTAAGGGCCTCATACAGAGGTTTTACCAGTAGTCCATAATTTGCAATCCAAAGACGGCACCAGCCTACCATTCCAAGGAAGGCCTGCATTTCTCTCACAGTGTCAGGCTGTGGAAGGCGGCAGATGGCTTCCTTCCGTTCTTTGCTGAGTTGTCGATGGCCACGGACAATTTCTAGGCCCAAGTAAACTACTGTTTCCTTGGCAATCTGTGCCTTTTCTTTAGAGACACGATACCCGCCTGTTCCCAGATAGTTTAAAAGACTTACAGTGAGCTTGATGCAGTCGTGTCGCGTTTTGGCTGCAATTAAGAGGTCATCAACATACTGAAGAACTTCTCCCTCTGGTTCTTGTCTCCTCCAGTCTTCTAGTTCCTTTGACAGCTGGTGGCCAAATATAGTTGGGCTATTCTTGAATCCTTGGGGCAAGACTGTCCAGGTGAGCTGTGTCTTCCTTCCTGTGTCAGGGTTTTCCCATTCAAAGGCAAAGAGTTCCTGGCTATCCTTGTGAATTGGAATACAGAAGAAGGCATCTTTGAGGTCTAAAACTGTGAACCACCCCAGTTCATTCGTCAGTGTGCTTAAAAGAGTGTAAGGGTTCGATACAACTGAATGTATATCCTCAGTGATCTTGTTGATTGCCCTCAAATCTTGCACTAATCTGTAACTCTTGCCATCTGCTTTCTTTACCGGTAAGATGGGCGTGTTGTACTTGGATTTACATTCTACTAGCAACCCAAATTTAAGGAACTTTTCAATTATAGGCACCAGTCCTCTACGACTTTCCACTTTTAAAGGGTATTGTTTTTGTCTCACCTGTATTGCTCCTGGTTTAAGTGCAATACTCACCGGTTCTGCTCGTGTGGATCTTCCTGGAACATCACTGGCCCACACTATTGGATTAACAGCATTTTCAACTTCAGCAGGGATTTCACCACATTTTTCCTGTACAAAAAGTGCAGCAACTTCGACAAATTTAGACTCAGGAATTATGACTTGTACACCCTGCCCCTTTCTAAACTTAATTTCGGCTTCCAGTTTTTCCAGTAAATCCCTCCCAAGCAATGGTTTGGGGGAGTTAGGCATATAAAGAAATTGATGAGTTACCCAGTGCTTCCCCAGTTTGAATTTTAGGGGTTTGAAGAAAGGCCGCGTTTCGGTTACCCCTGTAGCTCCAATAACTTTCACAGTATCTCGACTCAGTTTCCCTTCTAAGGTATTTAACACAGAATATGCCGCTCCGGAATCTACCAAAAATTCAACATCATCTTTCCCCAGCTTAGCTATAACCAAAGGCTCTGCTGGGGAAGAAGCCTTCGGTCCCCTTCATTCTGAATCTGATCCTGATCCCGATTCTGACCCTGGTTCCACAGCCAACTGGGGAACCGAGGATTTCTTTTTTAACTTAGGACAGTCTTTTTTCCAATGTCCTTTTTCCTTACAAAAGGCACACTGATCTTTGTCCTGGGGTGGAGAGGTACTCTTGGATGACTTCTCCTGGCTACCTTTTTTACTAGATTGCTTAACTTTGCTGCTAGAATCTCTGTCTCGATATGTCTTCCAAGCTACGTTTAACAATCTGGTTAGGTCTTGCTCTCCTTCTAGCTTTTGTAGTTTTCTCCTTATATCGCTGCTAGATTGGCCTACAAATACATAACTTAGATGTGCTCTTCCATTAGCTGAATCAGGGTCTATATTTGTGTATTTGACTGCAGCTTCCCTTAGCCTATTTAGGAAATCAGTGGGAGATTCATCTAGATCTTGTTTTATTTCATACAACTTTGACAAATTTAAAGCCTTTGGAACACCATGCTTTAACCCATATATCACGAAATTCTGGTATCGCTTTAGCCTAGCCATGTGATCCGGAATATTTGGGTCCCAGCGTGGATCTTCCACTGGGAAGATTTCCGCGGTGGTACCCTGAAGCGTTCCACCTGCTATCTGCGAATCCACAGAAGCCTGAATAGCTTTGTAAACCATCTCCTTTTCAATTGGATCAAGCAACGTCTCCAACATCGCTTTTAAGTCATTCCAATCAGGATTCTGTGTCGAAATTGCTCTCTGCACTAATGCAGCAACCTTGTCCGGATTTTCTTTGTATGTCCCAACAATGGATTTCCACTGTTCTAATTCTCCAAGGGAGAATGGAACCTTAACATACATGGGTCCCTGGTTCCCGGCAGCCTGTCTCAGGGGAGCTTGCAAAACTGGCTCTTCTTTCTTTTTAGCTCTCGTCCTCTTTGCTATGGGGCTCCGTTCTCTTATAGCCTTCTTGGCTATTTTACCCCTTCTTCGTCTAGTTGTCTTATGATCTTCCTCGTCAGAGGAGATCTCTGAACTAACACTACTGTCGGTCTCTGTTGAGCCTGTCATTTTACAGCTGCCTGTCCGAACGCTGCAGGACCGGGTGTGGGTGCAGCAGCATTGTACCGTGCCCGGTGGCGGCAGCGACGGAGCAGGCGCCGGAGTGTGCTTGCAACAACATTGTGTCTTGCCCGGCGGCGGCAAGGGCGGAGCAGCCGCCGGGGTTTGTCTGCAACCGCATGGTTCGGTACCCGGCGGGGGCGGGGGCGGTCGGCAACAGCACTGCCCCGCGCCCGACGGGGCCGGAGGCGGCGCAGACACAACGGGCGAGGAAGCCCGCCCGGAGCCGGCCCCGTCCGCCCCCGGCGGGGGCGGCGGGGATGCAACAGGCGAGGGACCTCGCTCAGAGCCGGCCCCCTCCGCTCCCGGTGGCGGCGGCGCGGACGCAACAGGCGAGGGGGCCCGCCCGGAACCGCCCCCCTCCGCCCCCGGTGGCGGTGGCGCGGACGCGACGGGCGAAAAAGCCCGCCCGGGGCCGCCCCGCTCCGGCCCCGGCGGGGGCGGCGGCGCGGACACGGCAGGCATCGGAGCCCACCCCCAGTCTTCTAGTCCTGCCCCCGGCGGAGGCGGGAAATCCCGTCTCCACCCCCAACGCTCTGGCCCCAAAGGAGGCCGGGCCGGGGGGCCCCTCCACCAGCCACCCGGCCCTGCCCCCGGCGGTGGTGGGGCCGGGAAATCTTGCTCCCCTCTCCAATATTCTATTCCCGAAGGTGGCCGGGGCGGGTACTCTTGTTCCCGCCTCCAGTATTCTATCCCCGACGGTGGCCGGGCTGGGGAACCCCGCCTCCAGCCGCCCGGTTTCGCCTCCGGCACTGCCCCCAGGGGCGGCGCCGCAGGTCGTGGGCCGGATCCTCCCACCTCCCCCGGCCCGGGAGAAACTCGAGGAGGGGAGGGGGGCGAAGGCGGGAGCGGGGGCCAAAGCCAGCCCGAAGTATCTGGTTTCACCAGGGTTTCTGTCTCCCCTGCAGGGGGTGGTGGGGGCTTACAGGTATCTGCCTTTTCCTCCCCCTCTTTCTTTATCAGCGGCGCGGCTGGGGTCTCATCTTTGTCGGCAGCTTTCCCAGAGGGGGAACGAGCCTGAGGCGGGGACGGCGAAGGAGAGTCCGAGACAACCGAGGAACCCACAGTCCCTGACCCAGCGGCCGCCGAGGCCCCACCCCCACCCGCAGCTGCCCCCGAAGGAGGCGGCGGGGGAGGGGGGGGCAGCGGGGCCGGGCCCGGCGCCGCTGAGGTCCCAGTTCTTAACGCGGGAGCTAACAAATCCATTTCTGCTTCACCCCCCCCCCTGGGGTTAGGAAGAGTCTTTTTCTTTATATTCTCTTTCTTTTTCTTCCTTAAAACCATTATATGATGTTCTGTCTCGGGTCTCTGTAACTTTTCGTCCCGTGATAGAAGTCTAAAGAGCTTTGCATATTCAATTTCCATACTGTAATGGTCTTTTCGTAGGCGAGCTATCAGGTTTGATATCAATTTCTCATCTAAACTACCATCTGTAGGCCATGTCTGGTCTTCCTCAAGCTCATAGGTGGGCCAAACACGTTGGGATAGCCTGATCAATTCTGCTTTTATAAGATAAGTATGCTTGCCGGCTAGCGTTCGCCAGTTCTTTAGTGCTAGCTCTAATGGGGAATTCTCAGAAATTGGAATAGAGCTTCCACTTGAAAAATGACACCCCATGTCTAAATTTTGAACGGGGGAAGTCGCACACTTAGAGTCTAACTGCAAAAGCTAAAGCAGGAATCGAACCAGCCGTCTCTTGTATACTGGCACTGAGCTTACTCACCACGCCACACGCTGGCCCGAGGCCAACGTTTGTCACTGCAGTGCTGCACTGCCGAAACTTACGCGAAAAACGGCACTCCTTATCCCACGCGCCAAACGAATTATAGGAGATTTTCTCCTCACCACAGAACACCGCTGTTTATACGCCTACTCACGTGCTTCTGTACTGGGTCCTTGGTCTCCGGTACCGTCCAGGCTGGCAGAGGGAGTGCTGGCCCAGAGGGGTTTGGAGAGAGACCTTCTGTCCCTTCGTGGGGTGCCAAAACTGATGCCTAAAAGAGAAGCCAAAACAAATTAGGAGTATAAAATGCGGATAAATTTATTCGAGGCCTTCAAGGTACACTCCGGGCAAACGAACGTCCCCCCCAGGGACCACACCCAAAATGCACACTGGGTCATGAGCCCTTCACATTTTATAAGTTCTGTTTCATTAGCATATTGGCCCTTAATTCTCCAATCATACCCTCAGGTGACAATGTTCACCACCCCAGGCCTGCCCCCCTTCATCTTACAGTTGTTTACATATTTTCAGGCCCCAAGGCAGCGAATATGTCCTTGAATCTGTGTTCAGAGAGCCTTGTTTTGGTTGAAGGTGCTGGGAACAGAGCATTTTAGCACTTAGTAAGAAGCACTAAACTGCAGTAAGTTACAGATGCATTAAGAGGAAAACTAGAAATATTCAAAGGCATCACGATGGCACTCTCGACTTGCTTTTAAAGGTATCGCGCTGTGTCCAGCTCGGAAGCCGCCCAATTCCACAGCCAAGTTGGAAAGGTGCCTGCTCTCAACTCATCTGTCAGCCCCAAAAGATTGCTTTGATCTTCCCCTTCCAACTGCAAACTCTTATTTGCACCACACTCTAGTGGCCTTTGCCTTAAAAATTCTTTTCACTCTCACAAGAATCTGGCTACAAACTTGAGAACATCTGGCAAAAGCAGAGCTCACAAAGATGCCAGCTGAGAAAGCTCTTGCTGCCGACAACTTCAACTGCACCCGTCGAGGTACCAGCACACACCCTGCTATCGGCCCTTTCCTTCTCAGCTCTTGCTACCATCCTAACCCTGCAGTCTCACTGAGTCTGCATCCAGTCAGGTCCAGCACCATGGAGGGGAGCTGCTCCCACATGAACGGGACCAGGACAAAAAGCTCAACAGCCTGGCGTTTGCATTCCCACTGACAGTTCAACAGCGCAAAGCCAGAGAACTGCCTATGGGCAAAAGTCTTAAAATTCACTAAGACCAACCAATGTACACATGCAAAGTTGTTTCCTTTGCAAAAGAGAGGAATTAGAAGCCCATCTCCAATGAAATGGCATCCCCTCCTCCAAAATACAGAACATCCAGGGACTGATCCCATGCAAAGGTGCCAGAACACTGTTCCTCAGCATTACCTAGGCTGCTAGGTAGGCTACCCACCAAGACTGAGCAGAGCGGTTTACCTTGTCCAAAAGATGGTGTTGCCAGAATTTCAGAAGGCCACTTCTGAGATGCGGAAACCACCTGCCAAACTGAATCTTTCAAGAGGCCACCTTCCAAAGATGGATTCCATGTCCGTAAAGTGTACAAACTGAAGCAATGCTTCCACACCAGATATGTCAGGACAGAAAGCAGCTGGTGCCCCGGACCTCCACTGGGCAGCTTCTTCTCTGCGCCTCCAGCGCTGGGGTTGCGTGCTTTCCTTCCCATGAAAAAGCCTTGCCATTCTCCTTCAGGAGCTTACCAAGTCAAAGTTGCATAGCACCTCCAGTATTGCATACGTCCAACAATTACTCCTACCCAGAAGGGGCCAGGAGAGAAATGTCTTGCTGGACTGTACCTCCCCATGGTACCTTTCCTTCTGCTCCACTGACACTGGCACTATGGCCTTTGCTTCTCAAGGAAAGGCACTCCGAGTCTTTTGGCTGGGACTTGCCTTCTCTACCTTGCCCAGTTTTTCCTAGCCTCCTCTTGCTTTGCTTGCCTTTCTTGCATCTGCCTTCCCTTGCCCTGCCTACATCGTCCTTGCTTTGCTTTGCCTTGCCTACCACTCTTTACCTTGCCTTCCATGCAGGCAAGGCAATACAAGGCAAGTGTAGGCAATTGGAGGCAAGTCAAGGGGGAGGTAGACAAGGCCAGAGCAGTGAGGGGAAAGCAAATGGAGTGGTAGGCAAGAGAAGGTCCAGAAGTTAGAGGCAAGGCTAGGCATAAGAAGGTAAGCCCAGTGATGGGTAGGCCAGGCAGAAACAGGAAGGAGTAGGCAAAGCAAGGCCCTGGAGGAAAGCTGTAGCCAGGTGGGGCATGGGCACAGAAGAGAACTCAAAGCCATGGAGGTTTAGCAGGGCAAGAAGAGGAAACTCTTGGGTTGCCAAGGCAAGGCAGCTGCTGGTAGACAAAAGCGGCCAGGAAAGACTGACTTGACTGGTCTTGCTCTCACCTGTGCCAGCTCTAATCTGCACCTAAAACACTGGGGCTACCTGCTTTCCTTCCAATGCAGAAGAACTGTCATCTTGGTCCCAGAGCTCAGAAGACAAATGTGGATTGCCAGTCCAAAATCCTGTACATGCAAGAATTGATGCCAGAAAAAAGCTGCTGGGACAGACGGGTTTGGCTCCTATGGGCTTCCTCTTCCGTGCTCCTGAAACGCTGCGGGTATGTGAAGGCCTTGAAGGCTTCCTGAGGGAAGCAGGCAGGGCAAGGCAAGTTGAAGAAATGCCACGAAAAGAGGGGTCTTGAATTCCAGGTGGGGGAGGGGTGAGCAAGGTCCTGCAAGGCAAGTGAAGGCTTTGAGGGCAACAGAAGGCAACTGCTGCATTTACAGGGCAAGGCAAGGCAAGGGAGAGATAAGCAAGACAATGAGAGTTCTAGAAAAAGAAGGGAAGGGAAGGCAAGGCTGGGCCTGGACAAATGGGTGGGGAAGTCAAGGTGGGGATGGCTGAGCAAATCAGTGCAGGGCAGTGGAGGGATGGAAGAGCGGGAATGGTCACTTAAGTTCATACAACATAACCTGTCAAATTCTTTGCACCCATGCCCACGCAATAAAAGCAAAAAATCAATTGCTGCTTGATTTTGGAATATAGCATGTCTAATGCTGTCTACATCAATTAACAAGTCAGCTATCGCTATGCTGGTAGCATTACTAAACTTGGCCAACCAACAGCCAGGTTTGTTCAGGCTCCTGAGGCCTTGTGCACTTGCAAGCCCAGGAGCCGATGAAGAGGCAGTGATTATCTTGGCAGTGTTCCAGAACTCAGCTGTATCTCTGCAGGCAGAAGTAAAAGCATGTATGCTGTGAGTATGAGAGTGGTGAGTTCAGTTTTGTTGGCTCCATAGTGCAATTGTCATCTTTAGAGAAAAGAGGGTTACTTTCCCCAAAGTAGATGGACCACCTTTAATTGCCATTGGCACTCTGGTCCATGCTCAGTCCGCACAGATGAAGAAAATGCCCTGCGGGAGTTGCATATGCATACTAAAACTCAAGGTTAGTTTTAGTTTGTGATTGAATTACACCGGTGTGAAACACTTGGGTAGCATGGTGTTGTGGCATTGACCCACCAAGCCATAGGGCTATTCCTTGTGCTGAGAAATGTGAAGGTGGTACAGCTATGTGCATTCAAGGTGCCTAAAATCTGCAGTTCCTGTGGGGGTAAAGCAGGGAATTTCCCACGGGGAGACAAGGTATCTGGGCAGGCTGAGGGTGAGGCCTATACTAGGCCTAACTCCATGTTTGTTATCTGCAGAAGCTGTTTGGAAATCGAATATAATTAGCTCACGATCCTCTACTGTAAAAACATGTAGCGTGGTGCCAGCTTTACCTGTCTGCCTATACAGCTTTAATAAGACAATTTAAATGCAATTGTTTTTGCCATGTAGACACATGTGCTTTACATCTCAAACCGTTTGTAATTATTTTTACAGAAAGCTGTCCTACCATCAGCAAGTTAAGCAGGTCTTAAATGCAATTTTCCAAGAACGTGCAGTGCTATCATCCCTGTGAGTAAAGCTGCATCTCGAAAACATCTTAATAAACTTACATTTATCTTAGAGGAGTGAACAGGCATTTTCCACATGACTGTAAATCTGCCACACTTTAGATTTATTTCTTGATATTATTTGCAAATGTTTAACTGCTGTATGATGAATTTTCAGTAGTTTCTTGTGCGAAGAAAGTCAAAATAAGTTAAATTCTGCTGTATCTAAAACTCTTAAGGTATACTCTTAATCTTGTATCTAATTTTAGTAAATTTAAAGTTAAAAGAATGCAAAGGCATTCAGAGTGACTACCTCACTGAATTCAAAGGACTATTTTTCTTTCCATAGGTATACCTTAATCAGTATCTGTGTGCGTACAAGTGTGAAAGTGCTGCAGCAAATGTACTAAGAATGTTGTTTGAGTCTTTTATGTCTTTTGAGTTTATAAGTCAGACCTGTCAACTTTAAGTTGATCAAAATTTATGTAAAGTCTGTTGGTTTTCAGTTTGATTAAGAAGTTGAATTTTGGTAACCTCTGAAAGAAAGAAAAGAGAAAACAGACGCTTGTAGTCGAGTGAAGAAAATTTCCATGTTTGTGAGTGGTGGTGTTGTTTAGTGAATTTGTAACAGCTGGCAGAGGGGTGTAACTTGCTGCCTCAGAGCCAGAACTGGCTGAGTAGCATCCTGAGGCCAATTCTGTAAAGCATTTTGTGGCCTAAGAGTCAGTTAGCCCCGTAATAACTTTAACAAAGGCAAGTTTAATTTTGTTTTCCTGTACATGTGTGTGAATTGTCTCTGTTAATTTGTATTTTATCAGCATGTAAGTCTGGGTAGAGGCACCTATGAGATAGGACTTATTTTTTAAGTGCTTGACATTAATTTTTGCTTTCAATGATGTTAACTTTAAGCTCTGTTAGATTTATCTTAATTTTAAGTGAAGTTAAAGTTTAAGTTCTGTCAAAACATGAAATTCTAGATGTGTTGTTAAAGTAATGATATGAATTTACTAAGCTTTTACAGAGAGCATTACCCAGAAAACATTATTTGATGCTATACATATGTGTCTCTTTGTTCACAGCTATTTGTAATTTGTTTATGGTACCATTGATTATTTAGTTAAAACTAAACCACAACACCGATCTGCAAGAAGTATATTGCTTTAAAGAATTGATATTAATAGAAGCTTGTTTAGAAGATTTAGAGAGACCCTCTCAGGTAAGGCCTGGACTCTGGCCAAGCCCTGGCCCTAAGCTGATCGGGTACTGAATCTTGAATCCCAGATGTTTCTACCCTAAAACTGCAATTGAGTCATTTTGGCTCACCAATTGGGCTTGGAGAGCTGGAACCCCTTTTCAGGTAAACTTGACAACCTTGCCCGGGAAAGGTCTTCAAGTCTCACCTGTAAAATGGGACTCTCCCGTGATTGTGGACTCTGGGTAGTAGCTAATAGTTAAATGGTTAATGATCTGTATATTTTTAAAGTACTGTTCTCTTTCTCTTATGTATTGCACCTGTAGTTGTATCTGTTGCCTTAATTACCTTTGCTCATAATGCAAAACCCACAATTGAGTGTATAATAACAGTCTTGCTCTCACCTGTGCCAGCTCTAATCTGCACCTAAAACACTGGGGCTACCTGCTTTCCTTCCAATGCAGAAGAACTGTCATCTTGGTCCCAGAGCTCAGAAGACAAATGTGGATTGCCAGTCCAAAATCCTGTACATGCAAGAATTGATGCCAGAAAAAAGCTGCTGGGACAGACGGGTTTGGCTCCTATGGGCTTCCTCTTCCATGCTCCTGAAACGCTGCGGGTATGTGAAGGCCTTGAAGGCTTCCTGAGGGAAGCAGGCAGGGCAAGGCAAGTTGAAGAAATGCCACGAAAAGAGGGGTCTTGAATTCCAGGTGGGGGAGGGGTGAGCAAGGTCCTGCAAGGCAAGTGAAGGCTTTGAGGGCAACAGAAGGCAACTGCTGCATTTACAGGGCAAGGCAAGGCAAGGGAGAGATAAGCAAGACAATGAGAGTTCTAGAAAAAGAAGGGAAGGGAAGGGAAGGCAAGGCTGGGCCTGGACAAATGGGTGGGGAAGTCAAGGTGGGGATGGCTGAGCAAATCAGTGCAGGGCAGTGGAGGGATGGAAGAGCGGGAATGGTCACTTAAGTTCATACAACATAACCTGTCAAATTCTTTGCACCCATGCCCACGCAGTAAAAGCAAAAAATCAATTGCTGCTTGATTTTGGAATATAGCATGTCTAATGCTGTCTACATCAATTAACAAGTCAGCTATCGCTATGCTGGTAGCATTACTAAACTTGGCCAACCAACAGCCAGGTTTGTTCAGGCTCCTGAGGCCTTGTGCACTTGCAAGCCCAGGAGCCGATGAAGTGGCAGTGTTCCAGAACTCAGCTGTATCTCTGCAGGCAGAAGTAAAAGCATGTATGCTGTGAGTATGAGAGTGGTGAGTTCAGTTTTGTTGGCTCCATAGTGCAATTGTCATCTTTAGAGAAAAGAGGGTTACTTTCCCCAAAGTAGATGGACCACCTTTAATTGCCATTGGCACTCTGGTCCATGCTCAGTCCGCACAGATTAAGAAAATGCCCTGCGGGAGTTGCATATGTATACTAAAACTCAAGGTTAGTTTTAGTTTGTGATTGAATTACACCGGTGTGAAACACTTGGGTAGCATGGTGTTGTGGCATTGACCCACCAAGCCATAGGGCTATTCCTTGTGCTGAGAAATGTGAAGGTGGTACAGCTATGTGCATTCAAGGTGCCTAAAATCTGCAGTTCCTGTGGGGGTAAAGCAGGGAATTTCCCACGGGGAGACAATGTATCCGGGCAGGCTGAGGAGGCAGGGGTGCTGTTCCATAACTGTGGCAGTTCAGGGGTGGTGAGAAGGATGCCGATCAGACACTTTGTGAATGGCTTCTGAGGCGCAGCAGTGCTAAGGCATAAGGGATCTTGTCCAGTTGCCTTAGCCAGGGTCACCCAGATGTTTTGCTCCAGGGGGTGTATGGGTTGCAGGTATCCTGTTAAATCACAAACAGAAGAGCAGTTACCTCCCCCCTCTTCCTGCTCCCACCCATTACTCCTGCCGACGTAAGTGCGGAGTGGGTACTTGGCACCAGTGCCATTCCCCTGGAACAGTGATAGTAACCTCCTTGTTTGCTTCTGCTCCTATCACCTCAAGTGGCGATAAGACCGGGTTTCTGGGGCGTGGTGGGGGGGGGGGTGGATACCATAGCTTGGCACCTGACAAGCAAGACTATGTGGGACTTTGAATGGATAGGGAGGGCAAAACCCACAGAGAAGACTGATCCTATAGTTCCAGTAGGGAGAATATGGGTAGAAGGAGCTGTGTTTTGAGTGCTTAAAGTGAACGGTCTTTCATTTTTCCAGTGTTTGTAACAGTGCAGCTGGAGAATAACTCATCTGAAATGCTGCCTTTTTCAGCCTAGAAATGAAACTCAAGATCCTTTCAGTATAGGAGATAAGATAAAAGTGGATCTTTACTGGAGCTCCAGGGACAGTTCCAGGAAGAATATCCACAAACGCCCACCCCTCCCCCCGGCTGAATACAGTCTTCTAGGTTTTAGGAAATTAGCATCATTGATCAAAAGCACCAATTCAGAGGACAAGTGGGGATGCAATTCCCCCCAGGTCAAGCCCCTTCTCTGGAGCCCCCCCACCCTTGGTACTAGTTGGACTTGTTGACTAAAATGTGTCTTGAAGATCTTGTTGTCAGGCTTGGTTCCCAGGAAGAAGCAAGACAGGAGAGGGGCCTTGTGCCCTCCAGGGCTTGGAGCTCTGCAATGACTTTGGTCTTTCTGGCTGGGGAAAAACTACTGGCAAGGTCACAAATACAGAAAAGTAAAAAGGCAAAAATCACTTTGGCATCAGAAGCAAAGGTAAAATTAATGTAAAAAGCAAGCTAAGATACATCTGAAAACTTCTCTGCTTTCTTCATCTTCCCCTTATGCAAAGAGGCTTTTGATTTGCAGGATTTTCATTTTATCCAAAGGCATTCATTCCATAGGTGCCAAAACCATCCCACAATGATAAGTGAAATATAGTCAGTAGGGACAATAGGGACTGGCATCCACCGCAAAGGAGAGGAAAGATCATTTCCAGAACACTAGTTTTATTTAACTGTGGTGAAAAGTGGGAGCTGAGTTTTGTTTAGAATTAGCCAGAAGAAGCTCTTAATTATTCTCTGCTGCTGCTGCTCTTATACCTTTTCATAATTACTGTGACACATTAAGATTGGCTGCTAGCAAACAATGACAAGGCTGTCTAACAAACAATGGCAATTCAAGCAATAATACAATGAGCTATACTGATGCCTTCAGGTATTTCTAGTTTTTTACTCTTCATGTAGCTGTAACTTGCTGTAGTTCTGTGCTTCTTACAAAGTGCTAAAATCCCCTGTTCCCAGCACCTTTAGCCAAAACAAGACTCTCTGAGTACAGATTCAAGGACATATTCATTGCCTTAGGGCTTGAAAATATGTAAACAACTGTGAGATGGGGGGAGCAGGCCTGGGGTGGTTAACATCATCACCTGAGGGTACGATTGGAGAATTAAGGGCCAATATGCTAATGAAACAGAACTTATAAAAGGTGAAGAGCTCGTGACTCGGGGTCCATTTTGGGTGTCGTCCCCGACAGGGGACTTTGTTTGCCTGAATCTACCTTTAAGGCCTCTGCAGGCCTTAAATAAATTGTCTGCTTTTTATACTCCTAATTTGTCTTGGCCTCTGTTTCAGGTAGCCTGTCTTTTAGGCTACAATACAAGCAAAAGTAGAGTTGGTTACAAAAACCGGATGTGCTAGGAAGGCCGGAAGTTGGTATGACAGAGTTAAAAATTGGATGTGCTAGGGAGACCGGAAGTTTTAACCACAGAGTTAAAACTGCAGGTGCTAGGAAGACCGGAAGTTTTGTATCATAGAGTTGAATCGGAGTGTGCTAGGGAGACCGGAAGTTTTAATCACAGAGTTGAAACTGAAGGTGCTAGGAAAACCGGAAGGAGGAAGTGGAGTCAAGCAAGAAAGTTTTCTTCATTCTCTTTTCTTCATTATCTCGTGGACATGCACAACAAGCACAGGACCAAATATGGCAGGGCCTTTGACATGAATTCAGTCGCAGACACAAGCAGTAAGCAGGTCTAGGGTAGGGAATGGGCATGAAAGGGAATGCACAGCAATGGTGGTTTAGCAAGGCAAGACAGGTGAGGTTCATAGATTGCTGGCAGGCGGAAGTGGCCAGGAAAGACTGATTTGACTGGCCTTGCTCTCACCTGCACCATCTCTAATCTGCACCTAAAACACTGGGGCTACCTGCTTTCCTTCCAATGCAGAAGAACTGTCATTTTGGTTCCGGAGCCCAGAAGACAAATGTGGATTGCCTGTCCAAAATTCCATACATGCAAGAATTGATGCCAGGCAAAAGCTGCTGGGACAGACAGGTCTGGCTTCACGTGACCTCCTATGGGCTTCCTCTTCCATGCTCCTGAAACACTGCGGGTATGTGAAGGCCTTGAAGGCTTCCTGAGGGAAGCAGGCAGGGCAAGGCAAGTTGAAGAATTGTCACGAAAAGAAGGGTCTTGAATTCCAGGTGGGGGAGGGGTGAGCAAGGTCCTGCAAGGCAAGTGAGGGCTTTGAGGGCAACAGAAGGCAACTGCTGTATTTACAGGGCAAGGCAAGGCAAGGGGGAGGTAGGCAAGGCAATGAGAGTCCCAGAAGGAGAAGGGAAGGGAAGGCTGGGCCTGGACAAATGGGTGGGGAAGTCAAGGTGGGGATGGCCGAGCAAGTCAGTGCAGGGCAGTGGAGGGATGGAAGAGCGGGAATGGTCACTTAAGTTCATACAACATAACCTGTCAAATTCTTTGCACCCATGCCCACGCAGTAAAAGCAAAAAATCAATTGCTGCTTGATTTTGGAATATAGCATGTCTAATGCTGTCTACATCAATTAACAAGTCAGCTATCGCTATGCTGGTAGCATTACTAAACTTGGCCAACCAACAGCCAGGTTTGTTCAGGCTCCTGAGGCCTTGTGCACTTGCAAGCCCAGGAGCCGATGAAGAGGCAGTGATTATCTTGGCAGTGTTCCAGAACTCAGCTGTATCTCTGCAGGCAGAAGTAAAAGCATGTATGCTGTGAGTATGAGAGTGGTGAGTTCAGTTTTGTTGGCTCCATAGTGCAATTGTCATCTTTAGAGAAAAGAGGGTTACTTTCCCCAAAGTAGATGGACCACCTTTAATTGCCATTGGCACTCTGGTCCATGCTCAGTCCGCACAGATTAAGAAAATGCCCTGCGGGAGTTGCATATGTATACTAAAACTCAAGGTTAGTTTTAGTTTGTGATTGAATTACACCGGTGTGAAACACTCGGGTAGCATGGTGTTGTGGCATTGACCCACCAAGCCATAGGGCTATTCCTTGTGCTGAGAAATGTGAAGGTGGTACAGCTATGTGCATTCAAGGTGCCTAAAATCTGCAGTTCCTGTGGGGGTAAAGCAGGGAATTTCCCACGGGGAGACAATGTATCCGGGCAGGCTGAGGAGGCAGGGGTGCTGTTCCATAACTGTGGCAGTTCAGGGGTGGTGAGAAGGATGCCGATCAGACACTTTGTGAATGGCTTCTGAGGCGCAGCAGTGCTAAGGCATAAGGGATCTTGTCCAGTTGCCTTAGCCAGGGTCACCCAGATGTTTTGCTCCAGGGGGTGTATGGGTTGCAGGTATCCTGTTAAATCACAAACAGAAGAGCAGTTACCTCCCCCCTCTTCCTGCTCCCACCCATTACTCCTGCCGACGTAAGTGCGGAGTGGGTACTTGGCACCAGTGCCATTCCCCTGGAACAGTCATAGTAACCACCTTGTTTGCTTCTGCTCCTATCACCTCAAGTGGCGATAAGACCGGGTTTCTGGGGCGTGGGGGGGGGGGGGGGGTGGATACCATAGCTTGGCACCTGACAAGCAAGACTATGTGGGACTTTGAATGGATAGGGAGGGCAAAACCCACAGAGAAGACTGATCCTATAGTTCCAGTAGGGAGAATATGGGTAGAAGGAGCTGTGTTTTGAGTGCTTAAAGTGAACGGTCTTTCATTTTTCCAGTGTTTGTAACAGTGCAGCTGGAGAATAACTCATCTGAAATGCTGCCTTTTTCAGCCTAGAAATGAAACTCAAGATCCTTTCAGTATAGGAGATAAGATAAAAGGGGATCTTTACTGGAGCTCCAGGGACAGTTCCAGGAAGAATATCCACAAAAGCCCACCCCTCCCCCCGGCTGAATACAGTCTTCTAGGTTTTAGGAAATTAGCATCATTGATCAAAAGCACCAATTCAGAGGACAAGTGGGGATGCAATTCCCCCCAGGTCAAGCCCCTTCTCTGGAGCCCCCCCACCCTTGGTACTAGTTGGACTTGTTGACTAAAATGTGTCTTGAAGATCTTGTTGTCAGGCTTGGTTCCCAGGAAGAAGCAAGACAGGAGAGGGGCCTTGTGCCCTCCAGGGCTTGGAGCTCTGCAATGACTTTGGTCTTTCTGGCTGGGGAAAAACTACTGGCAAGGTCACAAATACAGAAAAGTAAAAAGGCAAAAATCACTTTGGCATCAGAAACAAAGGTAAAATTAATGTAAAAAGCAAGCTAAGATACATCTGAAAACTTCTCTGCTTTCTTCATCTTCCCCTTATGCAAAGAGGCTTTTGATTTGCAGGATTTTCATTTTATCCAAAGGCATTCATTCCATAGGTGCCAAAACCATCCCACAATGATAAGTGAAATATAGTCAGTAGGGACAATAGGGACTGGCATCCACCGCAAAGGAGAGGAAAGATCATTTCCAGAACACTAGTTTTATTTAACTGTGGTGAAAAGTGGGAGCTGAGTTTTGTTTAGAATTAGCCAGAAGAAGCTCTTAATTATTCTCTGCTGCTGCTGCTCTTATACCTTTTCATAATTACTGTGGCACATTAAGATTGGCTGCTAGCAAACAATGACAAGGCTGTCTAACAAACAATGGCAATTCAAGCAATAATACAATGAGCTATACTGATGCCTTCAGGTATTTCTAGTTTTTTACTCTTCATGTAGCTGTAACTTGCTGTAGTTCTGTGCTTCTTACAAAGTGCTAAAATCCCCTGTTCCCAGCACCTTTAGCCAAAACAAGACTCTCTGAGTACAGATTCAAGGACATATTCATTGCCTTAGGGCTTGAAAATATGTAAACAACTGTGAGATGGGGGGAGCAGGCCTGGGGTGGTTAACATCATCACCTGAGGGTACGATTGGAGAATTAAGGGCCAATATGCTAATGAAACAGAACTTATAAAAGGTGAAGAGCTCGTGACTCGGGGTCCATTTTGGGTGTCGTCCCCGACAGGGGACTTTGTTTGCCTGAATCTACCTTTAAGGCCTCTGCAGGCCTTAAATAAATTGTCTGCTTTTTATACTCCTAATTTGTCTTGGCCTCTGTTTCAGGTAGCCTGTCTTTTAGGCTACAGTTTTTGGCACCCCAGCCGGGTCAAGGAAGGTCTCTACAAACCCCTCTGGGCCCAGTGCAACACCTGCATTATCACTCTGTCAACATCTACCGGGGCGGTGGCAGCCTAGAAGGTATCAGAGACCAAGGACCCTACAGAGGCACGTGAGTAGATTTATAAAGAGTACTTTTGTGATACAATTTGTGTAGAAGGAGACGTCCTTCTGAGAGAGGGCTAGGGCTAGCACTACAGTAGTGTTATAGGTTAGAGACAAAAACCAGGCCAATTAAAATAATTTGATTTATTGAGCAAGCTACAACAAGCAAAACAGCGCTGGGCGACCGTGGAGACCCTGCTCCGCCAACGGTTCGCCACTCGCCCCCCCTAATCCCTCAAGTTTTATAGTCTCTTTGACCTGGTATGCGGGAGTACTCTGCGTCTGCGCGGGCTGTTACTATGGGGTCTTCTTCTTCTGCCTTCTGGTGGTCGTGAGGCCGAAGACCGACGTCTTCCTCGGAGGGGCTCATCTCAGGGGGGCTCATACATCGCTTACTTCACTGGGTACAGGTCATCCTGACCTGACTTCGTTATCTGTTCCCTCTGTTCTTGCTTAGACATCTGTTTTTCTTGGCCTTGCTTAGCTTTTTGTTAGATAAAACTTGTGAGCTTTCTGACTCAATTTTAACCATTTATTCCCTGTGTGATGAACGAGGTTAACTCTCCTGTTGAAATTTAAAAGTTTAATAAAGAACAATAGGGGATCCAGTCAAGCAGGCAGTGTGGTTAGTAAAGGAAAGTCTTTTAAACTACCTCTACCAGTTATTTTACTATTATATCGAAATCTAGTTAATAACAGAAATTAAAACATTGGTTATATACCTCTATTCTTTATGACAAGACTACTTATATAAACAGAATAAAACCATACACACAATGAATATCTGCAAAAAGCCAACACTATATTACTACGTATTTACCACACCTGGCTTAAGCAAGATTTGATTAACAAACACACACGGTTATTTATCACAATAGCAAAGTCCTCTATGTGTGTTACTTCTGTGATCTTTCCTGTTTGTAAGTGTATGCAATGGGGGGCATCTTCTCATGTGATGAAAATCGGAAGAAGAAAACCCCTTCTAGTCCTAGGGAAAGAAAAGAAGTAGAAATGGATTTGCTAATGCCTTGTTTGAGGGTGGGGCCCGTGATGGGCCCTCACCCACCGCCGCTGTTGGGCGGCTATGGCCCGGCCTGCTCGCCGCCGCCGCTGGGCGCGGGGGGGTGGCGGCCAGTTTGCCCGCCGGCTCTGGCCCAAAGGGGGGGCGGGGAGGCGGGGCCCGAGGGTGGCAACGTCATTGCCTTGGGCAGTGCCGCTCCTGCTGCTGCGATGGGCGGGGGCAGGGGCGGAGTTGAGCTGAGCGGAGAAGCTAATTTCGATGTCCCCGGGCTGAGGGGTGCCGCTCCTGCTGCCGCGATGCAAGGCAAAAATCACTTTGGCATCAGAAGCAAAGATAAAATTAATGTTAAAAAGCAAGCTAAGATACATCTGAAAACTTCTCTGCTTTCTTCATCTTCCCCTTATGCAAAGAGGCTTTTGATTTGCAGGATTTTCATTTTATCCAAAGGCATTCATTCCATAGGTGCCAAAACCATCCCAATGATAAGTGAAGTACAGTCAGTAGGGACAATAGGGACTGGCATCCACCACAAAGGAGAGGAAAGATCATTTCCAGAACAATAGTTTTATTTAACTGTGGTGAAAAGTGTGAGCTGAGTTTTTTTAAGAATTAAAGAGTAAAGGCAGATCACTATAACAAATCTCAAAACCAAGAAAAGTATGGCAATTACTTAGGGTGATGACTATAAGGAAAGTAATATTATTAAAAAGTTAGAGAACAAGGGATGGAATTGTTTTTCAAATTTCTTGTGTTGCTCTAAGCCTTCTTTTCCTTGTGGGTAGGCTTGTGATCAAGGCTATGAAAACAGCCAAGGTCATCATTTTCAGACCTGTTGAAATATGGTGATTTACACTGGAAGCACTAACAACTCTAGAGAGCTGCTGTAGGAGCTGGCTATTCGGCTTTGTATCCTGCAATACCCCAGGACGACATTGTATCTTTCAGCAGATGAACTACACCACACCAGGAGACCTCAGTGAACATGTTGACATTGTGCTTAGCTGCTTGACAATCTCCCAGGTCCAGGTCACCTGGTTAATTTGCTCTCCAAGGAGAGCTATAGGAAATCAGCTAGTTCTGCCCATTGCTCACTAACAGCTCTTCTCCAAAGACAGCACACATCAGCCTGCGCTCTGGAAGTTCTGCTTACTGCAGTTTTCCAACACTATTGCAAATAAACGTTTTGCTTTCTGTCATCCCCAAAACTTGCAGCACATGCCTTTGAAGATTCATAGAATGAAATCTCCAGTCTAGAAGACTGAATCACAAATTATATGTTACATTTTGGTTTGATAAACATTAAAACCAGTAACTTGGAAGGCCACTCCACACTGTGGGTGTACAGAATTTAACATTACAAATTCACTTGCTACTAGAGCAGGGTTGAAAGCAAACCAGAAAATGACTTGCTGGTAACAAATCATGAATAGTTGCTTGGATTTCTGCATCTCCTCTTGGAATTTTAACTCCGGCATGTAGCCACCATGTGGTATCAAAAGCCTAATAGGCAGGTTTTCTTGATTCCTATCTCGATTCTGGGCGTTCCACTCCCCAAGGTCACCTAGCTGCTGTGTTCCATTATCTCATCCAGAGGATTTCCTGTTTTATTAATTAAAAGGCTCATTATCACATTTGTGCATGCTTGGGGAGCAGTCTCAATCAGTCTATTTCTCATAGTAACAGATGTTCCCCATAAAAATCGCTGTTTCCATCCCTTTTTCTTTCATTCACTGGGTGCGATTTCACAGGTCACACCACAGGCGCACAGAGCATGGTTAATTATTCCCTGTGGGCTATTTGGCACCACATCCCTGAGCAGCCAAGGCGAGCAAATTAGTACCCTGTGCATTAATTTCAAGTGCATTCTGCTCAAAAGAATTTGGCTGCAACACCAAGAATTTCTTTGAATTTGCTGCATCCAAAGTTATAACTGAGAGTTTGAGATCACTTTCAAAATCATCAGCAGGAGTATCAGCAAAAACCAGACTGAATATCATGTGACAGCGCAAGACAGTTCATTGACAAGATTCAATGAACTCTTGCTTAACGAGCACTTAAGGCACACCAAGGAAAAGCAAGCAACAACAAAGCAAATAAAGTCCAGGAAATCAAAACAGAAACGAACGAGGAACTATCTCTCGCTCCCTCTGTGTGTGTGTGTGTGTGTGTGTGTGTGTGCAGGTTGTCGGGAAGAGGAAGCCTGACACCACATTTGTGATCATCAGAACTCAGTTTATTGCCTTTCAGCTACACAATATATACGTTACTTAATTAGCCTCATACATATTGCAAAAGCTAAGCTCAGGATAGGCTGCTGTCCACCTGCGTTAATCAGCTTGTTTGGCAGTCTTGTGGTATCTTCTTCTTCATTGTTTGTGTGTCTCAGTTCCGCTTCTCATGGGAACTCCTTGTGCTTCTCAGGTCTTGTTTCTCATGGGAATCTTACTTGCTTATCAAGGGCCCACAAGCTGCAGCTGTGGCTCTGGATGTTCCTTAGCTCTTAACCATTGCAGTGCCAGATCCTCCACATTTCCCACATTTCCCCCTGTTTCTTTAATGGTTACAAAGCACTAGTTAATTTCTTAGTTAAGCAGTTAAACATTAATTGAACAATTAAAACAGTAATTATAATGATTATCAATAGCCGTAGTCCTTTCTTCAGCAGTTGAGCCAGCCAAGGAGAAAGTCTGAGCTGACAGCCAGTCATTGCAAAGCACAGCAAAACAACCTTTTGAAAGTTATTATTATCAAAAGCAACAACAACACTGTCTTACACAAATTCTTGAGCTACTCAGTGATTCTTCAGCTTTGAGCAACCTCTCCACTTCAACTTGTTATTATAAGGTTACTTAAAATAATTTTTCTAGCAAGTACTACTTTAGCTAATTGAAACTGTGAAAACAATATACACCGTTGCTCTAAAGTCTCTGCCAAGCTCTAATCTTGATTAAAGAGTCCATGGTTTTTTCTGAACTCTAATTCTTGATTCTGATCAGGTGAGTAGGTAATTGCTTCAAACTTGTTGATGATAGAACACATGCATACTCTCTTCTCTAGGTTAACAGGTTAACATTTGAGCTTTGTCATTACATGTTATTATACACTCAATTGTGGGTTTTGCATTATGAGCAAAGGTAATTAAGGCAACAGATACAACTACAGGTGCAATACATAAGAGAAAGAGAACAGTACTTTAAAAATATACAGATCATTAACCATTTAACTATTAGCTACTACCCAGAGTCTACAATCA
The DNA here is from genome assembly GCA_036630365.1 of Acanthiza pusilla. Lineage (NCBI taxonomy): Eukaryota > Metazoa > Chordata > Aves > Passeriformes > Acanthizidae > Acanthiza > Acanthiza pusilla. Next base: position 156,805 of record JAXCHO010000123.1, read on the forward strand.
CGGGAGAGTCCCATTTTACAGGTGAGACTTGAAGACCTTTCCCGGGCAAGGTTGTCAAGTTTACCTGAAAAGGGGTTCCAGCTCTCCAAGCCCAATTGGTGAGCCAAAATGACTCAATTGCAGTTTTAGGGTAGAAACATCTGGGATTAAAGATTCAGTACCCGATCAGCTTAGGGCCAGGACTTGGCCAGAGCCCAGGCCTTACCTGAGAGGGTCTCTCTAAATCTTCTAAACAAGCTTCTATTAATATCAATTCTTTCAAGCAATATACTTCTTGCAGATCGGCGTTGTGGTTTAGTTTTAACTAAATAATCAATGGTACCATAAACAAATTACAAATAGCTGTGAACAAAGAGACACATATGTATAGCATCAAATAATGTTTTCTGGGTAATGCTCTCTGTAAAAGCTTAGTAAATTCATATCATTACTTTAACAACACATCTAGAATTTCATGTTTTGACAGAACTTAAACTTTAACTTCACTTAAAATTAAGATAAATCTAACAGAGCTTAAAGTTAACATCATTGAAAGCAAAAATTAATGTCAAGCACTTAAAAAATAAGTCCTATCTCATAGGTGCCTCTACCCAGACTTACATGCTGATAAAATACAAATTAACAGAGACAATTCACACACATGTACAGGAAAACAAAATTAAACTTGCCTTTGCTAAAGTTATTATGGGGCTAACTGACTCTTAGGCCACAAAATGCTTTACAGAATTGGCCTCAGGATGCTACTCAGCCAGTTCTGGCTCTGAGGCAGCAAGTTACACCCCTCTGCCAGCTGTTACAAATTCACTAAACAACACCACCACTCACAAACATGGAAATTTTCTTCACTCGACTACAAGCGTCTGTTTTCTCTTTTCTTTCTTTCAGAGGTTACCAAAATTCAACTTCTTAATCAAACTGAAAACCAACAGACTTTACATAAATTTTGATCAACTTAAAGTTGACAGGTCTGACTTATAAACTCAAAAGGCATAAAAGACTCAAACAACATTCTTAGTACATTTGCTGCAGCACTTTCACACTTGTATGCACACAGATACTGATTAAGGTATACCTATGGAAAGAAAAATAGTCCTTTGAATTCAGTGAGGTAGTCACTCTGAATGCCTTTGCATTCTTTTAACTTTAAATTTACTAAAATTAGATACAAGATTAAGAGTATACCTTAAGAGTTTTAGATACAGCAGAATTTAACTTATTTTGACTTTCTTCGCACAAGAAACTACTGAAAATTCATCATACAGCAGTTAAACATTTGCAAATAATATCAAGAAATAAATCTAAAGTGTGGCAGATTTACAGTCATGTGGAAAATGCCTGTTCACTCCTCTAAGATAAATGTAAGTTTATTAAGATGTTTTCGAGATGCAGCTTTACTCACAGGGATGATAGCACTGCACGTTCTTGGAAAATTGCATTTAAGACCTGCTTAACTTGCTGATGGTAAGACAGCTTTCTGTAAAAATAATTACAAACGGTTTGAGATGTAAAGCACATGTGTCTACATGGCAAAAACAATTGCATTTAAATTGTCTTATTAAAGCTGTATAGGCAGACAGGTAAAGCTGGCACCACGCTACATGTTTTTACAGTAGAGGATCGTGAGCTAATTATATTCGATTTCCAAACAGCTTCTGCAGATAACAAACATGGAGTTAGGCCTAGTATAGGCCCCACCCTCAGCCTGCCCAGATACCTTGTCTCCCCGTGGGAAATTCCCTGCTTTACCCCCACAGGAACTGCAGATTTTAGGCACCTTGAATGCACATAGCTGTACCACCTTCACATTTCTCAGCACAAGGAATAGCCCTATGGCTTGGTGGGTCAATGCCACAACACCATGCTACCCAAGTGTTTCACACCGGTGTAATTCAATCACAAACTAAAACTAACCTTGAGTTTTAGTATACATATGCAACTCCCGCAGGGCATTTTCTTAATCTGTGCGGACTGAGCATGGACCAGAGTGCCAATGGCAATTAAAGGTGGTCCATCTACTTTGGGGAAAGTAACCCTCTTTTCTCTAAAGATGACAATTGCACTATGGAGCCAACAAAACTGAACTCACCACTCTCATACTCACAGCATACATGCTTTTACTTCTGCCTGCAGAGATACAGCTGAGTTCTGGAACACTGCCACTTCATCGGCTCCTGGGCTTGCAAGTGCACAAGGCCTCAGGAGCCTGAACAAACCTGGCTGTTGGTTGGCCAAGTTTAGTAATGCTACCAGCATAGCGATAGCTGACTCGTTAATTGATGTAGACAGCATTAGACATGCTATATTCCAAAATCAAGCAGCAATTGATTTTTTGCTTTTACTGCGTGGGCATGGGTGCAAAGAATTTGACAGGTTATGTTGTATGAACTTAAGTGACCATTCCCGCTCTTCCATCCCTCCACTGCCCTGCACTGACTTGCTCGGCCATCCCCACCTTGACTTCCCCACCCATTTGTCCAGGCCCAGCCTTGCCTTCCCTTCTCTTCTCCTTCTGGGACTCTCATTGCCTTGCCTACCTCCCCCTTGCCTTGCCTTGCCCTGTAAACACAGCAGTTGCCTTCTGTTGCCCTCAAAGCCCTCACTTGCCTTGCAGGACCTTGCTCACCCCTCCCCCACCTGGAATTCAAGACCCTTCTTTTCGTGACAATTCTTCAACTTGCCTTGCCCTGCCTGCTTCCCTCAGGAAGCCTTCAAGGCCTTCACATACCCGCAGTGTTTCAGGAGCATGGAAGAGGAAGCCCATAGGAGGTCACGTGAAGCCAGACCTGTCTGTCCCAGCAGCTTTTGCCTGGCATCAATTCTTGCATGTATGGAATTTTGGACAGGCAATCCACATTTGTCTTCTGGGCTCCGGAACCAAAATGACAGTTCTTCTGCATTGGAAGGAAAGCAGGTAGCCCCAGTGTTTTAGGTGCAGATTAGAGATGGTGCAGGTGAGAGCAAGGCCAGTCAAATCAGTCTTTCCTGGCCACTTCCGCCTGCCAGCAATCTATGAACCTCACCTGTCTTGCCTTGCTAAACCACCATTGCTGTGCATTCCCTTTCATGCCCATTCCCTACCCTAGACCTGCTTACTGCTTGTGTCTGCGACTGAATTCATGTCAAAGGCCCTGCCATATTTGGTCCTGTGCTTGTTGTGCATGTCCACGAGATAATGAAGAAAAGAGAATGAAGAAAACTTTCTTGCTTGACTCCACTTCCTCCTTCCGGTTTTCCTAGCACCTTCAGTTTCAACTCTGTGATTAAAACTTCCGGTCTCCCTAGCACACTCCGATTCAACTCTATGATACAAAACTTCCGGTCTTCCTAGCACCTTCAGTTTTAACTCTGTGGTTAAAACTTCCGGTCTCCCTAGCACATCCAATTTTTAACTCTGTCATACCAACTTCCGGCCTTCCTAGCACATCCGGTTTTTGTAACCAACTCTACTTTTGCTTGTATTGTAGCCTAAAAGACAGGCTACCTGAAACAGAGGCCAAGACAAATTAGGAGTATAAAAAGCAGACAATTTATTTAAGGCCTGCAGAGGCCTTAAAGGTAGATTCAGGCAAACAAAGTCCCCTGTCGGGGACGACACCCAAAATGGACCCCGAGTCACGAGCTCTTCACCTTTTATAAGTTCTGTTTCATTAGCATATTGGCCCTTAATTCTCCAATCGTACCCTCAGGTGATGATGTTAACCACCCCAGGCCTGCTCCCCCCATCTCACAGTTGTTTACATATTTTCAAGCCCTAAGGCAATGAATATGTCCTTGAATCTGTACTCAGAGAGTCTTGTTTTGGCTAAAGGTGCTGGGAACAGGGGATTTTAGCACTTTGTAAGAAGCACAGAACTACAGCAAGTTACAGCTACACGAAGAGTAAAAAACTAGAAATACCTGAAGGCATCAGTATAGCTCATTGTATTATTGCTTGAATTGCCATTGTTTGTTAGACAGCCTTGTCATTGTTTGCTAGCAGCCAATCTTAATGTGCCACAGTAATTATGAAAAGGTATAAGAGCAGCAGCAGCAGAGAATAATTAAGAGCTTCTTCTGGCTAATTCTAAACAAAACTCAGCTCCCACTTTTCACCACAGTTAAATAAAACTAGTGTTCTGGAAATGATCTTTCCTCTCCTTTGCGGTGGATGCCAGTCCCTATTGTCCCTACTGACTATATTTCACTTATCATTGTGGGATGGTTTTGGCACCTATGGAATGAATGCCTTTGGATAAAATGAAAATCCTGCAAATCAAAAGCCTCTTTGCATAAGGGGAAGATGAAGAAAGCAGAGAAGTTTTCAGATGTATCTTAGCTTGCTTTTTACATTAATTTTACCTTTGTTTCTGATGCCAAAGTGATTTTTGCCTTTTTACTTTTCTGTATTTGTGACCTTGCCAGTAGTTTTTCCCCAGCCAGAAAGACCAAACTCATTGCAGAGCTCCAAGCCCTGGAGGGCACAAGGCCCCTCTCCTGTCTTGCTTCTTCCTGGGAACCAAGCCTGACAACAAGATCTTCAAGACACATTTTAGTCAACAAGTCCAACTAGTACCAAGGGTGGGGGGGCTCCAGAGAAGGGGCTTGACCTGGGGGGAATTGCATCCCCACTTGTCCTCTGAATTGGTGCTTTTGATCAATGATGCTAATTTCCTAAAACCTAGAAGACTGTATTCAGCCGGGGGGAGGGGTGGGCGTTTGTGGATATTCTTCCTGGAACTGTCCCTGGAGCTCCAGTAAAGATCCACTTTTATCTTATCTCCTATACTGAAAGGATCTTGAGTTTCATTTCTAGGCTGAAAAAGGCAGCATTTCAGATGAGTTATTCTCCAGCTGCACTGTTACAAACACTGGAAAAATGAAAGACCGTTCACTTTAAGCACTCAAAACACAGCTCCTTCTACCCATATTCTCCCTACTGGAACTATAGGATCAGTCTTCTCTGTGGGTTTTGCCCTCCCTATCCATTCAAAGTCCCACATAGTCTTGCTTGTCAGGTGCCAAGCTATGGTATCCACCCCCCCCCCCACCACGCCCCAGAAACCCGGTCTTATCGCCACTTGAGGTGATAGGAGCAGAAGCAAACAAGGAGGTTACTATCACTGTTCCAGGGGAATGGCACTGGTGCCAAGTACCCACTCCGCACTTACGTCGGCAGGAGTAATGGGTGGGAGCAGGAAGAGGGGGGAGGTAACTGCTCTTCTGTTTGTGATTTAACAGGATACCTGCAACCCATACACCCCCTGGAGCAAAACATCTGGGTGACCCTGGCTAAGGCAACTGGACAAGATCCCTTATGCCTTAGCACTGCTGCGCCTCAGAAGCCATTCACAAAGTGTCTGATCGGCATCCTTCTCACCACCCCTGAACTGCCACAGTTATGGAACAGCACCCCTGCCTCCTCAGCCTGCCCGGATACATTGTCTCCCCGTGGGAAATTCCCTGCTTTACCCCCACAGGAACTGCAGATTTTAGGCACCTTGAATGCACATAGCTGTACCACCTTCACATTTCTCAGCACAAGGAATAGCCCTATGGCTTGGTGGGTCAATGCCACAACACCATGCTACCCAAGTGTTTCACACCGGTGTAATTCAATCACAAACTAAAACTAACCTTGAGTTTTAGTATACATATGCAACTCCCGCAGGGCATTTTCTTCATCTGTGCGGACTGAGCATGGACCAGAGTGCCAATGGCAATTAAAGGTGGTCCATCTACTTTGGGGAAAGTAACCCTCTTTTCTCTAAAGATGACAATTGCACTATGGAGCCAACAAAACTGAACTCACCACTCTCATACTCACAGCATACATGCTTTTACTTCTGCCTGCAGAGATACAGCTGAGTTCTGGAACACTGCCAAGATAATCACTGCCTCTTCATCGGCTCCTGGGCTTGCAAGTGCACAAGGCCTCAGGAGCCTGAACAAACCTGGCTGTTGGTTGGCCAAGTTTAGTAATGCTACCAGCATAGCGATAGCTGACTTGTTAATTGATGTAGACAGCATTAGACATGCTATATTCCAAAATCAAGCAGCAATTGATTTTTTGCTTTTACTGCGTGGGCATGGGTGCAAAGAATTTGACAGGTTATGTTGTATGAACTTAAGTGACCATTCCCGCTCTTCCATCCCTCCACTGCCCTGCACTGATTTGCTCAGCCATCCCCACCTTGACTTCCCCACCCATTTGTCCAGGCCCAGCCTTGCCTTCCCTTCCCTTCCCTTCTTTTTCTAGAACTCTCATTGTCTTGCTTATCTCTCCCTTGCCTTGCCTTGCCCTGTAAATGCAGCAGTTGCCTTCTGTTGCCCTCAAAGCCTTCACTTGCCTTGCAGGACCTTGCTCACCCCTCCCCCACCTGGAATTCAAGACCCCTCTTTTCGTGGCATTTCTTCAACTTGCCTTGCCCTGCCTGCTTCCCTCAGGAAGCCTTCAAGGCCTTCACATACCCGCAGCGTTTCAGGAGCATGGAAGAGGAAGCCCATAGGAGCCAAACCCGTCTGTCCCAGCAGCTTTTTTCTGGCATCAATTCTTGCATGTACAGGATTTTGGACTGGCAATCCACATTTGTCTTCTGAGCTCTGGGACCAAGATGACAGTTCTTCTGCATTGGAAGGAAAGCAGGTAGCCCCAGTGTTTTAGGTGCAGATTAGAGCTGGCACAGGTGAGAGCAAGACTGTTATTATACACTCAATTGTGGGTTTTGCATTATGAGCAAAGGTAATTAAGGCAACAGATACAACTACAGGTGCAATACATAAGAGAAAGAGAACAGTACTTTAAAAATATACAGATCATTAACCATTTAACTATTAGCTACTACCCAGAGTCCACAATCACGGGAGAGTCCCATTTTACAGGTGAGACTTGAAGACCTTTCCCGGGCAAGGTTGTCAAGTTTACCTGAAAAGGGGTTCCAGCTCTCCAAGCCCAATTGGTGAGCCAAAATGACTCAATTGCAGTTTTAGGGTAGAAACATCTGGGATTCAAGATTCAGTACCCGATCAGCTTAGGGCCAGGGCTTGGCCAGAGTCCAGGCCTTACCTGAGAGGGTCTCTCTAAATCTTCTAAACAAGCTTCTATTAATATCAATTCTTTAAAGCAATATACTTCTTGCAGATCGGTGTTGTGGTTTAGTTTTAACTAAATAATCAATGGTACCATAAACAAATTACAAATAGCTGTGAACAAAGAGACACATATGTATAGCATCAAATAATGTTTTCTGGGTAATGCTCTCTGTAAAAGCTTAGTAAATTCATATCATTACTTTAACAACACATCTAGAATTTCATGTTTTGACAGAACTTAAACTTTAACTTCACTTAAAATTAAGATAAATCTAACAGAGCTTAAAGTTAACATCATTGAAAGCAAAAATTAATGTCAAGCACTTAAAAAATAAGTCCTATCTCATAGGTGCCTCTACCCAGACTTACATGCTGATAAAATACAAATTAACAGAGACAATTCACACACATGTACAGGAAAACAAAATTAAACTTGCCTTTGTTAAAGTTATTACGGGGCTAACTGACTCTTAGGCCACAAAATGCTTTACAGAATTGGCCTCAGGATGCTACTCAGCCAGTTCTGGCTCTGAGGCAGCAAGTTACACCCCTCTGCCAGCTGTTACAAATTCACTAAACAACACCACCACTCACAAACATGGAAATTTTCTTCACTCGACTACAAGCGTCTGTTTTCTCTTTTCTTTCTTTCAGAGGTTACCAAAATTCAACTTCTTAATCAAACTGAAAACCAACAGACTTTACATAAATTTTGATCAACTTAAAGTTGACAGGTCTGACTTATAAACTCAAAAGACATAAAAGACTCAAACAACATTCTTAGTACATTTGCTGCAGCACTTTCACACTTGTACGCACACAGATACTGATTAAGGTATACCTATGGAAAGAAAAATAGTCCTTTGAATTCAGTGAGGTAGTCACTCTGAATGCCTTTGCATTCTTTTAACTTTAAATTTACTAAAATTAGATACAAGATTAAGAGTATACCTTAAGAGTTTTAGATACAGCAGAATTTAACTTATTTTGACTTTCTTCGCACAAGAAACTACTGAAAATTCATCATACAGCAGTTAAACATTTGCGAATATCAAGAAATAAATCTAAAGTGTGGCAGATTTACAGTCATGTGGAAAATGCCTGTTCACTCCTCTAAGATAAATGTAAGTTTATTAAGATGTTTTCGAGATGCAGCTTTACTCACAGGGATGATAGCACTGCACGTTCTTGGAAAATTGCATTTAAGACCTGCTTAACTTGCTGATGGTAGGACAGCTTTCTGTAAAAATAATTACAAACGGTTTGAGATGTAAAGCACATGTGTCTACATGGCAAAAACAATTGCATTTAAATTGTCTTATTAAAGCTGTATAGGCAGACAGGTAAAGCTGGCACCACGCTACATGTTTTTACAGTAGAGGATCGTGAGCTAATTATATTCGATTTCCAAACAGCTTCTGCAGATAACAAACATGGAGTTAGGCCTAGTATAGGCCTCACCCTCAGCCTGCCCAGATACATTGTCTCCCCGTGGGAAATTCCCTGCTTTACCCCCACAGGAACTGCAGATTTTAGGCACCTTGAATGCACATAGCTGTACCACCTTCACATTTCTCAGCACAAGGAATAGCCCTATGGCTTGGTGGGTCAATGCCACAACACCATGCTACCCAAGTGTTTCACACTGGTGTAATTCAATCACAAACTAAAACTAACCTTGAGTTTTAGTATGCATATGCAACTCCCGCAGGGCATTTTCTTCATCTGTGCGGACTGAGCATGGACCAGAGTGCCAATGGCAATTAAAGGTGGTCCATCTACTTTGGGGAAAGTAACCCTCTTTTCTCTAAAGATGACAATTGCACTATGGAGCCAACAAAACTGAACTCACCACTCTCATACTCACAGCATACATGCTTTTACTTCTGCCTGCAGAGATACAGCTGAGTTCTGGAACACTGCCAAGATAATCACTGCCTCTTCATCGGCTCCTGGGCTTGCAAGTGCACAAGGCCTCAGGAGCCTGAACAAACCTGGCTGTTGGTTGGCCAAGTTTAGTAATGCTACCAGCATAGCGATAGCTGACTTGTTAATTGATGTAGACAGCATTAGACATGCTATATTCCAAAATCAAGCAGCAATTGATTTTTTGCTTTTACTGCGTGGGCATGGGTGCAAAGAATTTGACAGGTTATGTTGTATGAACTTAAGTGACCATTCCCGCTCTTCCATCCCTCCACTGCCCTGCACTGATTTGCTCAGCCATCCCCACCTTGACTTCCCCACCCATTTGTCCAGGCCCAGCCTTGCCTTCCCTTCCCTTCTTTTTCTAGAACTCTCATTGTCTTGCTTATCTCTCCCTTGCCTTGCCTTGCCCTGTAAATGCAGCAGTTGCCTTCTGTTGCCCTCAAAGCCTTCACTTGCCTTGCAGGACCTTGCTCACCCCTCCCCCACCTGGAATTCAAGACCCCTCTTTTCGTGGCATTTCTTCAACTTGCCTTGCCCTGCCTGCTTCCCTCAGGAAGCCTTCAAGGCCTTCACATACCCGCAGCGTTTCAGGAGCATGGAAGAGGAAGCCCATAGGAGCCAAACCCGTCTGTCCCAGCAGCTTTTTTCTGGCATCAATTCTTGCATGTACAGGATTTTGGACTGGCAATCCACATTTGTCTTCTGAGCTCTGGGACCAAGATGACAGTTCTTCTGCATTGGAAGGAAAGCAGGTAGCCCCAGTGTTTTAGGTGCAGATTAGAGCTGGCACAGGTGAGAGCAAGACCAGTCAAGTCAGTCTTTCCTGGCCGCTTTTGTCTACCAGCAGCTGCCTTGCCTTGGCAACCCAAGAGTTTCCTCTTCTTGCCCTGCTAAACCTCCATGGCTTTGAGTTCTCTTCTGTGCCCATGCCCCACCTGGCTACAGCTTTCCTCCAGGGCCTTGCTTTGCCTACTCCTTCCTGTTTCTGCCTGGCCTACCCATCACTGGGCTTACCTTCTTATGCCTAGCCTTGCCTCTAACTTCTGGACCTTCTCTTGCCTACCACTCCATTTGCTTTCCCCTCACTGCTCTGGCCTTGTCTACCTCCCCCTTGACTTGCCTCCAATTGCCTACACTTGCCTTGTATTGCCTTGCCTGCATGGAAGGCAAGGTAAAGAGTGGTAGGCAAGGCAAAGCAAAGCAAGGACGATGTAGGCAGGGCAAGGGAAGGCAGATGCAAGAAAGGCAAGCAAAGCAAGAGGAGGCTAGGAAAAACTGGGCAAGGTAGAGAAGGCAAGTCCCAGCCAAAAGACTCGGAGTGCCTTTCCTTGAGAAGCAAAGGCCATAGTGCCAGTGTCAGTGGAGCAGAAGGAAAGGTACCATGGGGAGGTACAGTCCAGCAAGACATTTCTCTCCTGGCCCCTTCTGGGTAGGAGTAATTGTTGGACGTATGCAATACTGGAGGTGCTATGCAACTTTGGCTTGGTAAGCTCCTGAAGGAGAATGGCAAGGCTTTTTCATGGGAAGGAAAGCACGCAACCCCAGCGCTGGAGGCGCAGAGAAGAAGCTGCCCAGTGGAGGTCCGGGGCACCAGCTGCTTTCTGTCCTGACATATCTGGTGTGGAAGCATTGCTTCAGTTTGTACACTTTACGGACATGGAATCCATCTTTGGAAGGTGGCCTCTTGAAAGATTCAGTTTGGCAGGTGGTTTCCGCGTCTCAGAAGTGGCCTTCTGAAACTCTGGCAACACCATCTTTTGGACAAGGTAAACCGCTCTGCTCAGTCTTGGTGGGTAGCCTACCTAGCAGCCTAGGTAATGCTGAGGAACAGTGTTCTGGCACCTTTGCATGGGATCAGTCCCTGGATGTTCTGTATTTTGGAGGAGGGGATGCCATTTCATTGGAGATGGGCTTCTAATTCCTCTCTTTTGCAAAGGAAACAACTTTGCATGTGTACATTGGTTGGTCTTAGTGAATTTTAAGACTTTTGCCCATAGGCAGTTCTCTGGCTTTGCGCTGTTGAACTGTCAGTGGGAATGCAAACGCCAGGCTGTTGAGCTTTTTGTCCTGGTCCCGTTCATGTGGGAGCAGCTCCCCTCCATGGTGCTGGACCTGACTGGATGCAGACTCAGTGAGACTGCAGGGTTAGGATGGTAGCAAGAGCTGAGAAGGAAAGGGCCGATAGCAGGGTGTGTGCTGGTACCTCGACGGGTGCAGTTGAAGTTGTCGGCAGCAAGAGCTTTCTCAGCTGGCATCTTTGTGAGCTCTGCTTTTGCCAGATGTTCTCAAGTTTGTAGCCAGATTCTTGTGAGAGTGAAAAGAATTTTTAAGGCAAAGGCCACTAGAGTGTGGTGCAAATAAGAGTTTGCAGTTGGAAGGGGAAGATCAAAGCAATCTTTTGGGGCTGACAGATGAGTTGAGAGCAGGCACCTTTCCAACTTGGCTGTGGAATTGGGCGGCTTCTGAGCTGGACACAGCGCGATACCTTTAAAAGCAAGTCGAGAGTGCCATCGTGATGCCTTTGAATATTTCTAGTTTTCCTCTTAATGCATCTGTAACTTACTGCAGTTTAGTGCTTCTTACTAAGTGCTAAAATGCTCTGTTCCCAGCACCTTCAACCAAAACAAGGCTCTCTGAACACAGATTCAAGGACATATTCGCTGCCTTGGGGCCTGAAAATATGTAAACAACTGTAAGATGAAGGGGGGCAGGCCTGGGGTGGTGAACATTGTCACCTGAGGGTATGATTGGAGAATTAAGGGCCAATATGCTAATGAAACAGAACTTATAAAATGTGAAGGGCTCATGACCCAGTGTGCATTTCGGGTGTGGTCCCTGGGGGGGACGTTCGTTTGCCCGGAGTGTACCTTGAAGGCCTCGAATAAATTTATCCGCATTTTATACTCCTAATTTGTTTTGGCTTCTCTTTTAGGCATCAGTTTTGGCACCCCACGAAGGGACAGAAGGTCTCTCTCCAAACCCCTCTGGGCCAGCACTCCCTCTGCCAGCCTGGACGGTACCGGAGACCAAGGACCCAGTACAGAAGCACGTGAGTAGGCGTATAAACAGCGGTGTTCTGTGGTGAGGAGAAAATCTCCTATAATTCGTTTGGCGCGTGGGATAAGGAGTGCCGTTGTTCACGTAAGTTTCGGCAGTGCAGCACTGCAGTGACAAACGTTGGCCTCGGGCCAGCGTGTGGCGTGGTGAGTAAGCTCAGTGCCAGTATACAAGAGACGGCTGGTTCGATTCCTGCTTTAGCTTTTGCAGTTAGACTCTAAGTGTGCGACTTCCCCCGTTCAAAATTTAGACATGGGGTGTCATTTTTCAAGTGGAAGCTCTATTCCAATTTCTGAGAATTCCCCATTAGAGCTAGCACTAAAGAACTGGCGAACGCTAGCCGGCAAGCATACTTATCTTATAAAAGCAGAATTGATCAGGCTATCCTAACGTGTTTGGCCCACCTATGAGCTTGAGGAAGACCAGACATGGCCTACAGATGGTAGTTTAGATGAGAAATTGATATCAAACCTGATAGCTCGCCTACGAAAAGACCATTACAGTATGGAAATTGAATATGCAAAGCTCTTTAGACTTCTATCACGGGACGAAAAGTTACAGAGACCCGAGACAGAACATCATATAATGGTTTTAAGGAAGAAAAAGAAAGAGAATATAAAGAAAAAGACTCTTCCTAACCCCAGGGGGGGGGGTGAAGCAGAAATGGATTTGTTAGCTCCCGCGTTAAGAACTGGGACCTCAGCGGCGCCGGGCCCGGCCCCGCTGCCCCCCCCTCCCCCGCCGCCTCCTTCGGGGGCAGCTGCGGGTGGGGGTGGGGCCTCGGCGGCCGCTGGGTCAGGGACTGTGGGTTCCTCGGTTGTCTCGGACTCTCCTTCGCCGTCCCCGCCTCAGGCTCGTTCCCCCTCTGGGAAAGCTGCCGACAAAGATGAGACCCCAGCCGCGCCGCTGATAAAGAAAGAGGGGGAGGAAAAGGCAGATACCTGTAAGCCCCCACCACCCCCTGCAGGGGAGACAGAAACCCTGGTGAAACCAGATACTTCGGGCTGGCTTTGGCCCCCGCTCCCGCCTTCGCCCCCCTCCCCTCCTCGAGTTTCTCCCGGGCCGGGGGAGGTGGGAGGATCCGGCCCACGACCTGCGGCGCCGCCCCTGGGGGCAGTGCCGGAGGCGAAACCGGGCGGCTGGAGGCGGGGTTCCCCAGCCCGGCCACCGTCGGGGATAGAATACTGGAGGCGGGAACAAGAGTACCCGCCCCGGCCACCTTCGGGAATAGAATATTGGGGAGGGGAGCAAGATTTCCCGGCCCCACCACCGCCGGGGGCAGGGCCGGGTGGCTGGTGGAGGGGCCCCCCGGCCCGGCCTCCTTTGGGGCCAGAGCGTTGGGGGTGGAGACGGGATTTCCCGCCTCCGCCGGGGGCAGGACTAGAAGACTGGGGGTGGGCTCCGATGCCTGCCGTGTCCGCGCCGCCGCCCCCGCCGGGGCCGGAGCGGGGCGGCCCCGGGCGGGCTTTTTCGCCCGTCGCGTCCGCGCCACCGCCACCGGGGGCGGAGGGGGGCGGTTCCGGGCGGGCCCCCTCGCCTGTTGCGTCCGCGCCGCCGCCACCGGGAGCGGAGGGGGCCGGCTCTGAGCGAGGTCCCTCGCCTGTTGCATCCCCGCCGCCCCCGCCGGGGGCGGACGGGGCCGGCTCCGGGCGGGCTTCCTCGCCCGTTGTGTCTGCGCCGCCTCCGGCCCCGTCGGGCGCGGGGCAGTGCTGTTGCCGACCGCCCCCGCCCCCGCCGGGTACCGAACCATGCGGTTGCAGACAAACCCCGGCGGCTGCTCCGCCCTTGCCGCCGCCGGGCAAGACACAATGTTGTTGCAAGCACACTCCGGCGCCTGCTCCGTCGCTGCCGCCACCGGGCACGGTACAATGCTGTTGCACCCACACCCGGTCCTGCAGCGTTCGGACAGGCAGCTGTAAAATGACAGGCTCAACAGAGACCGACAGTAGTGTTAGTTCAGAGATCTCCTCTGACGAGGAAGATCATAAGACAACTAGACGAAGAAGGGGTAAAATAGCCAAGAAGGCTATAAGAGAACGGAGCCCCATAGCAAAGAGGACGAGAGCTAAAAAGAAAGAAGAGCCAGTTTTGCAAGCTCCCCTGAGACAGGCTGCCGGGAACCAGGGACCCATGTATGTTAAGGTTCCATTCTCCCTTGGAGAATTAGAACAGTGGAAATCCATTGTTGGGACATACAAAGAAAATCCGGACAAGGTTGCTGCATTAGTGCAGAGAGCAATTTCGACACAGAATCCTGATTGGAATGACTTAAAAGCGATGTTGGAGACGTTGCTTGATCCAATTGAAAAGGAGATGGTTTACAAAGCTATTCAGGCTTCTGTGGATTCGCAGATAGCAGGTGGAACGCTTCAGGGTACCACCGCGGAAATCTTCCCAATGGAAGATCCACGCTGGGACCCAAATATTCCGGATCACATGGCTAGGCTAAAGCGATACCAGAATTTCGTGATATATGGGTTAAAGCATGGTGTTCCAAAGGCTTTAAATTTGTCAAAGTTGTATGAAATAAAACAAGATCTAGATGAATCTCCCACTGATTTCCTAAATAGGCTAAGGGAAGCTGCAGTCAAATACACAAATATAGACCCTGATTCAGCTAATGGAAGAGCACATCTAAGTTATGTATTTGTAGGCCAATCTAGCAGCGATATAAGGAGAAAACTACAAAAGCTAGAAGGAGAGCAAGACCTAACCAGATTGTTAAACGTAGCTTGGAAGACATATCGAGACAGAGATTCTAGCAGCAAAGTTAAGCAATCTAGTAAAAAAGGTAGCCAGGAGAAGTCATCCAAGAGTACCTCTCCACCCCAGGACAAAGATCAGTGTGCCTTTTGTAAGGAAAAAGGACATTGGAAAAAAGACTGTCCTAAGTTAAAAAAGAAATCCTCGGTTCCCCAGTTGGCTGTGGAACCAGGGTCAGAATCGGGATCAGGATCAGATTCAGAATGAAGGGGACCGAAGGCTTCTTCCCCAGCAGAGCCTTTGGTTATAGCTAAGCTGGGGAAAGATGATGTTGAATTTTTGGTAGATTCCGGAGCGGCATATTCTGTGTTAAATACCTTAGAAGGGAAACTGAGTCGAGATACTGTGAAAGTTATTGGAGCTACAGGGGTAACCGAAACGCGGCCTTTCTTCAAACCCCTAAAATTCAAACTGGGGAAGCACTGGGTAACTCATCAATTTCTTTATATGCCTAACTCCCCCAAACCATTGCTTGGGAGGGATTTACTGGAAAAACTGGAAGCCGAAATTAAGTTTAGAAAGGGGCAGGGTGTACAAGTCATAATTCCTGAGTCTAAATTTGTCGAAGTTGCTGCACTTTTTGTACAGGAAAAATGTGGTGAAATCCCTGCTGAAGTTGAAAATGCTGTTAATCCAATAGTGTGGGCCAGTGATGTTCCAGGAAGATCCACACGAGCAGAACCGGTGAGTATTGCACTTAAACCAGGAGCAATACAGGTGAGACAAAAACAATACCCTTTAAAAGTGGAAAGTCGTAGAGGACTGGTGCCTATAATTGAAAAGTTCCTTAAATTTGGGTTGCTAGTAGAATGTAAATCCAAGTACAACACGCCCATCTTACCGGTAAAGAAAGCAGATGGCAAGAGTTACAGATTAGTGCAAGATTTGAGGGCAATCAACAAGATCACTGAGGATATACATTCAGTTGTATCGAACCCTTACACTCTTTTAAGCACACTGACGAATGAACTGGGGTGGTTCACAGTTTTAGACCTCAAAGATGCCTTCTTCTGTATTCCAATTCACAAGGATAGCCAGGAACTCTTTGCCTTTGAATGGGAAAACCCTGACACAGGAAGGAAGACACAGCTCACCTGGACAGTCTTGCCCCAAGGATTCAAGAATAGCCCAACTATATTTGGCCACCAGCTGTCAAAGGAACTAGAAGACTGGAGGAGACAAGAACCAGAGGGAGAAGTTCTTCAGTATGTTGATGACCTCTTAATTGCAGCCAAAACGCGACACGACTGCATCAAGCTCACTGTAAGTCTTTTAAACTATCTGGGAACAGGCGGGTATCGTGTCTCTAAAGAAAAGGCACAGATTGCCAAGGAAACAGTAGTTTACTTGGGCCTAGAAATTGTCCGTGGCCATCGACAACTCAGCAAAGAACGGAAGGAAGCCATCTGCCGCCTTCCACAGCCTGACACTGTGAGAGAAATGCAGGCCTTCCTTGGAATGGTAGGCTGGTGCCGTCTTTGGATTGCAAATTATGGACTACTGGTAAAACCTCTGTATGAGGCCCTTAAAGCAGCCGAAAAGGGAACCATTGTATGGACAGAAAGTACAAGAGCTGCATTCAAACAACTGAAACATTCCTTAATGTCAGCCCCAGCTTTGGGGCTCCCAGACTTAAGTAAACTTTTTGAACTTTTTACCTGTGAGCGACAGAATGTTGCTCTGGGGGTACTGGCACAGCACTTGGGAGATCAGCGAAGAGCTGTAGCGTATTTTTCAAAACAGTTAGACAACGTTAGCCAGGGGTGGCCTGGGTGTTTGAAAGCTGTGGCAGCAACTGTCATCCTAATACAAGAGGCTCGTAAATTCACCCTTGGGCGGCACATCGTTGTGTATGTACCCCATGCAGTGATCTCCGTGCTGGAGCAAAAGGGGGGACATTGGCTATCCCCTAGCAGAATGCTCAAATACCAATCTGTGTTGTTGGAACAGGACGATGTTACCCTGAAGACAACCTCTGTTGTTAACCCTGCCATGTTCTTGTCTTCCACTTTAATTGATAATGTGCCTGAGCATGACTGTTTGCAGACAATTGAAGAAGTCTATTCCAGCAGACCAGACCTGAGAGACATCCCACTAGACAGTCCAGATTGGGAACTGTTCACAGATGGCAGCAGCTTCATGAGAAAGGGTAAGAGGATGACAGGTTACGCAGTAACCACCATAGATAAAGTAATCGAAGCAAAAGCCTTGCCTTCAAATGTGTCATCACAGAAAGCCGAACTAATTGCTCTTACAAGGGCCTTAGACCTCAGCGAAGGAAAGAAGGTAAATATATGGACTGATTCGAAATATGCATTTAGTGTTGTCCATGCCCATGGAGCCATCTGGAAGGAGAGAGGACTGTTAAATGCTCAAGGTAATGAAATCAAACATGCTGAGCAAATCCTTGCCCTCTTAGAGAGCATCAAAAAACCTACAGAAGTGGCAATTATGCATTGTAAGGGCCACCAGAAAGGAAAGACCACTCCACAGTTGGGAAATGGCTTTGCTGATGAAGCAGCGAGAGAAATTGCAGAGAAAGGCATTCTTGCAGTGATACCACAAAAAGAAATTGATTTGTCAGGATTTACCCCGAAGTATGATCAGGCAGACCACAAGTTAATTAAGTTTCTCAAAGCTGAGATCACAGAAGGTGGATGGGCTGTTACACCAGTGAACCAGGTTGTAGTCCCGCCCCTGATCCTACGAGAGATAGCTCAGAGAGAGCATGAGAGTACGCATTTTGGAGTTGAAAATCTTTTAAAACACCTTAAGAAGGTAGTAATAGGAAAGGGAATGACTGACATTGCACAATCAGTAGTAAGCAAATGTGAAATCTGCTGTAAGAACAATCCTGATACAAGAAAAAGAGTTGTGTTAGGTGTAACAAAAACAGGAGATCTTCCTGGAGATTACTGGCAAGTGGATTTTGCTGAGTTACCACGCAAAGAGGGATACAAATACATATTGGTATTAGTTGACACATTTAGTGGCTGGCCTGAGGCTTACCCCTGTCGTTCCAATACAGCAAGGGAAGTGGTAAAGGTTTTACTCAATCATATAATTCCAAGGTTTGGGGTTCCTTTAGGAATGTCATCAGATAGAGGGCCACATTTTGTTGCAACAGTGGTGGGAGAAATCAGCAAGATCCTGGGAATCAGTTGGGATCTGCATACACCATATAGACCCCAAGCAAGTGGTAAAGTCGAGCGTATGAATGGGATCCTTAAGACCCAGATTAGCAAAATTTGTCAAGAGACATCCATGACATGGGTTAAAGCATTGCCCATAGCCTTGCTAAGAATCCGAATACAACCAAGGCGGAGGGACAACATCAGTCCCTACGAAATATTGTATGGCAGGCCATATCAAATCCCACATGTCCCAGGAGAAATCCATATGAGGGGAAAGCTTGATTTGCAGAGATATCTAATGGCTTTAAGCTCCACTTTACAGAAACTCCAGAAGTACGTCGTGTTATCCAGACCCATAGGACTGGACACACCAGCACATCCCTTCCAACCTGGAGACTGGGTCTATGTTAAGTGGTGGGACAGTGATCCATTACGAGCCAAGTGGAAAGGACCATTCCAAGTCCTAATGACCACCCTTACTGCTGTCAAGATCGCTGGCAAAGGACCTTGGATTCATTACTCCCGAGTAAAGAAGGCATCTGCTCCAGAGACACCTGAAGATTAGAGACTGATGCAAACAAAATGATGTGATCTGGAGAATTCCTTTCTGTATGAAACTGTTTATATTAGTTAGAATCATAATTCTCACATAATAGCCAGCTGTATAGAATGTTTCTTAGTATTAGACACTTACTATTGTTAGAGGTATATACCTACCACTGTCAAATGCACATTATTAATGAGAGTTTAACATAGAGACCTGACAAGGTAGAGGCCTTGTCAGGCCTCTAAAGGGGGGAATGATGCCTTTGAATATTTCTAGTTTTCCTCTTAATGCACCTGTAACTTACTGCAGTTTAGTGCTTCTTACTAAGTGCTAAAATGCTCTGTTCCCAGCACCTTCAACCAAAACAAGGCTCTCTGAACACAGATTCAAGGACATATTCGCTGCCTTGGGGCCTGAAAATATGTAAACAACTGTAAGATGAAGGGAGGCAGGCCTGGGGTGGTGAACATTGTCACCTGAGGGTATGATTGGAGAATTAAGGGCCAATATGCTAATGAAACAGAACTTATAAAATGTGAAGGGCTCATGACCCAGTGTGCATTTCGG
This sequence comes from Acanthiza pusilla, assembly GCA_036630365.1. NCBI lineage: Eukaryota > Metazoa > Chordata > Aves > Passeriformes > Acanthizidae > Acanthiza > Acanthiza pusilla. The sequence continues at coordinate 175,870 of JAXCHO010000123.1, forward strand.
GTGTGGTCCCTGGGGGGGACGTTCGTTTGCCCGGAGTGTACCTTGAAGGCCTCGAATAAATTTATCCGCATTTTATACTCCTAATTTGTTTTGGCTTCTCTTTTAGGCATCAATCGTGTGGTTGATTCCATATGAGCGCCGACAGAGTCCAGGCAAAAGCCAAGCTCTTTTCTGGCCCGGCCCCACTCGTGTGCGAGCAGCAGTTCGTGGAGAAGCTCCGTGGTGAATCCTGTCCCTTGGACACTGAACGAATGTGAAGCTACATCTAGCGGAGAAGGAAGAGGAATCATTTCACAGCTGGCTGCACGGTGTTTCGGCTGCAAAACAAAAGGAAATTGGGAGCAGCTCCCCTTCATGGTGCTGGACCATGGTGCTGAGAAGGAAAGGGCCGATAGCAGGGTGTGTGCTGGTACCTCGACGGGTGCAGTTGAAGTTGTCGGCAGCTAGAGCTTTCTCAGTTGGCATCTTTGTGAGCTCTGCTTTTGCCAGATGTTCTCAAGTTTGTAGCCAGATTCTTGTGAGAGTGAAAAGAATTTTTAAGGCAAAGGCCACTAGAGTGTGGTGCAAATAAGAGTTTGCAGTTGGAAGGGGAAGATCAAAGCAATCTTTTGGGGCTGACAGATGAGTTGAGAGCAGGCACCTTTCCAACTTGGCTGTGGAATTGGGCGGCTTCCGAGCTGGACACAGCGCGATACCTTTAAAAGCAAGTCGAGAGTGCCATCGTGTGGTTGATTCCATATGAGCGCTGACAGAGTGCAGGCAAAAGCCAAGCTCTTTTCTGGCCCGGCCCCACTCGTGTGCGAGCAGCAGTTCGTGGAGAAGCTCCGTGGTGAATCCTGTCCCTTGGACACTCAACGAATGTGAAGCTACATCTAGCGGAGAAGGAAGAGGAATCATTTCACAGCTGGCTGCACGGTGTTTCGGCTGCAAAACAAAAGGAAATTGGGAGCAGCTCCCCTTCATGGTGCTGGACCATGGTGCTGAGAAGGAAAGGGCCGATAGCAGGGTGTGTGCTGGTACCTCGACGGGTGCAGTTGAAGTTGTCGGCAGCAAGAGCTTTCTCAGTTGGCATCCTTGTGAGCTCTGCTTTTGCCAGATGTTCTCAAGTTTGTAGCCAGATTCTTGTGAGAGAGAAAAGAATTATTTGGGCAAAGGCGTTGGTGTTGCCGTTAGAGTGTGGTGCAAATAAGAGTTTGCAGTTGGAAGGGGAAGATCAAAGCAATCTTTTGGGGCTGACAGTCGAGTTGAGAGCAGGCACCTTCCCAACTTGGCTGTAGAATCGGGAGGATTCCGAGCTGGACACAGCGGGATTCCTTTAAAAGCAAGTCGAGAGTGCCATCGTGTGGTTGATTCCATATGAGCGCTGACAGAGTCCAGGCAAAAGCCAAGCTCACTTCCACGAAGGTCTGGAAACACTGGCACACGGGACACAATGTGCAGAGAGAGAAGGAGCAAGAGAGAGAGAGAAGCACTTTGCCCCAAATTCAGTCTTACAGAACTCGTGCACTTGGAGTTCCCAGAGAAGGTGGCGTGCGTGGAGAAGGTTTTCTCCACGTAGCCTCTTCTGTTCGCTTCTTTGCCGGACCGCAGAAAGACGCCCGCTTCCCTCTCGCGCTTTGCGAGCGAAAAGGCGCCTAGCCGGCGAAGGTGCGTCTTCGGCGGCCAGAAGGCGAAACGAAAACCGGCACTGTGCCCTGCTGCTACGCTCCCTGCATTTCACATCCAAACTGCACCAGCACGCATAGCAACATGCAGGCTCACCTCCAAAAGATGTTCCCCGCTGCCACGAAGGTCTGGCAGCACTGGCACTCGGGACAAAATGTGCAGAGAGAGAAGAGGGAGAGAGGGAGAGAAGCACTTTGCCCCAGCTTCAGTCTTACAGAATCGTGCACTTGGAGTTCCCAGAGAAGGTAGAGTGCGTGGAGAAGGTTTTCTCCACGTAGCCTCTTCTGTTCGCGTTTTTGCCGCACCGCAGAGAGCCGCCCGCTTCTCTCTCGCGCTTTGCGAGCGAAGGGCGCCTAGCCGGCGAAGGTGCGTCTTCTTCGGCAAGAAAGCGAAGCGAGAGCCGGTACGGCGCCCTGCTGCTGTACTCCCCGCATTTTACTTCCAAACTGCACCAGCACGCATCGCAGCATGCAGGCTCATCTCCAAAGGATGTTTCCTGCCGCCACGAAGTTCTGGCAGCACTGGCACTCGGGACAAAATATGCAGAGAGAGAGGGAGCGAGAGAGAGAGAAAAGAACTTCGCCACAGCTTCAGCCTTGCAGAACTCGTGCACTTGGAGTTCCCAGAGAAGGTAGCGTGCGTGGAGAAGGTTTTCTCCACGTAGCCGCTTCTGTTCGCGTTTTTGCCGCACCGCCGAGAGTCGCCCGCTTCTCTCTCGCGCTTTGCGAGCGAAGGACGCCTAGCCGGCGAAGGTGCGTCTTCTTCGGCAAGAAAGCGAAGCGAGAGCCGGTACGGCGCCCTGCTGCTGTGCTCGCTGCATTTCACATCCAAACTGCACCAGCACGCATAGCAGCATGCAGGCTCATCTCCAAAAGATGTTTCCTGCTGCCACGAAGATCTGGCAACACTGGCACTAAGTCACACTCTGCAGAGAGAGAAAAAGCAAGAGAGATTGAGATGCACTTTGCCCCAGCTTCAGTCTTACAGAACTCGTTCACTTGGAGTTCCCAGAGAAGGTAGCGTGCGTGGAGAAGGTTTTCTCCACGTAGCCGCTTCTGTTCGCATCTTTGCCGCACCGCAGAGAGTCGCCCGCTTCTCTCTCGCTCTTTGCGAGCGAAGGACGCCTAGCCGGCGAAGGTGCGTCTTCGGCGGCTGCAAAGCGAAGCGAGAGCCGGTACGGCGCCCTGCTGCTGTGCTCGCTGCATTTCACATCCAAACTACACCAGCACGCATAGCAGCATGCAGGCTCATCTCCAAAGGAAGTTTGCCACTGCCACCAAGATTTGGCAGCACTGGCAGTCGGGACAAAATGTGCAGAGAGAGAAAAAGCAAGAGAGATTGAGATGCACTTTGCCCCAGCTTCAGTCTTACAGAACGCGTACAAAAACGCGAACAGAAAAAGCTACGTGGAGAAAATATTCTCCACGCACGCTACCTTCTCTGGGACCTCCAAGTGCACGAGTTCTGTAAGACTGAAGCTGGGGCGAAGTTCTTTTCTCTCTCTCTCGCTCCCTCTCTCTCTGCATATTTTGTCCCGAGTGCCAGTGCTGCCAGAACTTCGTGGCGGCAAGAAACATCTTTTGGAGATGAGCCTGCATGCTGCGATGCGTGCTAGTGCAGTTTGGAAGTAAAATGCGGGGAGTACAGCAGCAGGGCGCCGTACCGGCTCTCGCTTCGCTTTCTTGCCGAAGAAGACGCACCTTCGCCGGCTAGGCGCCCTTCGCTCGCAAAGCGCGAGAGAGAAACGGGCGACTCTCAGCGGTGCGGCAAAAACGCGAACAGAAGAGGCTACGTGGAGAGAGCATTCTCCACGCACTCTACCTTCTCTGGGAACTCCAAGTGCACGACTTCTGCAAGGCTGAAGCTGGGGCAAAGTGCATCTCAATCTCTCTTGCTTTTTCTCTCTCTGCAGAGTGTGACTTAGTGCCAGTGTTGCCAGATCTTCGTGGCAGCAGGAAACATCTTTTGGAGATGAGCCTGCATGCTGCTATGCGTGCTGGTGCAGTTTGGATGTGAAATGCAGGGAGCACAGCAGCAGGGCGCCGTACCGGCTCTCGCTTCGCTTTGCAGCCGCCGAAGACGCACCTTCGCCGGCTAGCCGTCCTTCGCTCGCAAAGCGCGAGAGAGAAGCGGGCGACTCTCTGCGGTGCGGCAAAGATGCGAACAGAAGCGGCTACGTGGAGAAAACCTTCTCCACGCACGCTACCTTCTCTGGGAACTCCAAGTGCACGAGTTCTGCAAGGCTGAAGCTGGGGCGAAGTTCTTTTCTCTCTCTCTCGCTCCCTCTCTCTCTGCATATTTTGTCCCGAGTGCCAGTGCTGCCAGAACTTCGTGGCGGCAGGAAACATCCTTTGGAGATGAGCCTGCATGCTGCTATGCGTGCTAGTGCAGTTTGGATGTGAAATGCAGGGAGTACAGCAGCAGGGCGCCGTACCGGCTCTCGCTTCGCTTTGCAGCCGCCGAAGACGCACCTTCGCCGGCTAGGCGTCCTTCGCTCGCAAAGCGCGAGAGAGAAGCGGGCGGCTCTCTGCGGTGCGGCAAAGATACGAACAGAAGCGGCTACGTGGAGAAAACCTTCTCCACGCACGCTACCTTCTCTGGGAACTCCAAGTGCACGAGTTCTGTAAGACTGAAGCTGGGGCGAAGTTCTTTTCTCTCTCTCTCGCTCCCTCTCTCTCTGCATATTTTGTCCCGAGTGCCAGTGCTGCCAGAACTTCGTGGCGGCAGGAAACATCCTTTGGAGATGAGCCTGCATGCTGCGATGCGTGCTGGTGCAGTTTGGAAGTAAAATGCGGGGAGTACAGCAGCAGGGCGCCGTACCGGCTCTCGCTTCGCTTTCTTGCCGAAGAAGACGCACCTTCGCCGGCTAGGCGCCCTTCGCTCGCAAAGCGCGAGAGAGAAGCGGGCGGCTCTCTGCGGTGCGGCAAAAACGCGAACAGAAGAGGCTACGTGGAGAGAGCATTCTCCACGCACTCTACCTTCTCTGGGAACTCCAAGTGCACGAGTTCTGTAAGACTGAAGCTGGGGCAAAGTGCATCTCAATCTCTCTTGCTTTTTCTCTCTCTGCAGAGTGTGACTTAGTGCCAGTGTTGCCAGATCTTCGTGGCAGCAGGAAACATCTTTTGGAGATGAGCCTGCATGCTGCTATGCGTGCTGGTGCAGTTTGGATGTGAAATGCAGGGAGCACAGCAGCAGGGCGCCGTACCGGCTCTCGCTTCGCTTTGCAGCCGCCGAAGACGCACCTTCGCCGGCTAGGCGTCCTTCGCTCGCAAAGCGCGAGAGAGAAGCGGGCGGCTCTCTGCGGTGCGGCAAAAACGCGAACAGAAGAGGCTACGTGGAGAGAGCATTCTCCACGCACTCTACCTTCTCTGGGAACTCCAAGTGCACGAGTTCTGTAAGACTGAAGCTGGGGCAAAGTGCATCTCAATCTCTCTTGCTTTTTCTCTCTCTGCAGAGTGTGACTTAGTGCCAGTGTTGCCAGATCTTCGTGGCAGCAGGAAACATCTTTTGGAGATGAGCCTGCATGCTGCTATGCGTGCTGGTGCAGTTTGGATGTGAAATGCAGGGAGCACAGCAGCAGGGCGCCGTACCGGCTCTCGCTTCGCTTTGCAGCCGCCGAAGACGCACCTTCGCCGGCTAGGCGTCCTTCGCTCGCAAAGCGCGAGAGAGAAGCGGGTGGCTCTCTGCGGTGCGGCAAAGATGCGAACAGAAGCGGCTACGTGGAGAAAACCTTCTCCACGCACGCTACCTTCTCTGGGAACTCCAAGTGCACGAGTTCTGCAAGGCTGAAGCTGGGGCGAAGTTCTTTTCTCTCTCTCTCGCTCCCTCTCTCTCTGCATATTTTGTCCCGAGTGCCAGTGCTGCCAGAACTTCGTGGCGGCAGGAAACATCCTTTGGAGATGAGCCTGCATGCTGCGATGCGTGCTGGTGCAGTTTGGAAGTAAAACGCGGGGAGTACAGCAGCAGGGCGCCGTACCGGCTCTCGCTTCGCTTTCTTGCCGAAGAAGACGCACCTTCGCCGGCTAGGCGCCCTTCGCTCGCAAAGCGCGAGAGAGAAGCGGGCGGCTCTCTGCGGTGCGGCAAAAACGCGAACAGAAGAGGCTACGTGGAGAGAGCATTCTCCACGCACTCTACCTTCTCTGGGAACTCCAAGTGCACGAGTTCTGTAAGACTGAAGCTGGGGCAAAGTGCATCTCAATCTCTCTTGCTTTTTCTCTCTCTGCAGAGTGTGACTTAGTGCCAGTGTTGCCAGATCTTCGTGGCAGCAGGAAACATCCTTTGGAGATGAGCCTGCATGCTGCTATGCGTGCTGGTGCAGTTTGGATGTGAAATGCAGGGAGCACAGCAGCAGGGCGCCGTACCGGCTCTCGCTTCGCTTTGCAGCCGCCGAAGACGCACCTTCGCCGGCTAGGCGTCCTTCGCTCGCAAAGCGCGAGAGAGAAGCGGGCGGCTCTCTGCGGTGCGGCAAAAACGCGAACAGAAGAGGCTACGTGGAGAAAACCTTCTCCACGCACGCTACCTTCTCTGGGAACTCCAAGTGCACGAGTTCTGTAAGACTGAAGCTGGGGCAAAGTGCATCTCAATCTCTCTTGCTTTTTCTCTCTCTGCAGAGTGTGACTTAGTGCCAGTGTTGCCAGATCTTCGTGGCAGCAGGAAACATTTTTTGGAGGTGAGCCTGCATGCTGCTATGCGTGCTGGTGCAGTTTGGATGTGAAATGCAGGGAGCACAGCAGCAGGGCGCCGTACCGGCTCTCGCTTCGCTTTCTTGCCGAAGAAGACGCACCTTCGCCGGCTAGGCGCCCTTCGCTCGCAAAGCGCGAGAGAGAAGCGGGCGGCTCTCTGCGGTGCGGCAAAAACGCGAACAGAAGAGGCTACGTGGAGAGAGCATTCTCCACGCACTCTACCTTCTCTGGGAACTCCAAGTGCACGAGTTCTGTAAGACTGAAGCTGGGGCAAAGTGCATCTCAATCTCTCTTGCTTTTTCTCTCTCTGCAGAGTGTGACTTAGTGCCAGTGTTGCCAGATCTTCGTGGCAGCAGGAAACATCCTTTGGAGATGAGCCTGCATGCTGCTATGCGTGCTGGTGCAGTTTGGATGTGAAATGCAGGGAGCACAGCAGCAGGGCGCCGTACCGGCTCTCGCTTCGCTTTGCAGCCGCCGAAGACGCACCTTCGCCGGCTAGGCGTCCTTCGCTCGCAAAGCGCGAGAGAGAAGCGGGTGGCTCTCTGCGGTGCGGCAAAGATGCGAACAGAAGCGGCTACGTGGAGAAAACCTTCTCCACGCACGCTACCTTCTCTGGGAACTCCAAGTGCACGAGTTCTGCAAGGCTGAAGCTGGGGCGAAGTTCTTTTCTCTCTCTCTCGCTCCCTCTCTCTCTGCATATTTTGTCCCGAGTGCCAGTGCTGCCAGAACTTCGTGGCGGCAGGAAACATCCTTTGGAGATGAGCCTGCATGCTGCGATGCGTGCTGGTGCAGTTTGGAAGTAAAACGCGGGGAGTACAGCAGCAGGGCGCCGTACCGGCTCTCGCTTCGCTTTCTTGCCGAAGAAGACGCACCTTCGCCGGCTAGGCGCCCTTCGCTCGCAAAGCGCGAGAGAGAAGCGGGCGGCTCTCTGCGGTGCGGCAAAAACGCGAACAGAAGAGGCTACGTGGAGAGAGCATTCTCCACGCACTCTACCTTCTCTGGGAACTCCAAGTGCACGAGTTCTGTAAGACTGAAGCTGGGGCAAAGTGCATCTCAATCTCTCTTGCTTTTTCTCTCTCTGCAGAGTGTGACTTAGTGCCAGTGTTGCCAGATCTTCGTGGCAGCAGGAAACATCTTTTGGAGATGAGCCTGCATGCTGCTATGCGTGCTGGTGCAGTTTGGATGTGAAATGCAGCGAGCACAGCAGCAGGGCGCCGTACCGGCTCTCGCTTCGCTTTCTTGCCGAAGAAGACGCACCTTCGCCGGCTAGGCGCCCTTCGCTCGCAAAGCGCGAGAGAGAAGCGGGCGGCTCTCTGCGGTGCGGCAAAAACGCGAACAGAAGAGGCTACGTGGAGAAAACCTTCTCCACGCACTCTACCTTCTCTGGGAACTCCAAGTGCACGAGTTCTGTAAGACTGAAGCTGGGGCAAAGTGCATCTCAATCTCTCTTGCTTTTTCTCTCTCTGCAGAGTGTGACTTAGTGCCAGTGTTGCCAGATCTTCGTGGCAGCAGGAAACATCTTTTGGAGATGAGCCTGCATGCTGCTATGCGTGCTGGTGCAGTTTGGATGTGAAATGCAGGGAACACAGCAGCAGGGCGCCGTACCGGCTCTCGCTTCGCTTTGCAGCCGCCGAAGACGCACCTTCGCCGGCTAGGCGTCCTTCGCTCGCAAAGCGCGAGAGAGAAGCGGGCGGCTCTCTGCGGTGCGGCAAAGATGCGAACAGAAGCGGCTACGTGGAGAAAACCTTCTCCACGCACGCTACCTTCTCTGGGAACTCCAAGTGCACGAGTTCTGCAAGGCTGAAGCTGTGGCGAAGTTCTTTTCTCTCTCTCTCGCTCCCTCTCTCTCTGCATATTTTGTCCCGAGTGCCAGTGCTGCCAGAACTTCGTGGCGGCAGGAAACATCCTTTGGAGATGAGCCTGCATGCTGCGATGCGTGCTGGTGCAGTTTGGAAGTAAAATGCGGGGAGTACAGCAGCAGGGCGCCGTACCGGCTCTCGCTTCGCTTTCTTGCCGAAGAAGACGCACCTTCGCCGGCTAGGCGCCCTTCGCTCGCAAAGCGCGAGAGAGAAGCGGGCGGCTCTCTGCGGTGCGGCAAAAACGCGAACAGAAGAGGCTACGTGGAGAGAGCATTCTCCACGCACTCTACCTTCTCTGGGAACTCCAAGTGCACGAGTTCTGTAAGACTGAAGCTGGGGCAAAGTGCATCTCAATCTCTCTTGCTTTTTCTCTCTCTGCAGAGTGTGACTTAGTGCCAGTGTTGCCAGATCTTCGTGGCAGCAGGAAACATCCTTTGGAGATGAGCCTGCATGCTGCTATGCGTGCTGGTGCAGTTTGGATGTGAAATGCAGGGAGCACAGCAGCAGGGCGCCGTACCGGCTCTCGCTTCGCTTTGCAGCCGCCGAAGACGCACCTTCGCCGGCTAGGCGTCCTTCGCTCGCAAAGCGCGAGAGAGAAGCGGGTGGCTCTCTGCGGTGCGGCAAAGATGCGAACAGAAGCGGCTACGTGGAGAAAACCTTCTCCACGCACGCTACCTTCTCTGGGAACTCCAAGTGCACGAGTTCTGCAAGGCTGAAGCTGGGGCGAAGTTCTTTTCTCTCTCTCTCGCTCCCTCTCTCTCTGCATATTTTGTCCCGAGTGCCAGTGCTGCCAGAACTTCGTGGCGGCAGGAAACATCCTTTGGAGATGAGCCTGCATGCTGCGATGCGTGCTGGTGCAGTTTGGAAGTAAAACGCGGGGAGTACAGCAGCAGGGCGCCGTACCGGCTCTCGCTTCGCTTTCTTGCCGAAGAAGACGCACCTTCGCCGGCTAGGCGCCCTTCGCTCGCAAAGCGCGAGAGAGAAGCGGGCGGCTCTCTGCGGTGCGGCAAAAACGCGAACAGAAGAGGCTACGTGGAGAAAACCTTCTCCACGCACTCTACCTTCTCTGGGAACTCCAAGTGCACGAGTTCTGTAAGACTGAAGCTGGGGCAAAGTGCATCTCAATCTCTCTTGCTTTTTCTCTCTCTGCAGAGTGTGACTTAGTGCCAGTGTTGCCAGATCTTCGTGGCAGCAGGAAACATTTTTTGGAGGTGAGCCTGCATGCTGCTATGCGTGCTGGTGCAGTTTGGATGTGAAATGCAGGGAGCACAGCAGCAGGGCGCCGTACCGGCTCTCGCTTCGCTTTCTTGCCGAAGAAGACGCACCTTCGCCGGCTAGGCGCCCTTCGCTCGCAAAGCGCGAGAGAGAAGCGGGCGGCTCTCTGCGGTGCGGCAAAAACGCGAACAGAAGAGGCTACGTGGAGAGAGCATTCTCCACGCACTCTACCTTCTCTGGGAACTCCAAGTGCACGAGTTCTGTAAGACTGAAGCTGGGGCAAAGTGCATCTCAATCTCTCTTGCTTTTTCTCTCTCTGCAGAGTGTGACTTAGTGCCAGTGTTGCCAGATCTTCGTGGCAGCAGGAAACATCTTTTGGAGATGAGCCTGCATGCTGCTATGCGTGCTGGTGCAGTTTGGATGTGAAATGCAGGGAGCACAGCAGCAGGGCGCCGTACCGGCTCTCGCTTCGCTTTGCAGCCGCCGAAGACGCACCTTCGCCGGCTAGGCGTCCTTCGCTCGCAAAGCGCGAGAGAGAAGCGGGTGGCTCTCTGCGGTGCGGCAAAGATGCGAACAGAAGCGGCTACGTGGAGAAAACCTTCTCCACGCACGCTACCTTCTCTGGGAACTCCAAGTGCACGAGTTCTGCAAGGCTGAAGCTGGGGCGAAGTTCTTTTCTCTCTCTCTCGCTCCCTCTCTCTCTGCATATTTTGTCCCGAGTGCCAGTGCTGCCAGAACTTCGTGGCGGCAGGAAACATCCTTTGGAGATGAGCCTGCATGCTGCGATGCGTGCTGGTGCAGTTTGGAAGTAAAACGCGGGGAGTACAGCAGCAGGGCGCCGTACCGGCTCTCGCTTCGCTTTCTTGCCGAAGAAGACGCACCTTCGCCGGCTAGGCGCCCTTCGCTCGCAAAGCGCGAGAGAGAAGCGGGCGGCTCTCTGCGGTGCGGCAAAAACGCGAACAGAAGAGGCTACGTGGAGAGAGCATTCTCCACGCACTCTACCTTCTCTGGGAACTCCAAGTGCACGAGTTCTGTAAGACTGAAGCTGGGGCAAAGTGCATCTCAATCTCTCTTGCTTTTTCTCTCTCTGCAGAGTGTGACTTAGTGCCAGTGTTGCCAGATCTTCGTGGCAGCAGGAAACATCCTTTGGAGATGAGCCTGCATGCTGCTATGCGTGCTGGTGCAGTTTGGATGTGAAATGCAGGGAGCACAGCAGCAGGGCGCCGTACCGGCTCTCGCTTCGCTTTGCAGCCGCCGAAGACGCACCTTCGCCGGCTAGGCGTCCTTCGCTCGCAAAGCGCGAGAGAGAAGCGGGCGGCTCTCTGCGGTGCGGCAAAAACGCGAACAGAAGAGGCTACGTGGAGAAAACCTTCTCCACGCACGCTACCTTCTCTGGGAACTCCAAGTGCACGAGTTCTGTAAGACTGAAGCTGGGGCAAAGTGCATCTCAATCTCTCTTGCTTTTTCTCTCTCTGCAGAGTGTGACTTAGTGCCAGTGTTGCCAGATCTTCGTGGCAGCAGGAAACATTTTTTGGAGGTGAGCCTGCATGCTGCTATGCGTGCTGGTGCAGTTTGGATGTGAAATGCAGGGAGCACAGCAGCAGGGCGCCGTACCGGCTCTCGCTTCGCTTTCTTGCCGAAGAAGACGCACCTTCGCCGGCTAGGCGCCCTTCGCTCGCAAAGCGCGAGAGAGAAGCGGGCGGCTCTCTGCGGTGCGGCAAAAACGCGAACAGAAGAGGCTACGTGGAGAGAGCATTCTCCACGCACTCTACCTTCTCTGGGAACTCCAAGTGCACGAGTTCTGTAAGACTGAAGCTGGGGCAAAGTGCATCTCAATCTCTCTTGCTTTTTCTCTCTCTGCAGAGTGTGACTTAGTGCCAGTGTTGCCAGATCTTCGTGGCAGCAGGAAACATCCTTTGGAGATGAGCCTGCATGCTGCTATGCGTGCTGGTGCAGTTTGGATGTGAAATGCAGGGAGCACAGCAGCAGGGCGCCGTACCGGCTCTCGCTTCGCTTTGCAGCCGCCGAAGACGCACCTTCGCCGGCTAGGCGTCCTTCGCTCGCAAAGCGCGAGAGAGAAGCGGGTGGCTCTCTGCGGTGCGGCAAAGATGCGAACAGAAGCGGCTACGTGGAGAAAACCTTCTCCACGCACGCTACCTTCTCTGGGAACTCCAAGTGCACGAGTTCTGCAAGGCTGAAGCTGGGGCGAAGTTCTTTTCTCTCTCTCTCGCTCCCTCTCTCTCTGCATATTTTGTCCCGAGTGCCAGTGCTGCCAGAACTTCGTGGCGGCAGGAAACATCCTTTGGAGATGAGCCTGCATGCTGCGATGCGTGCTGGTGCAGTTTGGAAGTAAAACGCGGGGAGTACAGCAGCAGGGCGCCGTACCGGCTCTCGCTTCGCTTTCTTGCCGAAGAAGACGCACCTTCGCCGGCTAGGCGCCCTTCGCTCGCAAAGCGCGAGAGAGAAGCGGGCGGCTCTCTGCGGTGCGGCAAAAACGCGAACAGAAGAGGCTACGTGGAGAGAGCATTCTCCACGCACTCTACCTTCTCTGGGAACTCCAAGTGCACGAGTTCTGTAAGACTGAAGCTGGGGCAAAGTGCATCTCAATCTCTCTTGCTTTTTCTCTCTCTGCAGAGTGTGACTTAGTGCCAGTGTTGCCAGATCTTCGTGGCAGCAGGAAACATCTTTTGGAGATGAGCCTGCATGCTGCTATGCGTGCTGGTGCAGTTTGGATGTGAAATGCAGGGAACACAGCAGCAGGGCGCCGTACCGGCTCTCGCTTCGCTTTGCAGCCGCCGAAGACGCACCTTCGCCGGCTAGGCGTCCTTCGCTCGCAAAGCGCGAGAGAGAAGCGGGCGGCTCTCTGCGGTGCGGCAAAGATGCGAACAGAAGCGGCTACGTGGAGAAAACCTTCTCCACGCACGCTACCTTCTCTGGGAACTCCAAGTGCACGAGTTCTGCAAGGCTGAAGCTGTGGCGAAGTTCTTTTCTCTCTCTCTCGCTCCCTCTCTCTCTGCATATTTTGTCCCGAGTGCCAGTGCTGCCAGAACTTCGTGGCGGCAGGAAACATCCTTTGGAGATGAGCCTGCATGCTGCGATGCGTGCTGGTGCAGTTTGGAAGTAAAATGCGGGGAGTACAGCAGCAGGGCGCCGTACCGGCTCTCGCTTCGCTTTCTTGCCGAAGAAGACGCACCTTCGCCGGCTAGGCGCCCTTCGCTCGCAAAGCGCGAGAGAGAAGCGGGCGGCTCTCTGCGGTGCGGCAAAAACGCGAACAGAAGAGGCTACGTGGAGAGAGCATTCTCCACGCACTCTACCTTCTCTGGGAACTCCAAGTGCACGAGTTCTGTAAGACTGAAGCTGGGGCAAAGTGCATCTCAATCTCTCTTGCTTTTTCTCTCTCTGCAGAGTGTGACTTAGTGCCAGTGTTGCCAGATCTTCGTGGCAGCAGGAAACATCCTTTGGAGATGAGCCTGCATGCTGCTATGCGTGCTGGTGCAGTTTGGATGTGAAATGCAGGGAGCACAGCAGCAGGGCGCCGTACCGGCTCTCGCTTCGCTTTGCAGCCGCCGAAGACGCACCTTCGCCGGCTAGGCGTCCTTCGCTCGCAAAGCGCGAGAGAGAAGCGGGTGGCTCTCTGCGGTGCGGCAAAGATGCGAACAGAAGCGGCTACGTGGAGAAAACCTTCTCCACGCACGCTACCTTCTCTGGGAACTCCAAGTGCACGAGTTCTGCAAGGCTGAAGCTGGGGCGAAGTTCTTTTCTCTCTCTCTCGCTCCCTCTCTCTCTGCATATTTTGTCCCGACTGCCAGTGCTGCCAGAACTTCGTGGCGGCAGGAAACATCCTTTGGAGATGAGCCTGCATGCTGCGATGCGTGCTGGTGCAGTTTGGAAGTAAAACGCGGGGAGTACAGCAGCAGGGCGCCGTACCGGCTCTCGCTTCGCTTTCTTGCCGAAGAAGACGCACCTTCGCCGGCTAGGCGCCCTTCGCTCGCAAAGCGCGAGAGAGAAGCGGGCGGCTCTCTGCGGTGCGGCAAAAACGCGAACAGAAGAGGCTACGTGGAGAAAACCTTCTCCACGCACTCTACCTTCTCTGGGAACTCCAAGTGCACGAGTTCTGTAAGACTGAAGCTGGGGCAAAGTGCATCTCAATCTCTCTTGCTTTTTCTCTCTCTGCAGAGTGTGACTTAGTGCCAGTGTTGCCAGATCTTCGTGGCAGCAGGAAACATTTTTTGGAGGTGAGCCTGCATGCTGCTATGCGTGCTGGTGCAGTTTGGATGTGAAATGCAGGGAGCACAGCAGCAGGGCGCCGTACCGGCTCTCGCTTCGCTTTCTTGCCGAAGAAGACGCACCTTCGCCGGCTAGGCGCCCTTCGCTCGCAAAGCGCGAGAGAGAAGCGGGCGGCTCTCTGCGGTGCGGCAAAAACGCGAACAGAAGAGGCTACGTGGAGAGAGCATTCTCCACGCACTCTACCTTCTCTGGGAACTCCAAGTGCACGAGTTCTGTAAGACTGAAGCTGGGGCAAAGTGCATCTCAATCTCTCTTGCTTTTTCTCTCTCTGCAGAGTGTGACTTAGTGCCAGTGTTGCCAGATCTTCGTGGCAGCAGGAAACATCTTTTGGAGATGAGCCTGCATGCTGCTATGCGTGCTGGTGCAGTTTGGATGTGAAATGCAGGGAGCACAGCAGCAGGGCGCCGTACCGGCTCTCGCTTCGCTTTGCAGCCGCCGAAGACGCACCTTCGCCGGCTAGGCGTCCTTCGCTCGCAAAGCGCGAGAGAGAAGCGGGTGGCTCTCTGCGGTGCGGCAAAGATGCGAACAGAAGCGGCTACGTGGAGAAAACCTTCTCCACGCACGCTACCTTCTCTGGGAACTCCAAGTGCACGAGTTCTGCAAGGCTGAAGCTGGGGCGAAGTTCTTTTCTCTCTCTCTCGCTCCCTCTCTCTCTGCATATTTTGTCCCGAGTGCCAGTGCTGCCAGAACTTCGTGGCGGCAGGAAACATCCTTTGGAGATGAGCCTGCATGCTGCGATGCGTGCTGGTGCAGTTTGGAAGTAAAACGCGGGGAGTACAGCAGCAGGGCGCCGTACCGGCTCTCGCTTCGCTTTCTTGCCGAAGAAGACGCACCTTCGCCGGCTAGGCGCCCTTCGCTCGCAAAGCGCGAGAGAGAAGCGGGCGGCTCTCTGCGGTGCGGCAAAAACGCGAACAGAAGAGGCTACGTGGAGAGAGCATTCTCCACGCACTCTACCTTCTCTGGGAACTCCAAGTGCACGAGTTCTGTAAGACTGAAGCTGGGGCAAAGTGCATCTCAATCTCTCTTGCTTTTTCTCTCTCTGCAGAGTGTGACTTAGTGCCAGTGTTGCCAGATCTTCGTGGCAGCAGGAAACATCCTTTGGAGATGAGCCTGCATGCTGCTATGCGTGCTGGTGCAGTTTGGATGTGAAATGCAGGGAGCACAGCAGCAGGGCGCCGTACCGGCTCTCGCTTCGCTTTGCAGCCGCCGAAGACGCACCTTCGCCGGCTAGGCGTCCTTCGCTCGCAAAGCGCGAGAGAGAAGCGGGCGGCTCTCTGCGGTGCGGCAAAAACGCGAACAGAAGAGGCTACGTGGAGAAAACCTTCTCCACGCACGCTACCTTCTCTGGGAACTCCAAGTGCACGAGTTCTGCAAGGCTGAAGCTGGGGCAAAGTGCATCTCAATCTCTCTTGCTTTTTCTCTCTCTGCAGAGTGTGACTTAGTGCCAGTGTTGCCAGATCTTCGTGGCAGCAGGAAACATCTTTTGGAGATGAGCCTGCATGCTGCTATGCGTGCTGGTGCAGTTTGGATGTGAAATGCAGCGAGCACAGCAGCAGGGCGCCGTACCGGCTCTCGCTTCGCTTTCTTGCCGAAGAAGACGCACCTTCGCCGGCTAGGCGCCCTTCGCTCGCAAAGCGCGAGAGAGAAGCGGGCGGCTCTCTGCGGTGCGGCAAAAACGCGAACAGAAGAGGCTACGTGGAGAAAACCTTCTCCACGCACGCTACCTTCTCTGGGAACTCCAAGTGCACGAGTTCTGCAAGGCTGAAGCTGTGGCGAAGTTCTTTTCTCTCTCTCTCGCTCCCTCTCTCTCTGCATATTTTGTCCCGAGTGCCAGTGCTGCCAGAACTTCGTGGCGGCAGGAAACATCCTTTGGAGATGAGCCTGCATGCTGCGATGCGTGCTGGTGCAGTTTGGAAGTAAAATGCGGGGAGTACAGCAGCAGGGCGCCGTACCGGCTCTCGCTTCGCTTTCTTGCCGAAGAAGACGCACCTTCGCCGGCTAGGCGCCCTTCGCTCGCAAAGCGCGAGAGAGAAGCGGGCGGCTCTCTGCGGTGCGGCAAAAACGCGAACAGAAGAGGCTACGTGGAGAGAGCATTCTCCACGCACTCTACCTTCTCTGGGAACTCCAAGTGCACGAGTTCTGTAAGACTGAAGCTGGGGCAAAGTGCATCTCAATCTCTCTTGCTTTTTCTCTCTCTGCAGAGTGTGACTTAGTGCCAGTGTTGCCAGATCTTCGTGGCAGCAGGAAACATCTTTTGGAGATGAGCCTGCATGCTGCTATGCGTGCTGGTGCAGTTTGGATGTGAAATGCAGGGAGCACAGCAGCAGGGCGCCGTACCGGCTCTCGCTTCGCTTTGCAGCCGCCGAAGACGCACCTTCGCCGGCTAGGCGTCCTTCGCTCGCAAAGCGCGAGAGAGAAGCGGGCGGCTCTCTGCGGTGCGGCAAAGATGCGAACAGAAGCGGCTACGTGGAGAAAACCTTCTCCACGCACGCTACCTTCTCTGGGAACTCCAAGTGCACGAGTTCTGCAAGGCTGAAGCTGGGGCGAAGTTCTTTTCTCTCTCTCTCGCTCCCTCTCTCTCTGCATATTTTGTCCCGAGTGCCAGTGCTGCCAGAACTTCGTGGCGGCAGGAAACATCCTTTGGAGATGAGCCTGCATGCTGCGATGCGTGCTGGTGCAGTTTGGAAGTAAAATGCGGGGAGTACAGCAGCAGGGCGCCGTACCGGCTCTCGCTTCGCCTTCTGGCCGCCGAAGACGCACCTTCGCCGGCTAGGCGCCTTTTCGCTCGCAAAGCGCGAGAGGGAAGCGGGCGTCTTTCTGCGGTCCGGCAAAGAAGCGAACAGAAGAGGCTACGTGGAGAAAACCTTCTCCACGCACGCCACCTTCTCTGGGAACTCCAAGTGCACGAGTTCTGTAAGACTGAATTTGGGGCAAAGTGCTTCTCTCTCTCTCTTGCTCCTTCTCTCTCTGCACATTGTGTCCCGTGTGCCAGTGTTTCCAGACCTTCGTGGAAGTGAGCTTGGCTTTTGCCTGGACTCTGTCAGCGCTCATATGGAATCAACCACACGATGGCACTCTCGACTTGCTTTTAAAGGAATCCCGCTGTGTCCAGCTCGGAATCCTCCCGATTCTACAGCCAAGTTGGGAAGGTGCCTGCTCTCAACTCATCTGTCAGCCCCAAAAGATTGCTTTGATCTTCCCCTTCCAACTGCAAACTCTTATTTGCACCACACTCTAACGGCAACACCAACGCCTTTGCCCAAATAATTCTTTTCTCTCTCACAAGAATCTGGCTACAAACTTGAGAACATCTGGCAAAAGCAGAGCTCACAAGGATGCCAACTGAGAAAGCTCTTGCTGCCGACAACTTCAACTGCACCCGTCGAGGTACCAGCACACACCCTGCTATCGGCCCTTTCCTTCTCAGCACCGTGGTCCAGCACCATGAAGGGGAGCTGCTCCCAATTTCCTTTTGTTTTGCTGCCGAAACACCGTGCAGCCAGCTGTGAAATGATTCCTCTTCCTTCTCCGCTAGATGTAGCTTCACATTCGTTCAGTGTCCAAGGGACAGGATTCACCACGGAGCTTCTCCACGAACTGCTGCTCGCACACGAGTGGGGCCGGGCCAGAAAAGAGCTTGGCTTTTGCCTGCACTCTGTCAGCGCTCATATGGAATCAACCACACGATGGCACTCTCGACTTGCTTTTAAAGGTATCGCGCTGTGTCCAGCTCGGAAGCCGCCCAATTCCACATCCAAGTTGGAAAGGTGCCTGCTCTCAACTCGACTGTCAGCCCCAAAAGATTGCTTTGATCTTCCCCTTCCAACTGCAAACTCTTATTTGCACCACACTCTAGTGGCCTTTGCCTTAAAAATTCTTTTCACTCTCACAAGAATCTGGCTACAAACTTGAGAACATCTGGCAAAAGCAGAGCTCACAAAGATGCCAACTGAGAAAGCTCTAGCTGCCGACAACTTCAACTGCACCCGTCGAGGTACCAGCACACACCCTGCTATCGGCCCTTTCCTTCTCAGCTCTTGCTACCATCCTAACCCTGCAGTCTCACTGAGTCTGCATCCAGTCAGGTCCAGCACCATGGAGGGGAGCTGCTCCCACATGAACGGGACCAGGACAAAAAGCTCAACAGCCTGGTGTTTGCATTCCCACTGACAGTTCAACAGCACTAAGCCAGAGAACTGCCTATGGGCAAAAGTCTTAAAATTCACTAAGACCAACCAATGTACACATGCAAAGTTGTTTCCTTTGCAAAAGAGAGGAATTAGAAGCCCATCTCCAATGAAATGGCATCCCCTCCTCCAAAATACAGAACATCCAGGGACTGATCCCATGCAAAGGTGCCAGAACACTGTTCCTCAGCATTACCTAGGCTGCTAGGTAGGCTACCCACCAAGACTGAGCAGAGCGGTTTACCTTGTCCAAAAGATGGTGTTGCCAGAATTTCAGAAGGCCACTTCTGAGACGCGGAAACCACCTGCCAAACTGAATCTTTCAAGAGGCCACCTTCCAAAGATGGATTCCATGTCCGTAAAGTGTACAAACTGAAGCAATGCTTCCACACCAGATATGTCAGGACAGAAAGCAGCTGGTGCCCCGGACCTCCACTAGGCAGCTTCTTCTCTGCGCCTCCAGCGCTGGGGTTGCGTGCTTTCCTTCCCATGAAAAAGCCTTGCCATTCTCCTTCAGGAGCTTACCAAGCCAAAGTTGCATAGCACCTCCAGTATTGCATATGTCCAACAATTACTCCTACCCAGAAGGGGCCAGGAGAGAAATGTCTTGCTGGACTGTACCTCCCCATGGTACCTTTCCTTCTGCTCCACTGACACTGGCACTATGGCCTTTGCTTCTCAAGGAAAGGCACTCCGAGTCTTTTGGCTGGGACTTGCCTTCTCTACCTTGCCCAGTTTTTCCTAGCCTCCTCTTGCTTTGCTTGCCTTTCTTGCATCTGCCTTCCCTTGCCCTGCCTACATCGTCCTTGCTTTGCTTTGCCTTGCCTACCACTCTTTACCTTGCCTTCCATGCAGGCAAGGCAACACAAGGCAAGTGTAGGCAATTGGAGGCAAGTCAAGGGGGAGGTAGACAAGGCCAGAGCAGTGAGGGGAAAGCAAATGGAGTGGTAGGCAAGAGAAGGTCCAGAAGTTAGAGGCAAGGCTAGGCATAAGAAGGTAAGCCCAGTGATGGGTAGGCCAGGCAGAAACAGGAAGGAGTAGGCAAAGCAAGGCCGTGGAGGAAAGCTGTAGCCAGGTGGGGCATGGGCACAGAAGAGAACTCAAAGCCATGGAGGTTTAGCAGGGCAAGAAGAGGAAACTCTTGGGTTGCCAAGGCAAGGCAGCTGCTGGTAGACAAAAGCGGCCAGGAAAGACTGACTTGACTGGTCTTGCTCTCACCTGTGCCAGCTCTAATCTGCACCTAAAACACTGGGGCTACCTGCTTTCCTTCCAATGCAGAAGAACTGTCATCTTGGTCCCAGAGCTCAGAAGACAAATGTGGATTGCCAGTCCAAAATTCTGTACATGCAAGAATTGATGCCAGAAAAAAGCTGCTGGGACAGACGGGTTTGGCTCCTATGGGCTTCCTCTTCCATGCTCCTGAAACGCTGCGGGTATGTGAAGGCCTTGAAGGCTTCCTGAGGGAAGCAGGCAGGGCAAGGCAAGTTGAAGAAATGCCACGAAAAGAGGGGTCTTGAATTCCAGGTGGGGGAGGGGTGAGCAAGGTCCTGCAAGGCAAGTGAAGGCTTTGAGGGCAACAGAAGGCAACTGCTGCATTTACAGGGCAAGGCAAGGCAAGGGAGAGATAAGCAAGACAATGAGAGTTCTAGAAAAAGAAGGGAAGGGAAGGCAAGGCTGGGCCTGGACAAATGGGTGGGGAAGTCAAGGTGGGGATGGCTGAGCAAATCAGTGCAGGGCAGTGGAGGGATGGAAGAGCGGGAATGGTCACTTAAGTTCATACAACATAACCTGTCAAATTCTTTGCACCCATGCCCACGCAGTAAAAGCAAAAAATCAATTGCTGCTTGATTTTGGAATATAGCATGTCTAATGCTGTCTACATCAATTAACAAGTCAGCTATCGCTATGCTGGTAGCATTACTAAACTTGGCCAACCAACAGCCAGGTTTGTTCAGGCTCCTGAGGCCTTGTGCACTTGCAAGCCCAGGAGCCGATGAAGAGGCAGTGATTATCTTGGCAGTGTTCCAGAACTCAGCTGTATCTCTGCAGGCAGAAGTAAAAGCATGTATGCTGTGAGTATGAGAGTGGTGAGTTCAGTTTTGTTGGCTCCATAGTGCAATTGTCATCTTTAGAGAAAAGAGGGTTACTTTCCCCAAAGTAGATGGACCACCTTTAATTGCCATTGGCACTCTGGTCCATGCTCAGTCCGCACAGATTAAGAAAATGCCCTGCGGGAGTTGCATATGCATACTAAAACTCAAGGTTAGTTTTAGTTTGTGATTGAATTACACCGGTGTGAAACACTTGGGTAGCATGGTGTTGTGGCATTGACCCACCAAGCCATAGGGCTATTCCTTGTGCTGAGAAATGTGAAGGTGGTACAGCTATGTGCATTCAAGGTGCCTAAAATCTGCAGTTCCTGTGGGGGTAAAGCAGGGAATTTCCCACGGGGAGACAATGTATCCGGGCAGGCTGAGGGTGAGGCCTATACTAGGCCTAACTCCATGTTTGTTATCTGCAGAAGCTGTTTGGAAATCGAATATAATTAGCTCACGATCCTCTACTGTAAAAACATGTAGCGTGGTGCCAGCTTTACCTGTCTGCCTATACAGCTTTAATAAGACAATTTAAATGCAATTGTTTTTGCCATGTAGACACATGTGCTTTACATCTCAAACCGTTTGTAATTATTTTTACAGAAAGCTGTCCTACCATCAGCAAGTTAAGCAGGTCTTAAATGCAATTTTCCAAGAACGTGCAGTGCTATCATCCCTGTGAGTAAAGCTGCATCTCGAAAACATCTTAATAAACTTACATTTATCTTAGAGGAGTGAACAGGCATTTTCCACATGACTGTAAATCTGCCACACTTTAGATTTATTTCTTGATATTATTTGCAAATGTTTAACTGCTGTATGATGAATTTTCAGTAGTTTCTTGTGCGAAGAAAGTCAAAATAAGTTAAATTCTGCTGTATCTAAAACTCTTAAGGTATACTCTTAATCTTGTATCTAATTTTAGTAAATTTAAAGTTAAAAGAATGCAAAGGCATTCAGAGTGACTACCTCACTGAATTCAAAGGACTATTTTTCTTTCCATAGGTATACCTTAATCAGTATCTGTGTGCGTACAAGTGTGAAAGTGCTGCAGCAAATGTACTAAGAATGTTGTTTGAGTCTTTTATGTCTTTTGAGTTTATAAGTCAGACCTGTCAACTTTAAGTTGATCAAAATTTATGTAAAGTCTGTTGGTTTTCAGTTTGATTAAGAAGTTGAATTTTGGTAACCTCTGAAAGAAAGAAAAGAGAAAACAGACGCTTGTAGTCGAGTGAAGAAAATTTCCATGTTTGTGAGTGGTGGTGTTGTTTAGTGAATTTGTAACAGCTGGCAGAGGGGTGTAACTTGCTGCCTCAGAGCCAGAACTGGCTGAGTAGCATTCTGAGGCCAATTCTGTAAAGCATTTTGTGGCCTAAGAGTCAGTTAGCCCCGTAATAACTTTAACAAAGGCAAGTTTAATTTTGTTTTCCTGTACATGTGTGTGAATTGTCTCTGTTAATTTGTATTTTATCAGCATGTAAGTCTGGGTAGAGGCACCTATGAGATAGGACTTATTTTTTAAGTGCTTGACATTAATTTTTGCTTTCAATGATGTTAACTTTAAGCTCTGTTAGATTTATCTTAATTTTAAGTGAAGTTAAAGTTTAAGTTCTGTCAAAACATGAAATTCTAGATGTGTTGTTAAAGTAATGATATGAATTTACTAAGCTTTTACAGAGAGCATTACCCAGAAAACATTATTTGATGCTATACATATGTGTCTCTTTGTTCACAGCTATTTGTAATTTGTTTATGGTACCATTGATTATTTAGTTAAAACTAAACCACAACACCGATCTGCAAGAAGTATATTGCTTTAAAGAATTGATATTAATAGAAGCTTGTTTAGAAGATTTAGAGAGACCCTCTCAGGTAAGGCCTGGGCTCTGGCCAAGTCCTGGCCCTAAGCTGATCGGGTACTGAATCTTTAATCCCAGATGTTTCTACCCTAAAACTGCAATTGAGTCATTTTGGCTCACCAATTGGGCTTGGAGAGCTGGAACCCCTTTTCAGGTAAACTTGACAACCTTGCCCGGGAAAGGTCTTCAAGTCTCACCTGTAAAATGGGACTCTCCCGTGATTGTGGACTCTGGGTAGTAGCTAATAGTTAAATGGTTAATGATCTGTATATTTTTAAAGTACTGTTCTCTATCTCTTATGTATTGCACCTGTAGTTGTATCTGTTGCCTTAATTACCTTTGCTCATAATGCAAAACCCACAATTGAGTGTATAATAACAGTCTTGCTCTCACCTGTGCCAGCTCTAATCTGCACCTAAAACACTGGGGCTACCTGCTTTCCTTCCAATGCAGAAGAACTGTCATCTTGGTCCCAGAGCTCAGAAGACAAATGTGGATTGCCAGTCCAAAATCCTGTACATGCAAGAATTGATGCCAGAAAAAAGCTGCTGGGACAGACGGGTTTGGCTCCTATGGGCTTCCTCTTCCATGCTCCTGAAACGCTGCGGGTATGTGAAGGCCTTGAAGGCTTCCTGAGGGAAGCAGGCAGGGCAAGGCAAGTTGAAGAAATGCCACGAAAAGAGGGGTCTTGAATTCCAGGTGGGGGAGGGGTGAGCAAGGTCCTGCAAGGCAAGTGAAGGCTTTGAGGGCAACAGAAGGCAACTGCTGCATTTACAGGGCAAGGCAAGGCAAGGGAGAGATAAGCAAGACAATGAGAGTTCTAGAAAAAGAAGGGAAGGGAAGGGAAGGCAAGGCTGGGCCTGGACAAATGGGTGGGGAAGTCAAGGTGGGGATGGCTGAGCAAATCAGTGCAGGGCAGTGGAGGGATGGAAGAGCGGGAATGGTCACTTAAGTTCATACAACATAACCTGTCAAATTCTTTGCACCCATGCCCACGCAGTAAAAGCAAAAAATCAATTGCTGCTTGATTTTGGAATATAGCATGTCTAATGCTGTCTACATCAATTAACAAGTCAGCTATCGCTATGCTGGTAGCATTACTAAACTTGGCCAACCAACAGCCAGGTTTGTTCAGGCTCCTGAGGCCTTGTGCACTTGCAAGCCCAGGAGCCGATGAAGAGGCAGTGATTATCTTGGCAGTGTTCCAGAACTCAGCTGTATCTCTGCAGGCAGAAGTAAAAGCATGTATGCTGTGAGTATGAGAGTGGTGAGTTCAGTTTTGTTGGCTCCATAGTGCAATTGTCATCTTTAGAGAAAAGA
The DNA here is from genome assembly GCA_036630365.1 of Acanthiza pusilla. Classification (NCBI taxonomy): domain Eukaryota; kingdom Metazoa; phylum Chordata; class Aves; order Passeriformes; family Acanthizidae; genus Acanthiza; species Acanthiza pusilla. The sequence continues at coordinate 199,040 of JAXCHO010000123.1, forward strand.
GGGTTACTTCCCCCAAAGTAGATGGACCACCTTTAATTGCCATTGGCACTCTGGTCCATGCTCAGTCCGCACAGATGAAGAAAATGCCCTGCGGGAGTTGCATATGTATACTAAAACTCAAGGTTAGTTTTAGTTTGTGATTGAATTACACCGGTGTGAAACACTTGGGTAGCATGGTGTTGTGGCATTGACCCACCAAGCCATAGGGCTATTCCTTGTGCTGAGAAATGTGAAGGTGGTACAGCTATGTGCATTCAAGGTGCCTAAAATCTGCAGTTCCTGTGGGGGTAAAGCAGGGAATTTCCCACGGGGAGACAATGTATCCGGGCAGGCTGAGGAGGCAGGGGTGCTGTTCCATAACTGTGGCAGTTCAGGGGTGGTGAGAAGGATGCCGATCAGACACTTTGTGAATGGCTTCTGAGGCGCAGCAGTGCTAAGGCATAAGGGATCTTGTCCAGTTGCCTTAGCCAGGGTCACCCAGATGTTTTGCTCCAGGGGGTGTATGGGTTGCAGGTATCCTGTTAAATCACAAACAGAAGAGCAGTTACCTCCCCCCTCTTCCTGCTCCCACCCATTACTCCTGCCGACGTAAGTGCGGAGTGGGTACTTGGCACCAGTGCCATTCCCCTGGAACAGTGATAGTAACCACCTTGTTTGCTTCTGCTCCTATCACCTCAAGTGGCGATAAGACCGGGTTTCTGGGGCGTGGTGGGGGGGGGGGGGGTGGATACCATAGCTTGGCACCTGACAAGCAAGACTATGTGGGACTTTGAATGGATAGGGAGGGCAAAACCCACAGAGAAGACTGATCCTATAGTTCCAGTAGGGAGAATATGGGTAGAAGGAGCTGTGTTTTGAGTGCTTAAAGTGAACGGTCTTTCATTTTTCCAGTGTTTGTAACAGTGCAGCTGGAGAATAACTCATCTGAAATGCTGCCTTTTTCAGCCTAGAAATGAAACTCAAGATCCTTTCAGTATAGGAGATTAGATAAAAGTGGATCTTTACTGGAGCTCCAGGGACAGTTCCAGGAAGAATATCCACAAACGCCCACCCCTCCCCCCGGCTGAATACAGTCTTCTAGGTTTTAGGAAATTAGCATCATTGATCAAAAGCACCAATTCAGAGGACAAGTGGGGATGCAATTCCCCCCAGGTCAAGCCCCTTCTCTGGAGCCCCCCCACCCTTGGTACTAGTTGGACTTGTTGACTAAAATGTGTCTTGAAGATCTTGTTGTCAGGCTTGGTTCCCAGGAAGAAGCAAGACAGGAGAGGGGCCTTGTGCCCTCCAGGGCTTGGAGCTCTGCAATGAATTTGGTCTTTCTGGCTGGGGAAAAACTACTGGCAAGGTCACAAATACAGAAAAGTAAAAAGGCAAAAATCACTTTGGCATCAGAAGCAAAGGTAAAATTAATGTAAAAAGCAAGCTAAGATACATCTGAAAACTTCTCTGCTTTCTTCATCTTCCCCTTATGCAAAGAGGCTTTTGATTTGCAGGATTTTCATTTTATCCAAAGGCATTCATTCCATAGGTGCCAAAACCATCCCACAATGATAAGTGAAATATAGTCAGTAGGGACAATAGGGACTGGCATCCACCGCAAAGGAGAGGAAAGATCATTTCCAGAACACTAGTTTTATTTAACTGTGGTGAAAAGTGGGAGCTGAGTTTTGTTTAGAATTAGCCAGAAGAAGCTCTTAATTATTCTCTGCTGCTGCTGCTCTTATACCTTTTCATAATTACTGTGGCACATTAAGATTGGCTGCTAGCAAACAATGACAAGGCTGTCTAACAAACAATGGCAATTCAAGCAATAATACAATGAGCTATACTGATGCCTTCAGGTATTTCTAGTTTTTTACTCTTCATGTAGCTGTAACTTGCTGTAGTTCTGTGCTTCTTACAAAGTGCTAAAATCCCCTGTTCCCAGCACCTTTAGCCAAAACAAGACTCTCTGAGTACAGATTCAAGGACATATTCATTGCCTTAGGGCTTGAAAATATGTAAACAACTGTGAGATGGGGGGAGCAGGCCTGGGGTGGTTAACATCATCACCTGAGGGTACGATTGGAGAATTAAGGGCCAATATGCTAATGAAACAGAACTTATAAAAGGTGAAGAGCTCGTGACTCGGGGTCCATTTTGGGTGTCGTCCCCGACAGGGGACTTTGTTTGCCTGAATCTACCTTTAAGGCCTCTGCAGGCCTTAAATAAATTGTCTGCTTTTTATACTCCTAATTTGTCTTGGCCTCTGTTTCAGGTAGCCTGTCTTTTAGGCTACAGTTTTTGGCACCCCAGCCGGGTCAAGGAAGGTCTCTACAAACCCCTCTGGGCCCAGTGCAACACCTGCATTATCACTCTGTCAACATCTACCGGGGCGGTGGCAGCCTAGAAGGTATCAGAGACCAAGGACCCTACAGAGGCACGTGAGTAGATGTATAAAGAGTACTTTTGTGATACAATTTGTGTAGAAGGAGACGTCCTTCTGAGAGAGGGCTAGGGCTAGCACTACAGTAGTGTTATAGGTTAGAGACAAAAACCAGGCCAATTAAAATAATTTGATTTATTGAGCAAGCTACAACAAGCAAAACAGCGCTGGGCGACCGTGGAGACCCTGCTCCGCCAACGGTTCGCCACTCGCCCCCCCTAATCCCTCAAGTTTTATAGTCTCTTTGACCTGGTATGCGGGAGTACTCTGCGTCTGCGCGGGCTGTTACTATGGGGTCTTCTTCTTCTGCCTTCTGGTGGTCGTGAGGCCGAAGACCGACGTCTTCCTCGGAGGGGCTCATCTCAGGGGGGCTCATACATCGCTTACTTCACTGGGTACAGGTCATCCTGACCTGACTTCGTTATCTGTTCCCTCTGTTCTTGCTTAGACATCTGTTTTTCTTGGCCTTGCTTAGCTTTTTGTTAGATAAAACTTGTGAGCTTTCTGACTCAATTTTAACCATTTATTCCCTGTGTGATGAACGAGGTTAACTCTCCTGTTGAAATTTAAAAGTTTAATAAAGAACAATAGGGGATCCAGTCAAGCAGGCAGTGTGGTTAGTAAAGGAAAGTCTTTTAAACTACCTCTACCAGTTATTTTACTATTATATCGAAATCTAGTTAATAACAGAAATTAAAACATTGGTTATATACCTCTATTCTTTATGACAAGACTACTTATATAAACAGAATAAAACCATACACACAATGAATATCTGCAAAAAGCCAACACTATATTACTACGTATTTACCACACCTGGCTTAAGCAAGATTTGATTAACAAACACACACGGTTATTTATCACAATAGCAAAGTCCTCTATGTGTGTTACTTCTGTGATCTTTCCTGTTTGTAAGTGTATGCAATGGGGGGCATCTTCTCATGTGATGAAAATCGGAAGAAGAAAACCCCTTCTAGTCCTAGGGAAAGAAAAGAAGTAGAAATGGATTTGCTAATGCCTTGTTTGAGGGTGGGGCCCGTGATGGGCCCTCACCCACCGCCGCTGTTGGGCGGCTATGGCCCGGCCTGCTCGCCGCCGCCGCTGGGCGCGGGGGGGTGGCGGCCAGTTTGCCCGCCGGCTCTGGCCCAAAGGGGGGGCGGGGAGGCGGGGCCCGAGGGTGGCAACGTCATTGCCTTGGGCAGTGCCGCTCCTGCTGCTGCGATGGGCGGGGGCAGGGGCAGAGTTGAGCTGAGCGGAGAAGCTAATTTCGATGTCCCCGGGCTGAGGGGTGCCGCTCCTGCTGCCGCGATGCAAGGCAAAAATCACTTTGGCATCAGAAGCAAAGATAAAATTAATGTTAAAAAGCAAGCTAAGATACATCTGAAAACTTCTCTGCTTTCTTCATCTTCCCCTTATGCAAAGAGGCTTTTGATTTGCAGGATTTTCATTTTATCCAAAGGCATTCATTCCATAGGTGCCAAAACCATCCCAATGATAAGTGAAGTACAGTCAGTAGGGACAATAGGGACTGGCATCCACCACAAAGGAGAGGAAAGATCATTTCCAGAACAATAGTTTTATTTAACTGTGGTGAAAAGTGTGAGCTGAGTTTTGTTAAGAATTAAAGAGTAAAGGCAGATCACTATAACAAATCTCAAAACCAAGAAAAGTATGGCAATTACTTAGGGTGATGACTATAAGGAAAGTAATATTATTAAAAAGTTAGAGAACAAGGGATGGAATTGTTTTTCAAATTTCTTGTGTTGCTCTAAGCCTTCTTTTCCTTGTGGGTAGGCTTGTGATCAAGGCTATGAAAACAGCCAAGGTCATCATTTTCAGACCTGTTGAAATATGGTGATTTACACTGGAAGCACTAACAACTCTAGAGAGCTGCTGTAGGAGCTGGCTATTCGGCTTTGTATCCTGCAATACCCCAGGACGACATTGTATCTTTCAGCAGATGAACTACACCACACCAGGAGACCTCAGTGAACATGTTGACATTGTGCTTAGCTGCTTGACAATCTCCCAGGTCCAGGTCACCTGGTTAATTTGCTCTCCAAGGAGAGCTATAGGAAATCAGCTAGTTCTGCCCATTGCTCACTAACAGCTCTTCTCCAAAGACAGCACACATCAGCCTGCGCTCTGGAAGTTCTGCTTACTGCAGTTTTCCAACACTATTGCAAATAAACGTTTTGCTTTCTGTCATCCCCAAAACTTGCAGCACATGCCTTTGAAGATTCATAGAATGAAATCTCCAGTCTAGAAGACTGAATCACAAATTATATGTTACATTTTGGTTTGATAAACATTAAAACCAGTAACTTGGAAGGCCACTCCACACTGTGGGTGTACAGAATTTAACATTACAAATTCACTTGCTACTAGAGCAGGGTTGAAAGCAAACCAGAAAATGACTTGCTGGTAACAAATCATGAATAGTTGCTTGGATTTCTGCATCTCCTCTTGGAATTTTAACTCCGGCATGTAGCCACCATGTGGTATCAAAAGCCTAATAGGCAGGTTTTCTTGATTCCTATCTCGATTCTGGGCGTTCCACTCCCCAAGGTCACCTAGCTGCTGTGTTCCATTATCTCATCCAGAGGATTTCCTGTTTTATTAATTAAAAGGCTCATTATCACATTTGTGCATGCTTGGGGAGCAGTCTCAATCAGTCTATTTCTCATAGTAACAGATGTTCCCCATAAAAATCGCTGTTTCCATCCCTTTTTCTTTCATTCACTGGGTGCGATTTCACAGGTCACACCACAGGCGCACAGAGCATGGTTAATTATTCCCTGTGGGCTATTTGGCACCACATCCCTGAGCAGCCAAGGCGAACAAATTAGTACCCTGTGCATTAATTTCAAGTGCATTCTGCTCAAAAGAATTTGGCTGCAACACCAAGAATTTCTTTGAATTTGCTGCATCCAAAGTTATAACTGAGAGTTTGAGATCACTTTCAAAATCATCAGCAGGAGTATCAGCAAAAACCAGACTGAATATCATGTGACAGCGCAAGACAGTTCATTGACAAGATTCAATGAACTCTTGCTTAACGAGCACTTAAGGCACACCAAGGAAAAGCAAGCAACAACAAAGCAAATAAAGTCCAGGAAATCAAAACAGAAACGAACGAGGAACTATCTCTCGCTCCCTCTGTGTGTGTGTGTGTGTGTGTGTGTGTGTGTGTGCGCAGGTTGTCGGGAAGAGGAAGCCTGACACCACATTTGTGATCATCAGAACTCAGTTTATTGCCTTTCAGCTACACAATATATACGTTACTTAATTAGCCTCATACATATTGCAAAAGCTAAGCTCAGGATAGGCTGCTGTCCACCTGCGTTAATCAGCTTGTTTGGCAGTCTTGTGGTATCTTCTTCTTCATTGTTTGTGTGTCTCAGTTCCGCTTCTCATGGGAACTCCTTGTGCTTCTCAGGTCTTGTTTCTCATGGGAATCTTACTTGCTTATCAAGGGCCCACAAGCTGCAGCTGTGGCTCTGGATGTTCCTTAGCTCTTAACCATTGCAGTGCCAGATCCTCCACATTTCCCACATTTCCCCCTGTTTCTTTAATGGTTACAAAGCACTAGTTAATTTCTTAGTTAAGCAGTTAAACATTAATTGAACAATTAAAACAGTAATTATAATGATTATCAATAGCCGTAGTCCTTTCTTCAGCAGTTGAGCCAGCCAAGGAGAAAGTCTGAGCTGACAGCCAGTCATTGCAAAGCACAGCAAAACAACCTTTTGAAAGTTATTATTATCAAAAGCAACAACAACACTGTCTTACACAAATTCTTGAGCTACTCAGTGATTCTTCAGCTTTGAGCAACCTCTCCACTTCAACTTGTTATTATAAGGTTACTTAAAATAATTTTTCTAGCAAGTACTACTTTAGCTAATTGAAACTGTGAAAACAATATACACCGTTGCTCTAAAGTCTCTGCCAAGCTCTAATCTTGATTAAAGAGTCCATGGTTTTTTCTGAACTCTAATTCTTGATTCTGATCAGGTGAGTAGGTAATTGCTTCAAACTTGTTGATGATAGAACACATGCATACTCTCTTCTCTAGGTTAACAGGTTAACATTTGAGCTTTGTCATTACATGTTATTATACACTCAATTGTGGGTTTTGCATTATGAGCAAAGGTAATTAAGGCAACAGATACAACTACAGGTGCAATACATAAGAGAAAGAGAACAGTACTTTAAAAATATACAGATCATTAACCATTTAACTATTAGCTACTACCCAGAGTCTACAATCACGGGAGAGTCCCATTTTACAGGTGAGACTTGAAGACCTTTCCCGGGCAAGGTTGTCAAGTTTACCTGAAAAGGGGTTCCAGCTCTCCAAGCCCAATTGGTGAGCCAAAATGACTCAATTGCAGTTTTAGGGTAGAAACATCTGGGATTCAAGATTCAGTACCCGATCAGCTTAGGGCCAGGACTTGGCCAGAGCCCAGGCCTTACCTGAGAGGGTCTCTCTAAATCTTCTAAACAAGCTTCTATTAATATCAATTCTTTCAAGCAATATACTTCTTGCAGATCGGCGTTGTGGTTTAGTTTTAACTAAATAATCAATGGTACCATAAACAAATTACAAATAGCTGTGAACAAAGAGACACATATGTATAGCATCAAATAATGTTTTCTGGGTAATGCTCTCTGTAAAAGCTTAGTAAATTCATATCATTACTTTAACAACACATCTAGAATTTCATGTTTTGACAGAACTTAAACTTTAACTTCACTTAAAATTAAGATAAATCTAACAGAGCTTAAAGTTAACATCATTGAAAGCAAAAATTAATGTCAAGCACTTAAAAAATAAGTCCTATCTCATAGGTGCCTCTACCCAGACTTACATGCTGATAAAATACAAATTAACAGAGACAATTCACACACAAGTACAGGAAAACAAAATTAAACTTGCCTTTGCTAAAGTTATTATGGGGCTAACTGACTCTTAGGCCACAAAATGCTTTACAGAATTGGCCTCAGGATGCTACTCAGCCAGTTCTGGCTCTGAAGCAGCAAGTTACACCCCTCTGCCAGCTGTTACAAATTCACTAAACAACACCACCACTCACAAACATGGAAATTTTCTTCACTCGACTACAAGCGTCTGTTTTCTCTTTTCTTTCTTTCAGAGGTTACCAAAATTCAACTTCTTAATCAAACTGAAAACCAACAGACTTTACATAAATTTTGATCAACTTAAAGTTGACAGGTCTGACTTATAAACTCAAAAGGCATAAAAGACTCAAACAACATTCTTAGTACATTTGCTGCAGCACTTTCACACTTGTATGCACACAGATACTGATTAAGGTATACCTATGGAAAGAAAAATAGTCCTTTGAATTCAGTGAGGTAGTCACTCTGAATGCCTTTGCATTCTTTTAACTTTAAATTTACTAAAATTAGATACAAGATTAAGAGTATACCTTAAGAGTTTTAGATACAGCAGAATTTAACTTATTTTGACTTTCTTCGCACAAGAAACTACTGAAAATTCATCATACAGCAGTTAAACATTTGCAAATAATATCAAGAAATAAATCTAAAGTGTGGCAGATTTACAGTCATGTGGAAAATGCCTGTTCACTCCTCTAAGATAAATGTAAGTTTATTAAGATGTTTTCGAGATGCAGCTTTACTCACAGGGATGATAGCACTGCACGTTCTTGGAAAATTGCATTTAAGACCTGCTTAACTTGCTGATGGTAAGACAGCTTTCTGTAAAAATAATTACAAACGGTTTGAGATGTAAAGCACATGTGTCTACATGGCAAAAACAATTGTATTTAAATTGTCTTATTAAAGCTGTATAGGCAGACAGGTAAAGCTGGCACCACGCTACATGTTTTTACAGTAGAGGATCGTGAGCTAATTATATTCGATTCCCAAACAGCTTCTGCAGATAACAAACATGGAGTTAGGCCTAGTATAGGCCCCACCCTCAGCCTGCCCAGATACCTTGTCTCCCCGTGGGAAATTCCCTGCTTTACCCCCACAGGAACTGCAGATTTTAGGCACCTTGAATGCACATAGCTGTACCACCTTCACATTTCTCAGCACAAGGAATAGCCCTATGGCTTGGTGGGTCAATGCCACAACACCATGCTACCCAAGTGTTTCACACCGGTGTAATTCAATCACAAACTAAAACTAACCTTGAGTTTTAGTATACATATGCAACTCCCGCAGGGCATTTTCTTAATCTGTGCGGACTGAGCATGGACCAGAGTGCCAATGGCAATTAAAGGTGGTCCATCTACTTTGGGGAAAGTAACCCTCTTTTCTCTAAAGGTGACAATTGCACTATGGAGCCAACAAAACTGAACTCACCACTCTCATACTCACAGCATACATGCTTTTACTTCTGCCTGCAGAGATACAGCTGAGTTCTGGAACACTGCCACTTCATCGGCTCCTGGGCTTGCAAGTGCACAAGGCCTCAGGAGCCTGAACAAACCTGGCTGTTGGTTGGCCAAGTTTAGTAATGCTACCAGCATAGCGATAGCTGACTCGTTAATTGATGTAGACAGCATTAGACATGCTATATTCCAAAATCAAGCAGCAATTGATTTTTTGCTTTTACTGCGTGGGCATGGGTGCAAAGAATTTGACAGGTTATGTTGTATGAACTTAAGTGACCATTCCCGCTCTTCCATCCCTCCACTGCCCTGCACTGACTTGCTCGGCCATCCCCACCTTGACTTCCCCACCCATTTGTCCAGGCCCAGCCTTGCCTTCCCTTCTCCTTCTGGGACTCTCATTGCCTTGCCTACCTCCCCCTTGCCTTGCCTTGCCCTGTAAACACAGCAGTTGCCTTCTGTTGCCCTCAAAGCCCTCACTTGCCTTGCAGGACCTTGCTCACCCCTCCCCCACCTGGAATTTAAGACCCTTCTTTTCGTGACAATTCTTCAACTTGCCTTGCCCTGCCTGCTTCCCTCAGGAAGCCTTCAAGGCCTTCACATACCCGCAGTGTTTCAGGAGCATGGAAGAGGAAGCCCATAGGAGGTCACGTGAAGCCAGACCTGTCTGTCCCAGCAGCTTTTGCCTGGCATCAATTCTTGCATGTATGGAATTTTGGACAGGCAATCCACATTTGTCTTCTGGGCTCCGGAACCAAAATGACAGTTCTTCTGCATTGGAAGGAAAGCAGGTAGCCCCAGTGTTTTAGGTGCAGATTAGAGATGGTGCAGGTGAGAGCAAGGCCAGTCAAATCAGTCTTTCCTGGCCACTTCCGCCTGCCAGCAATCTATGAACCTCACCTGTCTTGCCTTGCTAAACCACCATTGCTGTGCATTCCCTTTCATGCCCATTCCCTACCCTAGACCTGCTTACTGCTTGTGTCTGCGACTGAATTCATGTCAAAGGCCCTGCCATATTTGGTCCTGTGCTTGTTGTGCATGTCCACGAGATAATGAAGAAAAGAGAATGAAGAAAACTTTCTTGCTTGACTCCACTTCCTCCTTCCGGTTTTCCTAGCACCTTCAGTTTCAACTCTGTGATTAAAACTTCCGGTCTCCCTAGCACACTCCGATTCAACTCTATGATACAAAACTTCCGGTCTTCCTAGCACCTTCAGTTTTAACTCTGTGGTTAAAACTTCCGGTCTCCCTAGCACATCCAATTTTTAACTCTGTCATACCAACTTCCGGCCTTCCTAGCACATCCGGTTTTTGTAACCAACTCTACTTTTGCTTGTATTGTAGCCTAAAAGACAGGCTACCTGAAACAGAGGCCAAGACAAATTAGGAGTATAAAAAGCAGACAATTTATTTAAGGCCTGCAGAGGCCTTAAAGGTAGATTCAGGCAAACAAAGTCCCCTGTCGGGGACGACACCCAAAATGGACCCCGAGTCACGAGCTCTTCACCTTTTATAAGTTCTGTTTCATTAGCATATTGGCCCTTAATTCTCCAATCGTACCCTCAGGTGATGATGTTAACCACCCCAGGCCTGCTCCCCCCATCTCACAGTTGTTTACATATTTTCAAGCCCTAAGGCAATGAATATGTCCTTGAATCTGTACTCAGAGAGTCTTGTTTTGGCTAAAGGTGCTGGGAACAGGGGATTTTAGCACTTTGTAAGAAGCACAGAACTACAGCAAGTTACAGCTACACGAAGAGTAAAAAACTAGAAATACCTGAAGGCATCAGTATAGCTCATTGTATTATTGCTTGAATTGCCATTGTTTGTTAGACAGCCTTGTCATTGTTTGCTAGCAGCCAATCTTAATGTGCCACAGTAATTATGAAAAGGTATAAGAGCAGCAGCAGCAGAGAATAATTAAGAGCTTCTTCTGGCTAATTCTAAACAAAACTCAGCTCCCACTTTTCACCATAGTTAAATAAAACTAGTGTTCTGGAAATGATCTTTCCTCTCCTTTGCGGTGGATGCCAGTCCCTATTGTCCCTACTGACTATATTTCACTTATCATTGTGGGATGGTTTTGGCACCTATGGAATGAATGCCTTTGGATAAAATGAAAATCCTGCAAATCAAAAGCCTCTTTGCATAAGGGGAAGATGAAGAAAGCAGAGAAGTTTTCAGATGTATCTTAGCTTGCTTTTTACATTAATTTTACCTTTGTTTCTGATGCCAAAGTGATTTTTGCCTTTTTACTTTTCTGTATTTGTGACCTTGCCAGTAGTTTTTCCCCAGCCAGAAAGACCAAACTCATTGCAGAGCTCCAAGCCCTGGAGGGCACAAGGCCCCTCTCCTGTCTTGCTTCTTCCTGGGAACCAAGCCTGACAACAAGATCTTCAAGACACATTTTAGTCAACAAGTCCAACTAGTACCAAGGGTGGGGGGGCTCCAGAGAAGGGGCTTGACCTGGGGGGAATTGCATCCCCACTTGTCCTCTGAATTGGTGCTTTTGATCAATGATGCTAATTTCCTAAAACCTAGAAGACTGTATTCAGCCGGGGGGAGGGGTGGGCGTTTGTGGATATTCTTCCTGGAACTGTCCCTGGAGCTCCAGTAAAGATCCACTTTTATCTAATCTCCTATACTGAAAGGATCTTGAGTTTCATTTCTAGGCTGAAAAAGGCAGCATTTCAGATGAGTTATTCTCCAGCTGCACTGTTACAAACACTGGAAAAATGAAAGACCGTTCACTTTAAGCACTCAAAACACAGCTCCTTCTACCCATATTCTCCCTACTGGAACTATAGGATCAGTCTTCTCTGTGGGTTTTGCCCTCCCTATCCATTCAAAGTCCCACATAGTCTTGCTTGTCAGGTGCCAAGCTATGGTATCCACCCCCCCCCCCCACCACGCCCCAGAAACCCGGTCTTATCGCCACTTGAGGTGATAGGAGCAGAAGCAAACAAGGAGGTTACTATCACTGTTCCAGGGGAATGGCACTGGTGCCAAGTACCCACTCCGCACTTACGTCGGCAGGAGTAATGGGTGGGAGCAGGAAGAGGGGGGAGGTAACTGCTCTTCTGTTTGTGATTTAACAGGATACCTGCAACCCATACACCCCCTGGAGCAAAACATCTGGGTGACCCTGGCTAAGGCAACTGGACAAGATCCCTTATGCCTTAGCACTGCTGCGCCTCAGAAGCCATTCACAAAGTGTCTGATCGGCATCCTTCTCACCACCCCTGAACTGCCACAGTTATGGAACAGCACCCCTGCCTCCTCAGCCTGCCCGGATACATTGTCTCCCCGTGGGAAATTCCCTGCTTTACCCCCACAGGAACTGCAGATTTTAGGCACCTTGAATGCACATAGCTGTACCACCTTCACATTTCTCAGCACAAGGAATAGCCCTATGGCTTGGTGGGTCAATGCCACAACACCATGCTACCCAAGTGTTTCACACCGGTGTAATTCAATCACAAACTAAAACTAACCTTGAGTTTTAGTATGCATATGCAACTCCCGCAGGGCATTTTCTTCATCTGTGCGGACTGAGCATGGACCAGAGTGCCAATGGCAATTAAAGGTGGTCCATCTACTTTGGGGAAAGTAACCCTCTTTTCTCTAAAGATGACAATTGCACTATGGAGCCAACAAAACTGAACTCACCACTCTCATACTCACAGCATACATGCTTTTACTTCTGCCTGCAGAGATACAGCTGAGTTCTGGAACACTGCCAAGATAATCACTGCCTCTTCATCGGCTCCTGGGCTTGCAAGTGCACAAGGCCTCAGGAGCCTGAACAAACCTGGCTGTTGGTTGGCCAAGTTTAGTAATGCTACCAGCATAGCGATAGCTGACTTGTTAATTGATGTAGACAGCATTAGACATGCTATATTCCAAAATCAAGCAGCAATTGATTTTTTGCTTTTACTGCGTGGGCATGGGTGCAAAGAATTTGACAGGTTATGTTGTATGAACTTAAGTGACCATTCCCGCTCTTCCATCCCTCCACTGCCCTGCACTGATTTGCTCAGCCATCCCCACCTTGACTTCCCCACCCATTTGTCCAGGCCCAGCCTTGCCTTCCCTTCCCTTCTTTTTCTAGAACTCTCATTGTCTTGCTTATCTCTCCCTTGCCTTGCCTTGCCCTGTAAATGCAGCAGTTGCCTTCTGTTGCCCTCAAAGCCTTCACTTGCCTTGCAGGACCTTGCTCACCCCTCCCCCACCTGGAATTCAAGACCCCTCTTTTCGTGGCATTTCTTCAACTTGCCTTGCCCTGCCTGCTTCCCTCAGGAAGCCTTCAAGGCCTTCACATACCCGCAGCGTTTCAGGAGCATGGAAGAGGAAGCCCATAGGAGCCAAACCCGTCTGTCCCAGCAGCTTTTTTCTGGCATCAATTCTTGCATGTACAGGATTTTGGACTGGCAATCCACATTTGTCTTCTGAGCTCTGGGACCAAGATGACAGTTCTTCTGCATTGGAAGGAAAGCAGGTAGCCCCAGTGTTTTAGGTGCAGATTAGAGCTGGCACAGGTGAGAGCAAGACTGTTATTATACACTCAATTGTGGGTTTTACATTATGAGCAAAGGTAATTAAGGCAACAGATACAACTACAGGTGCAATACATAAGAGAAAGAGAACAGTACTTTAAAAATATACAGATCATTAACCATTTAACTATTAGCTACTACCCAGAGTCCACAATCACGGGAGAGTCCCATTTTACAGGTGAGACTTGAAGACCTTTCCCGGGCAAGGTTGTCAAGTTTACCTGAAAAGGGGTTCCAGCTCTCCAAGCCCAATTGGTGAGCCAAAATGACTCAATTGCAGTTTTAGGGTAGAAACATCTGGGATTCAAGATTCAGTACCCGATCAGCTTAGGGCCAGGGCTTGGCCAGAGTCCAGGCCTTACCTGAGAGGGTCTCTCTAAATCTTCTAAACAAGCTTCTATTAATATCAATTCTTTAAAGCAATATACTTCTTGCAGATCGGCGTTGTGGTTTAGTTTTAACTAAATAATCAATGGTACCATAAACAAATTACAAATAGCTGTGAACAAAGAGACACATATGTATAGCATCAAATAATGTTTTCTGGGTAATGCTCTCTGTAAAAGCTTAGTAAATTCATATCATTACTTTAACAACACATCTAGAATTTCATGTTTTGACAGAACTTAAACTTTAACTTCACTTAAAATTAAGATAAATCTAACAGAGCTTAAAGTTAACATCATTGAAAGCAAAAATTAATGTCAAGCACTTAAAAAATAAGTCCTATCTCATAGGTGCCTCTACCCAGACTTACATGCTGATAAAATACAAATTAACAGAGACAATTCACACACATGTACAGGAAAACAAAATTAAACTTGCCTTTGTTAAAGTTATTACGGGGCTAACTGACTCTTAGGCCACAAAATGCTTTACAGAATTGGCCTCAGGATGCTACTCAGCCAGTTCTGGCTCTGAGGCAGCAAGTTACACCCCTCTGCCAGCTGTTACAAATTCACTAAACAACACCACCACTCACAAACATGGAAATTTTCTTCACTCGACTACAAGCGTCTGTTTTCTCTTTTCTTTCTTTCAGAGGTTACCAAAATTCAACTTCTTAATCAAACTGAAAACCAACAGACTTTACATAAATTTTGATCAACTTAAAGTTGACAGGTCTGACTTATAAACTCAAAAGGCATAAAAGACTCAAACAACATTCTTAGTACATTTGCTGCAGCACTTTCACACTTGTATGCACACAGATACTGATTAAGGTATACCTATGGAAAGAAAAATAGTCCTTTGAATTCAGTGAGGTAGTCACTCTGAATGCCTTTGCATTCTTTTAACTTTAAATTTACTAAAATTAGATACAAGATTAAGAGTATACCTTAAGAGTTTTAGATACAGCAGAATTTAACTTATTTTGACTTTCTTCGCACAAGAAACTACTGAAAATTCATCATACAGCAGTTAAACATTTGCAAATAATATCAAGAAATAAATCTAAAGTGTGGCAGATTTACAGTCATGTGGAAAATGCCTGTTCACTCCTCTAAGATAAATGTAAGTTTATTAAGATGTTTTCGAGATGCAGCTTTACTCACAGGGATGATAGCACTGCATGTTCTTGGAAAATTGCATTTAAGACCTGCTTAACTTGCTGATGGTAAGACAGCTTTCTGTAAAAATAATTACAAACGGTTTGAGATGTAAAGCACATGTGTCTACATGGCAAAAACAATTGTATTTAAATTGTCTTATTAAAGCTGTATAGGCAGACAGGTAAAGCTGGCACCACGCTACATGTTTTTACAGTAGAGGATCGTGAGCTAATTATATTCGATTCCCAAACAGCTTCTGCAGATAACAAACATGGAGTTAGGCCTAGTATAGGCCCCACCCTCAGCCTGCCCAGATACCTTGTCTCCCCGTGGGAAATTCCCTGCTTTACCCCCACAGGAACTGCAGATTTTAGGCACCTTGAATGCACATAGCTGTACCACCTTCACATTTCTCAGCACAAGGAATAGCCCTATGGCTTGGTGGGTCAATGCCACAACACCATGCTACCCAAGTGTTTCACACCGGTGTAATTCAATCACAAACTAAAACTAACCTTGAGTTTTAGTATACATATGCAACTCCCGCAGGGCATTTTCTTAATCTGTGCGGACTGAGCATGGACCAGAGTGCCAATGGCAATTAAAGGTGGTCCATCTACTTTGGGGAAAGTAACCCTCTTTTCTCTAAAGATGACAATTGCACTATGGAGCCAACAAAACTGAACTCACCACTCTCATACTCACAGCATACATGCTTTTACTTCTGCCTGCAGAGATACAGCTGAGTTCTGGAACACTGCCACTTCATCGGCTCCTGGGCTTGCAAGTGCACAAGGCCTCAGGAGCCTGAACAAACCTGGCTGTTGGTTGGCCAAGTTTAGTAATGCTACCAGCATAGCGATAGCTGACTCGTTAATTGATGTAGACAGCATTAGACATGCTATATTCCAAAATCAAGCAGCAATTGATTTTTTGCTTTTACTGCGTGGGCATGGGTGCAAAGAATTTGACAGGTTATGTTGTATGAACTTAAGTGACCATTCCCGCTCTTCCATCCCTCCACTGCCCTGCACTGACTTGCTCGGCCATCCCCACCTTGACTTCCCCACCCATTTGTCCAGGCCCAGCCTTGCCTTCCCTTCTCCTTCTGGGACTCTCATTGCCTTGCCTACCTCCCCCTTGCCTTGCCTTGCCCTGTAAACACAGCAGTTGCCTTCTGTTGCCCTCAAAGCCCTCACTTGCCTTGCAGGACCTTGCTCACCCCTCCCCCACCTGGAATTTAAGACCCTTCTTTTCGTGACAATTCTTCAACTTGCCTTGCCCTGCCTGCTTCCCTCAGGAAGCCTTCAAGGCCTTCACATACCCGCAGTGTTTCAGGAGCATGGAAGAGGAAGCCCATAGGAGGTCACGTGAAGCCAGACCTGTCTGTCCCAGCAGCTTTTGCCTGGCATCAATTCTTGCATGTATGGAATTTTGGACAGGCAATCCACATTTGTCTTCTGGGCTCCGGAACCAAAATGACAGTTCTTCTGCATTGGAAGGAAAGCAGGTAGCCCCAGTGTTTTAGGTGCAGATTAGAGATGGTGCAGGTGAGAGCAAGGCCAGTCAAATCAGTCTTTCCTGGCCACTTCCGCCTGCCAGCAATCTATGAACCTCACCTGTCTTGCCTTGCTAAACCACCATTGCTGTGCATTCCCTTTCATGCCCATTCCCTACCCTAGACCTGCTTACTGCTTGTGTCTGCGACTGAATTCATGTCAAAGGCCCTGCCATATTTGGTCCTGTGCTTGTTGTGCATGTCCACGAGATAATGAAGAAAAGAGAATGAAGAAAACTTTCTTGCTTGACTCCACTTCCTCCTTCCGGTTTTCCTAGCACCTTCAGTTTCAACTCTGTGATTAAAACTTCCGGTCTCCCTAGCACACTCCGATTCAACTCTATGATACAAAACTTCCGGTCTTCCTAGCACCTTCAGTTTTAACTCTGTGGTTAAAACTTCCGGTCTCCCTAGCACATCCAATTTTTAACTCTGTCATACCAACTTCCGGCCTTCCTAGCACATCCGGTTTTTGTAACCAACTCTACTTTTGCTTGTATTGTAGCCTAAAAGACAGGCTACCTGAAACAGAGGCCAAGACAAATTAGGAGTATAAAAAGCAGACAATTTATTTAAGGCCTGCAGAGGCCTTAAAGGTAGATTCAGGCAAACAAAGTCCCCTGTCGGGGACGACACCCAAAATGGACCCCGAGTCACGAGCTCTTCACCTTTTATAAGTTCTGTTTCATTAGCATATTGGCCCTTAATTCTCCAATCGTACCCTCAGGTGATGATGTTAACCACCCCAGGCCTGCTCCCCCCATCTCACAGTTGTTTACATATTTTCAAGCCCTAAGGCAATGAATATGTCCTTGAATCTGTACTCAGAGAGTCTTGTTTTGGCTAAAGGTGCTGGGAACAGGGGATTTTAGCACTTTGTAAGAAGCACAGAACTACAGCAAGTTACAGCTACACGAAGAGTAAAAAACTAGAAATACCTGAAGGCATCAGTATAGCTCATTGTATTATTGCTTGAATTGCCATTGTTTGTTAGACAGCCTTGTCATTGTTTGCTAGCAGCCAATCTTAATGTGCCACAGTAATTATGAAAAGGTATAAGAGCAGCAGCAGCAGAGAATAATTAAGAGCTTCTTCTGGCTAATTCTAAACAAAACTCAGCTCCCACTTTTCACCACAGTTAAATAAAACTAGTGTTCTGGAAATGATCTTTCCTCTCCTTTGCGGTGGATGCCAGTCCCTATTGTCCCTACTGACTATATTTCACTTATCATTGTGGGATGGTTTTGGCACCTATGGAATGAATGCCTTTGGATAAAATGAAAATCCTGCAAATCAAAAGCCTCTTTGCATAAGGGGAAGATGAAGAAAGCAGAGAAGTTTTCAGATGTATCTTAGCTTGCTTTTTACATTAATTTTACCTTTGTTTCTGATGCCAAAGTGATTTTTGCCTTTTTACTTTTCTGTATTTGTGACCTTGCCAGTAGTTTTTCCCCAGCCAGAAAGACCAAACTCATTGCAGAGCTCCAAGCCCTGGAGGGCACAAGGCCCCTCTCCTGTCTTGCTTCTTCCTGGGAACCAAGCCTGACAACAAGATCTTCAAGACACATTTTAGTCAACAAGTCCAACTAGTACCAAGGGTGGGGGGGCTCCAGAGAAGGGGCTTGACCTGGGGGGAATTGCATCCCCACTTGTCCTCTGAATTGGTGCTTTTGATCAATGATGCTAATTTCCTAAAACCTAGAAGACTGTATTCAGCCGGGGGGAGGGGTGGGCGTTTGTGGATATTCTTCCTGGAACTGTCCCTGGAGCTCCAGTAAAGATCCACTTTTATCTAATCTCCTATACTGAAAGGATCTTGAGTTTCATTTCTAGGCTGAAAAAGGCAGCATTTCAGATGAGTTATTCTCCAGCTGCACTGTTACAAACACTGGAAAAATGAAAGACCGTTCACTTTAAGCACTCAAAACACAACTCCTTCTACCCATATTCTCCCTACTGGAACTATAGGATCAGTCTTCTCTGTGGGTTTTGCCCTCCCTATCCATTCAAAGTCCCACATAGTCTTGCTTGTCAGGTGCCAAGCTATGGTATCCACCCCCCCCCCCCACCACGCCCCAGAAACCCGGTCTTATCGCCACTTGAGGTGATAGGAGCAGAAGCAAACAAGGAGGTTACTATCACTGTTCCAGGGGAATGGCACTGGTGCCAAGTACCCACTCCGCACTTACGTCGGCAGGAGTAATGGGTGGGAGCAGGAAGAGGGGGGAGGTAACTGCTCTTCTGTTTGTGATTTAACAGGATACCTGCAACCCATACACCCCCTGGAGCAAAACATCTGGGTGACCCTGGCTAAGGCAACTGGACAAGATCCCTTATGCCTTAGCACTGCTGCGCCTCAGAAGCCATTCACAAAGTGTCTGATCGGCATCCTTCTCACCACCCCTGAACTGCCACAGTTATGGAACAGCACCCCTGCCTCCTCAGCCTGCCCGGATACATTGTCTCCCCGTGGGAAATTCCCTGCTTTACCCCCACAGGAACTGCAGATTTTAGGCACCTTGAATGCACATAGCTGTACCACCTTCACATTTCTCAGCACAAGGAATAGCCCTATGGCTTGGTGGGTCAATGCCACAACACCATGCTACCCAAGTGTTTCACACCGGTGTAATTCAATCACAAACTAAAACTAACCTTGAGTTTTAGTATGCATATGCAACTCCCGCAGGGCATTTTCTTCATCTGTGCGGACTGAGCATGGACCAGAGTGCCAATGGCAATTAAAGGTGGTCCATCTACTTTGGGGAAAGTAACCCTCTTTTCTCTAAAGATGACAATTGCACTATGGAGCCAACAAAACTGAACTCACCACTCTCATACTCACAGCATACATGCTTTTACTTCTGCCTGCAGAGATACAGCTGAGTTCTGGAACACTGCCAAGATAATCACTGCCTCTTCATCAGCTCCTGGGCTTGCAAGTGCACAAGGCCTCAGGAGCCTGAACAAACCTGGCTGTTGGTTGGCCAAGTTTAGTAATGCTACCAGCATAGCGATAGCTGACTTGTTAATTGATGTAGACAGCATTAGACATGCTATATTCCAAAATCAAGCAGCAATTGATTTTTTGCTTTTACTGCGTGGGCATGGGTGCAAAGAATTTGACAGGTTATGTTGTATGAACTTAAGTGACCATTCCCGCTCTTCCATCCCTCCACTGCCCTGCACTGATTTGCTCAGCCATCCCCACCTTGACTTCCCCACCCATTTGTCCAGGCCCAGCCTTGCCTTCCCTTCCCTTCTTTTTCTAGAACTCTCATTGTCTTGCTTATCTCTCCCTTGCCTTGCCTTGCCCTGTAAATGCAGCAGTTGCCTTCTGTTGCCCTCAAAGCCTTCACTTGCCTTGCAGGACCTTGCTCACCCCTCCCCCACCTGGAATTCAAGACCCCTCTTTTCGTGGCATTTCTTCAACTTGCCTTGCCCTGCCTGCTTCCCTCAGGAAGCCTTCAAGGCCTTCACATACCCGCAGCGTTTCAGGAGCATGGAAGAGGAAGCCCATAGGAGCCAAACCCGTCTGTCCCAGCAGCTTTTTTCTGGCATCAATTCTTGCATGTACAGGATTTTGGACTGGCAATCCACATTTGTCTTCTGAGCTCTGGGACCAAGATGACAGTTCTTCTGCATTGGAAGGAAAGCAGGTAGCCCCAGTGTTTTAGGTGCAGATTAGAGCTGGCACAGGTGAGAGCAAGACTGTTATTATACACTCAATTGTGGGTTTTACATTATGAGCAAAGGTAATTAAGGCAACAGATACAACTACAGGTGCAATACATAAGAGAAAGAGAACAGTACTTTAAAAATATACAGATCATTAACCATTTAACTATTAGCTACTACCCAGAGTCCACAATCACGGGAGAGTCCCATT
This sequence comes from Acanthiza pusilla, assembly GCA_036630365.1. Lineage (NCBI taxonomy): Eukaryota > Metazoa > Chordata > Aves > Passeriformes > Acanthizidae > Acanthiza > Acanthiza pusilla. The sequence goes on from JAXCHO010000123.1 coordinate 219,407, forward strand.
TTACAGGTGAGACTTGAAGACCTTTCCCGGGCAAGGTTGTCAAGTTTACCTGAAAAGGGGTTCCAGCTCTCCAAGCCCAATTGGTGAGCCAAAATGACTCAATTGCAGTTTTAGGGTAGAAACATCTGGGATTCAAGATTCAGTACCCGATCAGCTTAGGGCCAGGGCTTGGCCAGAGTCCAGGCCTTACCTGAGAGGGTCTCTCTAAATCTTCTAAACAAGCTTCTATTAATATCAATTCTTTAAAGCAATATACTTCTTGCAGATCGGTGTTGTGGTTTAGTTTTAACTAAATAATCAATGGTACCATAAACAAATTACAAATAGCTGTGAACAAAGAGACACATATGTATAGCATCAAATAATGTTTTCTGGGTAATGCTCTCTGTAAAAGCTTAGTAAATTCATATCATTACTTTAACAACACATCTAGAATTTCATGTTTTGACAGAACTTAAACTTTAACTTCACTTAAAATTAAGATAAATCTAACAGAGCTTAAAGTTAACATCATTGAAAGCAAAAATTAATGTCAAGCACTTAAAAAATAAGTCCTATCTCATAGGTGCCTCTACCCAGACTTACATGCTGATAAAATACAAATTAACAGAGACAATTCACACACATGTACAGGAAAACAAAATTAAACTTGCCTTTGTTAAAGTTATTACGGGGCTAACTGACTCTTAGGCCACAAAATGCTTTACAGAATTGGCCTCAGGATGCTACTCAGCCAGTTCTGGCTCTGAGGCAGCAAGTTACACCCCTCTGCCAGCTGTTACAAATTCACTAAACAACACCACCACTCACAAACATGGAAATTTTCTTCACTCGACTACAAGCGTCTGTTTTCTCTTTTCTTTCTTTCAGAGGTTACCAAAATTCAACTTCTTAATCAAACTGAAAACCAACAGACTTTACATAAATTTTGATCAACTTAAAGTTGACAGGTCTGACTTATAAACTCAAAAGACATAAAAGACTCAAACAACATTCTTAGTACATTTGCTGCAGCACTTTCACACTTGTACGCACACAGATACTGATTAAGGTATACCTATGGAAAGAAAAATAGTCCTTTGAATTCAGTGAGGTAGTCACTCTGAATGCCTTTGCATTCTTTTAACTTTAAATTTACTAAAATTAGATACAAGATTAAGAGTATACCTTAAGAGTTTTAGATACAGCAGAATTTAACTTATTTTGACTTTCTTCGCACAAGAAACTACTGAAAATTCATCATACAGCAGTTAAACATTTGCGAATATCAAGAAATAATTCTAAAGTATGGCAGATTTACAGTCATGTGGAAAATGCCTGTTCACTCCTCTAAGATAAATGTAAGTTTATTAAGATGTTTTTGAGATGCAGCTTTACTCACAGGGATGATAGCACTGCACGTTCTTGGAAAATTGCATTTAAGACCTGCTTAACTTGCTGATGGTAGGACAGCTTTCTGTAAAAATAATTACAAACGGTTTGAGATGTAAAGCACATGTGTCTACATGGCAAAAACAATTGCATTTAAATTGTCTTATTAAAGCTGTATAGGCAGACAGGTAAAGCTGGCACCACGCTACATGTTTTTACAGTAGAGGATCGTGAGCTAATTATATTCGATTTCCAAACAGCTTCTGCAGATAACAAACATGGAGTTAGGCCAAGTATAGGCCTCACCCTCAGCCTGCCCAGATACATTGTCTCCCCGTGGGAAATTCCCTGCTTTACCCCCACAGGAACTGCAGATTTTAGGCACCTTGAATGCACATAGCTGTACCACCTTCACATTTCTCAGCACAAGGAATAGCCCTATGGCTTGGTGGGTCAATGCCACAACACCATGCTACCCAAGTGTTTCACACCGGTGTAATTCAATCACAAACTAAAACTAACCTTGAGTTTTAGTATGCATATGCAACTCCCGCAGGGCATTTTCTTCATCTGTGCGGACTGAGCATGGACCAGAGTGCCAATGGCAATTAAAGGTGGTCCATCTACTTTGGGGAAAGTAACCCTCTTTTCTCTAAAGATGACAATTGCACTATGGAGCCAACAAAACTGAACTCACCACTCTCATACTCACAGCATACATGCTTTTACTTCTGCCTGCAGAGATACAGCTGAGTTCTGGAACACTGCCAAGATAATCACTGCCTCTTCATCGGCTCCTGGGCTTGCAAGTGCACAAGGCCTCAGGAGCCTGAACAAACCTGGCTGTTTGTTGGCCAAGTTTAGTAATGCTACCAGCATAGCGATAGCTGACTTGTTAATTGATGTAGACAGCATTAGACATGCTATATTCCAAAATCAAGCAGCAATTGATTTTTTGCTTTTACTGCGTGGGCATGGGTGCAAAGAATTTGACAGGTTATGTTGTATGAACTTAAGTGACCATTCCCGCTCTTCCATCCCTCCACTGCCCTGCACTGATTTGCTCAGCCATCCCCACCTTGACTTCCCCACCCATTTGTCCAGGCCCAGCCTTGCCTTCCCTTCCCTTCTTTTTCTAGAACTCTCATTGTCTTGCTTATCTCTCCCTTGCCTTGCCTTGCCCTGTAAATGCAGCAGTTGCCTTCTGTTGCCCTCAAAGCCTTCACTTGCCTTGCAGGACCTTGCTCACCCCTCCCCCACCTGGAATTCAAGACCCCTCTTTTCGTGGCATTTCTTCAACTTGCCTTGCCCTGCCTGCTTCCCTCAGGAAGCCTTCAAGGCCTTCACATACCCGCAGCGTTTCAGGAGCACGGAAGAGGAAGCCCATAGGAGCCAAACCCGTCTGTCCCAGCAGCTTTTTTCTGGCATCAATTCTTGCATGTACAGAATTTTGGACTGGCAATCCACATTTGTCTTCTGAGCTCTGGGACCAAGATGACAGTTCTTCTGCATTGGAAGGAAAGCAGGTAGCCCCAGTGTTTTAGGTGCAGATTAGAGCTGGCACAGGTGAGAGCAAGACCAGTCAAGTCAGTCTTTCCTGGCCGCTTTTGTCTACCAGCAGCTGCCTTGCCTTGGCAACCCAAGAGTTTCCTCTTCTTGCCCTGCTAAACCTCCATGGCTTTGAGTTCTCTTCTGTGCCCATGCCCCACCTGGCTACAGCTTTCCTCCAGGGCCTTGCTTTGCCTACTCCTTCCTGTTTCTGCCTGGCCTACCCATCACTGGGCTTACCTTCTTATGCCTAGCCTTGCCTCTAACTTCTGGACCTTCTCTTGCCTACCACTCCATTTGCTTTCCCCTCACTGCTCTGGCCTTGTCTACCTCCCCCTTGACTTGCCTCCAATTGCCTACACTTGCCTTGTATTGCCTTGCCTGCATGGAAGGCAAGGTAAAGAGTGGTAGGCAAGGCAAAGCAAAGCAAGGACGATGTAGGCAGGGCAAGGGAAGGCAGATGCAAGAAAGGCAAGCAAAGCAAGAGGAGGCTAGGAAAAACTGGGCAAGGTAGAGAAGGCAAGTCCCAGCCAAAAGACTCAGAGTGCCTTTCCTTGAGAAGCAAAGGCCATAGTGCCAGTGTCAGTGGAGCAGAAGGAAAGGTACCATGGGGAGGTACAGTCCAGCAAGACATTTCTCTCCTGGCCCCTTCTGGGTAGGAGTAATTGTTGGACGTATGCAATACTGGAGGTGCTATGCAACTTTGGCTTGGTAAGCTCCTGAAGGAGAATGGCAAGGCTTTTTCATGGGAAGGAAAGCACGCAACCCCAGCGCTGGAGGCGCAGAGAAGAAGCTGCCCAGTGGAGGTCCGGGGCACCAGCTGCTTTCTGTCCTGACATATCTGGTGTGGAAGCATTGCTTCAGTTTGTACACTTTACGGACATGGAATCCATCTTTGGAAGGTGGCCTCTTGAAAGATTCAGTTTGGCAGGTGGTTTCCGCATCTCAGAAGTGGCCTTCTGAAATTCTGACAACACCATCTTTTGGACAAGGTAAACCGCTCTGCTCAGTCTTGGTGGGTAGCCTACCTAGCAGCCTAGGTAATGCTGAGGAACAGTGTTCTGGCACCTTTGCATGGGATCAGTCCCTGGATGTTCTGTATTTTGGAGGAGGGGATGCCATTTCATTGGAGATGGGCTTCTAATTCCTCTCTTTTGCAAAGGAAACAACTTTGCATGTGTACATTGGTTGGTCTTAGTGAATTTTAAGACTTTTGCCCATAGGCAGTTCTCTGGCTTTGCGCTGTTGAACTGTCAGTGGGAATGCAAACGCCAGGCTGTTGAGCTTTTTGTCCTGGTCCCGTTCATGTGGGAGCAGCTCCCCTCCATGGTGCTGGACCTGACTGGATGCAGACTCAGTGAGACTGCAGGGTTAGGATGGTAGCAAGAGCTGAGAAGGAAAGGGCCGATAGCAGGGTGTGTGCTGGTACCTCGACGGGTGCAGTTGAAGTTGTCGGCAGCAAGAGCTTTCTCAGCTGGCATCTTTGTGAGCTCTGCTTTTGCCAGATGTTCTCAAGTTTGTAGCCAGATTCTTGTGAGAGTGAAAAGAATTTTTAAGGCAAAGGCCACTAGAGTGTGGTGCAAATAAGAGTTTGCAGTTGGAAGGGGAAGATCAAAGCAATCTTTTGGGGCTGACAGATGAGTTGAGAGCAGGCACCTTTCCAACTTGGCTGTGGAATTGGGCGGCTTCCGAGCTGGACACAGCGCGATACCTTTAAAAGCAAGTCGAGAGTGCCATCGTGATGCCTTTGAATATTTCTAGTTTTCCTCTTAATGCATCTGTAACTTACTGCAGTTTAGTGCTTCTTACTAAGTGCTAAAATGCTCTGTTCCCAGCACCTTCAACCAAAACAAGGCTCTCTGAACACAGATTCAAGGACATATTCGCTGCCTTGGGGCCTGAAAATATGTAAACAACTGTAAGATGAAGGGGGGCAGGCCTGGGGTGGTGAACATTGTCACCTGAGGGTATGATTGGAGAATTAAGGGCCAATATGCTAATGAAACAGAACTTATAAAATGTGAAGGGCTCATGACCCAGTGTGCATTTCGGGTGTGGTCCCTGGGGGGGACGTTCGTTTGCCCGGAGTGTACCTTGAAGGCCTCGAATAAATTTATCCGCATTTTATACTCCTAATTTGTTTTGGCTTCTCTTTTAGGCATCAGTTTTGGCACCCCACGAAGGGACAGAAGGTCTCTCTCCAAACCCCTCTGGGCCAGCACTCCCTCTGCCAGCCTGGACGGTACCGGAGACCAAGGACCCAGTACAGAAGCACGTGAGTAGGCGTATAAACAGCGGTGTTCTGTGGTGAGGAGAAAATCTCCTATAATTCGTTTGGCGCGTGGGATAAGGAGTGCCGTTGTTCACGTAAGTTTCGGCAGTGCAGCACTGCAGTGACAAACGTTGGCCTCGGGCCAGCGTGTGGCGTGGTGAGTAAGCTCAGTGCCAGTATACAAGAGACGGCTGGTTCGATTCCTGCTTTAGCTTTTGCAGTTAGACTCTAAGTGTGCGACTTCCCCCGTTCAAAATTTAGACATGGGGTGTCATTTTTCAAGTGGAAGCTCTATTCCAATTTCTGAGAATTCCCCATTAGAGCTAGCACTAAAGAACTGGCGAACGCTAGCCGGCAAGCATACTTATCTTATAAAAGCAGAATTGATCAGGCTATCCCAACGTGTTTGGCCCACCTATGAGCTTGAGGAAGACCAGACATGGCCTACAGATGGTAGTTTAGATGAGAAATTGATATCAAACCTGATAGCTCGCCTACGAAAAGACCATTACAGTATGGAAATTGAATATGCAAAGCTCTTTAGACTTCTATCACGGGACGAAAAGTTACAGAGACCCGAGACAGAACATCATATAATGGTTTTAAGGAAGAAAAAGAAAGAGAATATAAAGAAAAAGACTCTTCCTAACCCCAGGGGGGGGGGTGTAGCAGAAATGGATTTGTTAGCTCCCGCGTTAAGAACTGGGACCTCAGCGGCGCCGGGCCCGGCCCCGCTGCCCCCCCCTCCCCCGCCGCCTCCTTCGGGGGCAGCTGCGGGTGGGGGTGGGGCCTCGGCGGCCGCTGGGTCAGGGACTGTGGGTTCCTCGGTTGTCTCGGACTCTCCTTCGCCGTCCCCGCCTCAGGCTCGTTCCCCCTCTGGGAAAGCTGCCGACAAAGATGAGACCCCAGCCGCGCCGCTGATAAAGAAAGAGGGGGAGGAAAAGGCAGATACCTGTAAGCCCCCACCACCCCCTGTAGGGGAGACAGAAACCCTGGTGAAACCAGATACTTCGGGCTGGCTTTGGCCCCTGCTCCCGCCTTCGCCCCCCTCCCCTCCTCGAGTTTCTCCCGGGCCGGGGGAGGTGGGAGGATCCGGCCCACGACCTGCGGCGCCGCCCCTGGGGGCAGTGCCGGAGGCGAAACCGGGCGGCTGGAGGCGGGGTTCCCCAGCCCGGCCACCGTCGGGGATAGAATACTGGAGGCGGGAACAAGAGTACCCGCCCCGGCCACCTTCGGGAATAGAATATTGGGGAGGGGAGCAAGATTTCCCGGCCCCACCACCGCCGGGGGCAGGGCCGGGTGGCTGGTGGAGGGGCCCCCCGGCCCGGCCTCCTTTGGGGCCAGAGCGTTGGGGGTGGAGACGGGATTTCCCGCCTCCGCCGGGGGCAGGACTAGAAGACTGGGGGTGGGCTCCGATGCCTGCCGTGTCCGCGCCGCCGCCCCCGCCGGGGCCGGAGCGGGGCGGCCCCGGGCGGGCTTTTTCGCCCGTCGCGTCCGCGCCACCGCCACCGGGGGCGGAGGGGGGCGGTTCCGGGCGGGCCCCCTCGCCTGTTGCGTCCGCGCCGCCGCCACCGGGAGCGGAGGGGGCCGGCTCTGAGCGAGGTCCCTCGCCTGTTGCATCCCCGCCGCCCCCGCCGGGGGCGGACGGGGCCGGCTCCGGGCGGGCTTCCTCGCCCGTTGTGTCTGCGCCGCCTCCGGCCCTGTCGGGCGCGGGGCAGTGCTGTTGCCGACCGCCCCCGCCCCCGCCGGGTACCGAACCATGCGGTTGCAGACAAACCCCGGCGGCTGCTCCGCCCTTGCCGCCGCCGGGCAAGACACAATGTTGTTGCAAGCACACTCCGGCGCCTGCTCCGTCGCTGCCGCCACCGGGCACGGTACAATGCTGTTGCACCCACACCCGGTCCTGCAGCGTTCGGACAGGCAGCTGTAAAATGACAGGCTCAACAGAGACCGACAGTAGTGTTAGTTCAGAGATCTCCTCTGACGAGGAAGATCATAAGACAACTAGACGAAGAAGGGGTAAAATAGCCAAGAAGGCTATAAGAGAACGGAGCCCCATAGCAAAGAGGACGAGAGCTAAAAAGAAAGAAGAGCCAGTTTTGCAAGCTCCCCTGAGACAGGCTGCCGGGAACCAGGGACCCATGTATGTTAAGGTTCCATTCTCCCTTGGAGAATTAGAACAGTGGAAATCCATTGTTGGGACATACAAAGAAAATCCGGACAAGGTTGCTGCATTAGTGCAGAGAGCAATTTCGACACAGAATCCTGATTGGAATGACTTAAAAGCGATGTTGGAGACGTTGCTTGATCCAATTGAAAAGGAGATGGTTTACAAAGCTATTCAGGCTTCTGTGGATTCGCAGATAGCAGGTGGAACGCTTCAGGGTACCACCGCGGAAATCTTCCCAATGGAAGATCCACGCTGGGACCCAAATATTCCGGATCACATGGCTAGGCTAAAGCGATACCAGAATTTCGTGATATATGGGTTAAAGCATGGTGTTCCAAAGGCTTTAAATTTGTCAAAGTTGTATGAAATAAAACAAGATCTAGATGAATCTCCCACTGATTTCCTAAATAGGCTAAGGGAAGCTGCAGTCAAATACACAAATATAGACCCTGATTCAGCTAATGGAAGAGCACATCTAAGTTATGTATTTGTAGGCCAATCTAGCAGCGATATAAGGAGAAAACTACAAAAGCTAGAAGGAGAGCAAGACCTAACCAGATTGTTAAACGTAGCTTGGAAGACATATCGAGACAGAGATTCTAGCAGCAAAGTTAAGCAATCTAGTAAAAAAGGTAGCCAGGAGAAGTCATCCAAGAGTACCTCTCCACCCCAGGACAAAGATCAGTGTGCCTTTTGTAAGGAAAAAGGACATTGGAAAAAAGACTGTCCTAAGTTAAAAAAGAAATCCTCGGTTCCCCAGTTGGCTGTGGAACCAGGGTCAGAATCGGGATCAGGATCAGATTCAGAATGAAGGGGACCGAAGGCTTCTTCCCCAGCAGAGCCTTTGGTTATAGCTAAGCTGGGGAAAGATGATGTTGAATTTTTGGTAGATTCCGGAGCGGCATATTCTGTGTTAAATACCTTAGAAGGGAAACTGAGTCGAGATACTGTGAAAGTTATTGGAGCTACAGGGGTAACCGAAACGCGGCCTTTCTTCAAACCCCTAAAATTCAAACTGGGGAAGCACTGGGTAACTCATCAATTTCTTTATATGCCTAACTCCCCCAAACCATTGCTTGGGAGGGATTTACTGGAAAAACTGGAAGCCGAAATTAAGTTTAGAAAGGGGCAGGGTGTACAAGTCATAATTCCTGAGTCTAAATTTGTCGAAGTTGCTGCACTTTTTGTACAGGAAAAATGTGGTGAAATCCCTGCTGAAGTTGAAAATGCTGTTAATCCAATAGTGTGGGCCAGTGATGTTCCAGGAAGATCCACACGAGCAGAACCGGTGAGTATTGCACTTAAACCAGGAGCAATACAGGTGAGACAAAAACAATACCCTTTAAAAGTGGAAAGTCGTAGAGGACTGGTGCCTATAATTGAAAAGTTCCTTAAATTTGGGTTGCTAGTAGAATGTAAATCCAAGTACAACACGCCCATCTTACCGGTAAAGAAAGCAGATGGCAAGAGTTACAGATTAGTGCAAGATTTGAGGGCAATCAACAAGATCACTGAGGATATACATTCAGTTGTATCGAACCCTTACACTCTTTTAAGCACACTGACGAATGAACTGGGGTGGTTCACAGTTTTAGACCTCAAAGATGCCTTCTTCTGTATTCCAATTCACAAGGATAGCCAGGAACTCTTTGCCTTTGAATGGGAAAACCCTGACACAGGAAGGAAGACACAGCTCACCTGGACAGTCTTGCCCCAAGGATTCAAGAATAGCCCAACTATATTTGGCCACCAGCTGTCAAAGGAACTAGAAGACTGGAGGAGACAAGAACCAGAGGGAGAAGTTCTTCAGTATGTTGACGACCTCTTAATTGCAGCCAAAACGCGACACGACTGCATCAAGCTCACTGTAAGTCTTTTAAACTATCTGGGAACAGGCGGGTATCGTGTCTCTAAAGAAAAGGCACAGATTGCCAAGGAAACAGTAGTTTACTTGGGCCTAGAAATTGTCCGTGGCCATCGACAACTCAGCAAAGAACGGAAGGAAGCCATCTGCCGCCTTCCACAGCCTGACACTGTGAGAGAAATGCAGGCCTTCCTTGGAATGGTAGGCTGGTGCCGTCTTTGGATTGCAAATTATGGACTACTGGTAAAACCTCTGTATGAGGCCCTTAAAGCAGCCGAAAAGGGAACCATTGTATGGACAGAAAGTACAAGAGCTGCATTCAAACAACTGAAACATTCCTTAATGTCAGCCCCAGCTTTGGGGCTCCCAGACTTAAGTAAACTTTTTGAACTTTTTACCTGTGAGCGACAGAATGTTGCTCTGGGGGTACTGGCACAGCACTTGGGAGATCAGCGAAGAGCTGTAGCGTATTTTTCAAAACAGTTAGACAACGTTAGCCAGGGGTGGCCTGGGTGTTTGAAAGCTGTGGCAGCAACTGTCATCCTAATACAAGAGGCTCGTAAATTCACCCTTGGGCGGCACATCGTTGTGTATGTACCCCATGCAGTGATCTCCGTGCTGGAGCAAAAGGGGGGACATTGGCTATCCCCTAGCAGAATGCTCAAATACCAATCTGTGTTGTTGGAACAGGACGATGTTACTCTGAAGACAACCTCTGTTGTTAACCCTGCCATGTTCTTATCTTCCACTTTAATTGATAATGTGCCTGAGCATGACTGTTTGCAGACAATTGAAGAAGTCTATTCCAGCAGACCAGACCTGAGAGACATCCCACTAGACAGTCTAGATTGGGAACTGTTCACAGATGGCAGCAGCTTCATGAGAAAGGGTAAGAGGATGACAGGTTACGCAGTAACCACCATAGATAAAGTAATCGAAGCAAAAGCCTTGCCTTCAAATGTGTCATCACAGAAAGCCGAACTAATTGCTCTTACAAGGGCCTTAGACCTCAGCGAAGGAAAGAAGGTAAATATATGGACTGATTCGAAATATGCATTTAGTGTTGTCCATGCCCATGGAGCCATCTGGAAGGAGAGAGGACTGTTAAATGCTCAAGGTAATGAAATCAAACATGCTGAGCAAATCCTTGCCCTCTTAGAGAGCATCAAAAAACCTACAGAAGTGGCAATTATGCATTGTAAGGGCCACCAGAAAGGAAAGACCACTCCACAGTTGGGAAATGGCTTTGCTGATGAAGCAGCGAGAGAAATTGCAGAGAAAGGCATTCTTGCAGTGATACCACAAAAAGAAATTGATTTGTCAGGATTTACCCCGAAGTATGATCAGGCAGACCACAAGTTAATTAAGTTTCTCAAAGCTGAGATCACAGAAGGTGGATGGGCTGTTACACCAGTGAACCAGGTTGTAGTCCCGCCCCTGATCCTACGAGAGATAGCTCAGAGAGAGCATGAGAGTACGCATTTTGGAGTTGAAAATCTTTTAAAACACCTTAAGAAGGTAGTAATAGGAAAGGGAATGACTGACATTGCACAATCAGTAGTAAGCAAATGTGAAATCTGCTGTAAGAACAATCCTGATACAAGAAAAAGAGTTGTGTTAGGTGTAACAAAAACAGGAGATCTTCCTGGAGATTACTGGCAAGTGGATTTTGCTGAGTTACCACGCAAAGAGGGATACAAATACATATTGGTATTAGTTGACACATTTAGTGGCTGGCCTGAGGCTTACCCCTGTCGTTCCAATACAGCAAGGGAAGTGGTAAAGGTTTTACTCAATCATATAATTCCAAGGTTTGGGGTTCCTTTAGGAATGTCATCAGATAGAGGGCCACATTTTGTTGCAACAGTGGTGGGAGAAATCAGCAAGATCCTGGGAATCAGTTGGGATCTGCATACACCATATAGACCCCAAGCAAGTGGTAAAGTCGAGCATATGAATGGGATCCTTAAGACCCAGATTAGCAAAATTTGTCAAGAGACATCCATGACATGGGTTAAAGCATTGCCCATAGCCTTGCTAAGAATCCGAATACAACCAAGGCGGAGGGACAACATCAGTCCCTACGAAATATTGTATGGCAGGCCATATCAAATCCCACATGTCCCAGGAGAAATCCATATGAGGGGAAAGCTTGATTTGCAGAGATATCTAATGGCTTTAAGCTCCACTTTACAGAAACTCCAGAAGTACGTCGTGTTATCCAGACCCATAGGACTGGACACACCAGCACATCCCTTCCAACCTGGAGACTGGGTCTATGTTAAGTGGTGGGACAGTGATCCATTACGAGCCAAGTGGAAAGGACCATTCCAAGTCCTAATGACCACCCTTACTGCTGTCAAGATCGCTGGCAAAGGACCTTGGATTCATTACTCCCGAGTAAAGAAGGCATCTGCTCCAGAGACACCTGAAGATTAGAGACTGATGCAAACAAAATGATGTGATCTGGAGAATTCCTTTCTGTATGAAACTGTTTATATTAGTTAGAATCATAATTCTCACATAATAGCCAGCTGTATAGAATGTTTCTTAGTATTAGACACTTACTATTGTTAGAGGTATATACCTACCACTGTCAAATGCACATTATTAATGAGAGTTTAACATAGAGACCTGACAAGGTAGAGGCCTTGTCAGGCCTCTAAAGGGGGGAATGATGCCTTTGAATATTTCTAGTTTTCCTCTTAATGCACCTGTAACTTACTGCAGTTTAGTGCTTCTTACTAAGTGCTAAAATGCTCTGTTCCCAGCACCTTCAACCAAAACAAGGCTCTCTGAACACAGATTCAAGGACATATTCGCTGCCTTGGGGCCTGAAAATATGTAAACAACTGTAAGATGAAGGGGGGCAGGCCTGGGGTGGTGAACATTGTCACCTGAGGGTATGATTGGAGAATTAAGGGCCAATATGCTAATGAAACAGAACTTATAAAATGTGAAGGGCTCATGACCCAGTGTGCATTTCGGGTGTGGTCCCTGGGGGGGACGTTCGTTTGCCCGGAGTGTACCTTGAAGGCCTCGAATAAATTTATCCGCATTTTATACTCCTAATTTGTTTTGGCTTCTCTTTTAGGCATCAATCGTGTGGTTGATTCCATATGAGCGCCGACAGAGTCCAGGCAAAAGCCAAGCTCTTTTCTGGCCCGGCCCCACTCGTGTGCGAGCAGCAGTTCGTGGAGAAGCTCCGTGGTGAATCCTGTCCCTTGGACACTGAACGAATGTGAAGCTACATCTAGCGGAGAAGGAAGAGGAATCATTTCACAGCTGGCTGCACGGTGTTTCGGCTGCAAAACAAAAGGAAATTGGGAGCAGCTCCCCTTCATGGTGCTGGACCATGGTGCTGAGAAGGAAAGGGCCGATAGCAGGGTGTGTGCTGGTACCTCGACGGGTGCAGTTGAAGTTGTCGGCAGCTAGAGCTTTCTCAGTTGGCATCTTTGTGAGCTCTGCTTTTGCCAGATGTTCTCAAGTTTGTAGCCAGATTCTTGTGAGAGTGAAAAGAATTTTTAAGCCAAAGGCCACTAGAGTGTGGTGCAAATAAGAGTTTGCAGTTGGAAGGGGAAGATCAAAGCAATCTTTTGGGGCTGACAGTCGAGTTGAGAGCAGGCACCTTTCCAACTTGGCTGTGGAATTGGGCGGCTTCCGAGCTGGACACAGCGCGATACCTTTAAAAGCAAGTCGAGAGTGCCATCGTGTGGTTGATTCCATATGAGCGCTGACAGAGTGCAGGCAAAAGCCAAGCTCTTTTCTGGCCCGGCCCCACTCGTGTGCGAGCAGCAGTTCGTGGAGAAGCTCCGTGGTGAATCCTGTCCCTTGGACACTGAACGAATGTGAAGCTACATCTAGCGGAGAAGGAAGAGGAATCATTTCACAGCTGGCTGCACGGTGTTTCGGCTGCAAAACAAAAGGAAATTGGGAGCAGCTCCCCTTCATGGTGCTGGACCATGGTGCTGAGAAGGAAAGGGCCGATAGCAGGGTGTGTGCTGGTACCTCGACGGGTGCAGTTGAAGTTGTCGGCAGCAAGAGCTTTCTCAGCTGGCATCTTTGTGAGCTCTGCTTTTGCCAGATGTTCTCAAGTTTGTAGCCAGATTCTTGTGAGAGAGAAAAGAATTATTTGGGCAAAGGCGTTGGTGTTGCCGTTAGAGTGTGGTGCAAATAAGAGTTTGCAGTTGGAAGGGGAAGATCAAAGCAATCTTTTGGGGCTGACAGTCGAGTTGAGAGCAGGCACCTTCCCAACTTGGCTGTAGAATCGGGAGGATTCCGAGCTGGACACAGCGGGATTCCTTTAAAAGCAAGTCGAGAGTGCCATCGTGTGGTTGATTCCATATGAGCGCTGACAGAGTCCAGGCAAAAGCCAAGCTCACTTCCACGAAGGTCTGGAAACACTGGCACACGGGACACAATGTGCAGAGAGAGAAGGAGCAAGAGAGAGAGAGAAGCACTTTGCCCCAAATTCAGTCTTACAGAACTCGTGCACTTGGAGTTCCCAGAGAAGGTGGCGTGCGTGGAGAAGGTTTTCTCCACGTAGCCTCTTCTGTTCGCTTCTTTGCCGGACCGCAGAAAGACGCCCGCTTCCCTCTCGCGCTTTGCGAGCGAAAAGGCGCCTAGCCGGCGAAGGTGCGTCTTCGGCGGCCAGAAGGCGAAACGAAAACCGGCACTGTGCCCTGCTGCTGCGCTCCCTGCATTTCACATCCAAACTGCACCAGCACGCATAGCAACATGCAGGCTCACCTCCAAAAGATGTTCCCCGCTGCCACGAAGGTCTGGCAGCACTGGCACTCGGGACAAATGTGCAGAGAGAGAAGAGGGAGAGAGGGAGAGAAGCACTTTGCCCCAGATTCAGTCTTACAGAACTCGTGCACTTGGAGTTCCCAGAGAAGGTAGAGTGCGTGGAGAAGGTTTTCTCCACGTAGCCTCTTCTGTTCGCGTTTTTGCCGCACCGCAGAGAGCCGCCCGCTTCTCTCTCGCGCTTTGCGAGCGAAGGACGCCTAGCCGGCGAAGGTGCGTCTTCGGCGGCTGCAAAGCGAAGCGAGAGCCGGTACGGCGCCCTGCTGCTGTACTCCCCGCATTTCACATCCAAACTGCACTAGCACGCATAGCAGCATGCAGGCTCATCTCCAAAGGATGTTTCCTGCCGCCACGAAGTTCTGGCAGCAGTGGCACTCGGGACAAAATATGCAGAGAGAGAGGGAGCGAGAGAGAGAGAAAAGAACTTCGCCCCAGCTTCAGCCTTGCAGAACTCGTGCACTTGGAGTTCCCAGAGAAGGTAGCGTGCGTGGAGAAGGTTTTCTCCACGTAGCCGCTTCTGTTCGCATCTTTGCCGCACCGCAGAGAGCCGCCCGCTTCTCTCTCGCGCTTTGCGAGCGAAGGACGCCTAGCCGGCGAAGGTGCGTCTTCGGCGGCTGCAAAGCGAAGCGAGAGCCGGTACGGCGCCCTGCTGCTGTGCTCCCTGCATTTCACATCCAAACTGCACCAGCACGCATAGCAGCATGCAGGCTCATCTCCAAAGATGTTTCCTGCTGCCACGAAGATCTGGCAACACTGGCACTAAGTCACACTCTGCAGAGAGAGAAAAAGCAAGAGAGATTGAGATGCACTTTGCCCCAGCTTCAGTCTTACAGAACTCGTGCACTTGGAGTTCCCAGAGAAGGTAGAGTGCGTGGAGAAGGTTTTCTCCACGTAGCCTCTTCTGTTCGCGTTTTTGCCGGACCGCAGAGAGCCGCCCGCTTCTCTCTCGCGCTTTGCGAGCGAAGGGCGCCTAGCCGGCGAAGGTGCGTCTTCTTCGGCAAGAAAGCGAAGCGAGAGCCGGTACGGCGCCCTGCTGCTGTACTCCCCGCATTTTACTTCCAAACTGCACCAGCACGCATCGCAGCATGCAGGCTCATCTCCAAAGGATGTTTCCTGCCGCCACGAAGTTCTGGCAGCACTGGCACTCGGGACAAAATATGCAGAGAGAGAGGGAGCGAGAGAGAGAGAAAAGAACTTCGCCCCAGCTTCAGCCTTGCAGAACTCGTGCACTTGGAGTTCCCAGAGAAGGTAGCGTGCGTGGAGAAGGTTTTCTCCACGTAGCCGCTTCTGTTCGCATCTTTGCCGCACCGCAGAGAGCCGCCCGCTTCTCTCTCGCGCTTTGCGAGCGAAGGACGCCTAGCCGGCGAAGGTGCGTCTTCGGCGGCTGCAAAGCGAAGCGAGAGCCGGTACGGCGCCCTGCTGCTGTGCTCCCTGCATTTCACATCCAAACTGCACCAGCACGCATAGCAGCATGCAGGCTCATCTCCAAAAGATGTTTCCTGCTGCCACGAAGATCTGGCAACACTGGCACTAAGTCACACTCTGCAGAGAGAGAAAAAGCAAGAGAGATTGAGATGCACTTTACCCCAGCTTCAGCCTTGCAGAACTCGTGCACTTGGAGTTCCCAGAGAAGGTAGCGTGCGTGGAGAAGGTTTTCTCCACGTAGCCGCTTCTGTTCGCGTTTTTGCCGCACCGCAGAGAGCCGCCCGCTTCTCTCTCGCGCTTTGCGAGCGAAGGACGCCTAGACGGCGAAGGTGCGTCTTCTTCGGCAAGAAAGCGAAGCGAGAGCCGGTACGGCGCCCTGCTTCTGTGCTCCCTGCATTTCACATCCAAACTGCACCAGCACGCATAGCAGCATGCAGGCTCATCTCCAAAAGATGTTTCCTGCTGCCACGAAGATCTGGCAACACTGGCACTAAGTCACACTCTGCAGAGAGAGAAAAAGCAAGAGAGATTGAGATGCACTTTGCCCCAGCTTCAGTCTTACAGAACTCGTGCACTTGGAGTTCCCAGAGAAGGTAGAGTGCGTGGAGAAGGTTTTCTCCACGTAGCCTCTTCTGTTCGCATCTTTGCCGGACCGCAGAAAGACGCCCGCTTCTCTCTCGCGCTTTGCGAGCGAAGGACGCCTAGCCGGCGAAGGTGCGTCTTCGGCGGCTGCAAAGCGAAGCGAGAGCCGGTACGGCGCCCTGCTGCTGTGCTCGCTGCATTTCACATCCAAACTACACCAGCACGCATAGCAGCATGCAGGCTCATCTCCAAAAGAAGTTTGCCACTGCCACCAAGATTTGGCAGCACTGGCAGTCGGGACAAAATGTGCAGAGAGAGAAAAAGCAAGAGAGATTGAGATGCACTTTGCCACAGCTTCAGTCTTACAGAACGCGTACAAAAACGCGAAAAGAAAAGGCTACGTGGAGAAAACATTCTCCACGCACGCTACCTTCTCTGGGACCTCCAAGTGCACGAGTTCTGTAAGACTGAAGCTGGGGCGAAGTTCTTTTCTCTCTCTCTCGCTCCCTCTCTCTCTGCCTATTTTGTCCCGACTGCCAGTGCTGCCAGAACTTCGTGGCGGCAAGAAACATCTTTTGGAGATGAGCCTGCATGCTGCGATGCGTGCTAGTGCAGTTTGGAAGTAAAATGCGGGGAGTACAGCAGCAGGGCGCCGTACCGGCTCTCGCTTCGCTTTCTTGCCGAAGAAGACGCACCTTCGCCGGCTAGGCGCCCTTCGCTCGCAAAGCGCGAGAGAGAAGCGGGCGACTCTCTGCGGTCCGGCAAAAACGCGAACAGAAGAGGCTACGTGGAGGGAGCATTCTCCACGCACTCTACCTTCTCTGGGAACTCCAAGTGCACGAGTTCTGCAAGGCTGAAGCTGGGGCAAAGTGCATCTCAATCTCTCTTGCTTTTTCTCTCTCTGCAGAGTGTGACTTAGTGCCAGTGTTGCCAGATCTTCGTGGCAGCAGGAAACATCTTTTGGAGATGAGCCTGCATGCTGCTATGCGTGCTGGTGCAGTTTGGATGTGAAATGCAGGGAGCACAGCAGCAGGGCGCCGTACCGGCTCTCGCTTCGCTTTCTTGCCGAAGAAGACGCACCTTCGCCGGCTAGGCGTCCTTCGCTCGCAAAGCGCGAGAGAGAAGCGGGCGGCTCTCTGCGGTGCGGCAAAGATGCGAACAGAAGCGGCTACGTGGAGAAAACCTTCTCCACGCACGCTACCTTCTCTGGGAACTCCAAGTGCACGAGTTCTGCAAGGCTGAAGCTGGGGCGAAGTTCTTTTCTCTCTCTCTCGCTCCCTCTCTCTCTGCATATTTTGTCCCGAGTGCCAGTGCTGCCAGAACTTCGTGGCGGCAGGAAACATCCTTTGGAGATGAGCCTGCATGCTGCGATGCGTGCTGGTGCAGTTTGGAAGTAAAATGCGGGGAGTACAGCAGCAGGGCGCCGTACCGGCTCTCGCTTCGCTTTCTTGCCGAAGAAGACGCACCTTCGCCGGCTAGGCGCCCTTCGCTCGCAAAGCGCGAGAGAGAAGCGGGCGGCTCTCTGCGGTGCGGCAAAAACGCGAACAGAAGAGGCTACGTGGAGAGAGCATTCTCCACGCACTCTACCTTCTCTGGGAACTCCAAGTGCACGAGTTCTGTAAGACTGAAGCTGGGGCAAAGTGCATCTCAATCTCTCTTGCTTTTTCTCTCTCTGCAGAGTGTGACTTAGTGCCAGTGTTGCCAGAACTTCGTGGCAGCAGGAAACATCTTTTGGAGATGAGCCTGCATGCTGCTATGCGTGCTGGTGCAGTTTGGATGTGAAATGCAGGGAGCACAGCAGCAGGGCGCCGTACCGGCTCTCGCTTCGCTTTGCAGCCGCCGAAGACGCACCTTCGCCGGCTAGGCGTCCTTCGCTCGCAAAGCGCGAGAGAGAAGCGGGCGGCTCTCTGCGGTGCGGCAAAAACGCGAACAGAAGAGGCTACGTGGAGAAAACCTTCTCCACGCACTCTACCTTCTCTGGGAACTCCAAGTGCACGAGTTCTGTAAGACTGAAGCTGGGGCAAAGTGCTTCTCTCCCTCTCTCCCTCTTCTCTCTCTGCACATTTTGTCCCGAGTGCCAGTGCTGCCAGACCTTCGTGGCAGCGGGAAACATCTTTTGGAGGTGAGCCTGCATGTTGCTATGCGTGCTGGTGCAGTTTGGATGTGAAATGCAGGGAGCGTAGCAGCAGGGCACAGTGCCGGTTTTCGTTTCGCCTTCTGGCCGCCGAAGACGCACCTTCGCCGGCTAGGCGCCTTTTCGCTCGCAAAGCGCGAGAGGGAAGCGGGCGTCTTTCTGCGGTCCGGCAAAAACGCGAACAGAAGAGGCTACGTGGAGAAAACCTTCTCCACGCACGCCACCTTCTCTGGGAACTCCAAGTGCACGAGTTCTGTAAGACTGAATTTGGGGCAAAGTGCTTCTCTCTCTCTCTTGCTCCTTCTCTCTCTGCACATTGTGTCCCGTGTGCCAGTGTTTCCAGACCTTCGTGGAAGTGAGCTTGGCTTTTGCCTGGACTCTGTCAGCGCTCATATGGAATCAACCACACGATGGCACTCTCGACTTGCTTTTAAAGGAATCCCGCTGTGTCCAGCTCGGAATCCTCCCGATTCTACAGCCAAGTTGGGAAGGTGCCTGCTCTCAACTCGACTGTCAGCCCCAAAAGATTGCTTTGATCTTCCCCTTCCAACTGCAAACTCTTATTTGCACCACACTCTAACGGCAACACCAACGCCTTTGCCCAAATAATTCTTTTCTCTCTCACAAGAATCTGGCTACAAACTTGAGAACATCTGGCAAAAGCAGAGCTCACAAGGATGCCAACTGAGAAAGCTCTTGCTGCCGACAACTTCAACTGCACCCGTCGAGGTACCAGCACACACCCTGCTATCGGCCCTTTCCTTCTCAGCACCATGGTCCAGCACCATGAAGGGGAGCTGCTCCCAATTTCCTTTTGTTTTGCTGCCGAAACACCGTGCAGCCAGCTGTGAAATGATTCCTCTTCCTTCTCCGCTAGATGTAGCTTCACATTCGTTCAGTGTCCAAGGGACAGGATTCACCACGGAGCTTCTCCACGAACTGCTGCTCGCACACGAGTGGGGCCGGGCCAGAAAAGAGCTTGGCTTTTGCCTGCACTCTGTCAGCGCTCATATGGAATCAACCACACGATGGCACTCTCGACTTGCTTTTAAAGGTATCGCGCTGTGTCCAGCTCGGAAGCCGCCCAATTCCACAGTCAAGTTGGAAAGGTGCCTGCTCTCAACTCATCTGTCAGCCCCAAAAGATTGCTTTGATCTTCCCCTTCCAACTGCAAACTCTTATTTGCACCACACTCTAGTGGCCTTTGCCTTAAAAATTCTTTTCACTCTCACAAGAATCTGGCTACAAACTTGAGAACATCTGGCAAAAGCAGAGCTCACAAAGATGCCAGCTGAGAAAGCTCTTGCTGCCGACAACTTCAACTGCACCCGTCGAGGTACCAGCACACACCCTGCTATCGGCCCTTTCCTTCTCAGCTCTTGCTACCATCCTAACCCTGCAGTCTCACTGAGTCTGCATCCAGTCAGGTCCAGCACCATGGAGGGGAGCTGCTCCCACATGAACGGGACCAGGACAAAAAGCTCAACAGCCTGGCGTTTGCATTCCCACTGACAGTTCAACAGCACTAAGCCAGAGAACTGCCTATGGGCAAAAGTCTTAAAATTCACTAAGACCAACCAATGTACACATGCAAAGTTGTTTCCTTTGCAAAAGAGAGGAATTAGAAGCCCATCTCCAATGAAATGGCATCCCCTCCTCCAAAATACAGAACATCCAGGGACTGATCCCATGCAAAGGTGCCAGAACACTGTTCCTCAGCATTACCTAGGCTGCTAGGTAGGCTACCCACCAAGACTGAGCAGAGCGGTTTACCTTGTCCAAAAGATGGTGTTGCCAGAATTTCAGAAGGCCACTTCTGAGACGCGGAAACCACCTGCCAAACTGAATCTTTCAAGAGGCCACCTTCCAAAGATGGATTCCATGTCCGTAAAGTGTACAAACTGAAGCAATGCTTCCACACCAGATATGTCAGGACAGAAAGCAGCTGGTGCCCCGGACCTCCACTGGGCAGCTTCTTCTCTGCGCCTCCAGCGCTGGGGTTGCGTGCTTTCCTTCCCATGAAAAAGCCTTGCCATTCTCCTTCAGGAGCTTACCAAGCCAAAGTTGCATAGCACCTCCAGTATTGCATACGTCCAACAATTACTCCTACCCAGAAGGGGCCAGGAGAGAAATGTCTTGCTGGACTGTACCTCCCCATGGTACCTTTCCTTCTGCTCCACTGACACTGGCACTATGGCCTTTGCTTCTCAAGGAAAGGCACTCCGAGTCTTTTGGCTGGGACTTGCCTTCTCTACCTTGCCCAGTTTTTCCTAGCCTCCTCTTGCTTTGCTTGCCTTTCTTGCATCTGCCTTCCCTTGCCCTGCCTACATCGTCCTTGCTTTGCTTTGCCTTGCCTACCACTCTTTACCTTGCCTTCCATGCAGGCAAGGCAACACAAGGCAAGTGTAGGCAATTGGAGGCAAGTCAAGGGGGAGGTAGACAAGGCCAGAGCAGTGAGGGGAAAGCAAATGGAGTGGTAGGCAAGAGAAGGTCCAGAAGTTAGAGGCAAGGCTAGGCATAAGAAGGTAAGCCCAGTGATGGGTAGGCCAGGCAGAAACAGGAAGGAGTAGGCAAAGCAAGGCCCTGGAGGAAAGCTGTAGCCAGGTGGGGCATGGGCACAGAAGAGAACTCAAAGCCATGGAGGTTTAGCAGGGCAAGAAGAGGAAACTCTTGGGTTGCCAAGGCAAGGCAGCTGCTGGTAGACAAAAGCGGCCAGGAAAGACTGACTTGACTGGTCTTGCTCTCACCTGTGCCAGCTCTAATCTGCACCTAAAACACTGGGGCTACCTGCTTTCCTTCCAATGCAGAAGAACTGTCATCTTGGTCCCAGAGCTCAGAAGACAAATGTGGATTGCCAGTCCAAAATCCTGTACATGCAAGAATTGATGCCAGAAAAAAGCTGCTGGGACAGACGGGTTTGGCTCCTATGGGCTTCCTCTTCCATGCTCCTGAAACACTGCGGGTATGTGAAGGCCTTGAAGGCTTCCTGAGGGAAGCAGGCAGGGCAAGGCAAGTTGAAGAAATGCCACGAAAAGAGGGGTCTTGAATTCCAGGTGGGGGAGGGGTGAGCAAGGTCCTGCAAGGCAAGTGAAGGCTTTGAGGGCAACAGAAGGCAACTGCTGCATTTACAGGGCAAGGCAAGGCAAGGGAGAGATAAGCAAGACAATGAGAGTTCTAGAAAAAGAAGGGAAGGGAAGGCAAGGCTGGGCCTGGACAAATGGGTGGGGAAGTCAAGGTGGGGATGGCTGAGCAAATCAGTGCAGGGCAGTGGAGGGATGGAAGAGCGGGAATGGTCACTTAAGTTCATACAACATAACCTGTCAAATTCTTTGCACCCATGCCCACGCAGTAAAAGCAAAAAATCAATTGCTGCTTGATTTTGGAATATAGCATGTCTAATGCTGTCTACATCAATTAACGAGTCAGCTATCGCTATGTTGGTAGCATTACTAAACTTGGCCAACCAACAGCCAGGTTTGTTCAGGCTCCTGAGGCCTTGTGCACTTGCAAGCCCAGGAGCCGATGAAGAGGCAGTGATTATCTTGGCAGTGTTCCAGAACTCAGCTGTATCTCTGCAGGCAGAAGTAAAAGCATGTATGCTGTGAGTATGAGAGTGGTGAGTTCAGTTTTGTTGGCTCCATAGTGCAATTGTCATCTTTAGAGAAAAGAGGGTTACTTTCCCCAAAGTAGATGGACCACCTTTAATTGCCATTGGCACTCTGGTCCATGCTCAGTCCGCACAGATGAAGAAAATGCCCTGCGGGAGTTGCATATGCATACTAAAACTCAAGGTTAGTTTTAGTTTGTGATTGAATTACACCGGTGTGAAACACTCGGGTAGCATGGTGTTGTGGCATTGACCCACCAAGCCATAGGGCTATTCCTTGTGCTGAGAAATGTGAAGGTGGTACAGCTATGTGCATTCAAGGTGCCTAAAATCTGCAGTTCCTGTGGGGGTAAAGCAGGGAATTTCCCACGGGGAGACAATGTATCCGGGCAGGCTGAGGGTGAGGCCTATACTAGGCCTAACTCCATGTTTGTTATCTGCAGAAGCTGTTTGGAAATCGAATATAATTAGCTCACGATCCTCTACTGTAAAAACATGTAGCGTGGTGCCAGCTTTACCTGTCTGCCTATACAGCTTTAATAAGACAATTTAAATGCAATTGTTTTTGCCATGTAGACACATGTGCTTTACATCTCAAACCGTTTGTAATTATTTTTACAGAAAGCTGTCCTACCATCAGCAGGTTAAGCAGGTCTTAAATGCAATTTTCCAAGAACGTGCAGTGCTATCATCCCTGTGAGTAAAGCTGCATCTCAAAAACATCTTAATAAACTTACATTTATCTTAGAGGAGTGAACAGGCATTTTCCACATGACTGTAAATCTGACACACTTTAGATTTATTTCTTGATATTATTCGCAAATGTTTAACTGCTGTATGATGAATTTTCAGTAGTTTCTTGTGCGAAGAAAGTCAAAATAAGTTAAATTCTGCTGTATCTAAAACTCTTAAGGTATACTCTTAATCTTGTATCTAATTTTAGTAAATTTAAAGTTAAAAGAATGCAAAGGCATTCAGAGTGACTACCTCACTGAATTCAAAGGACTATTTTTCTTTCCATAGGTATACCTTAATCAGTATCTGTGTGCGTACAAGTGTGAAAGTGCTGCAGCAAATGTACTAAGAATGTTGTTTGAGTCTTTTATGTCTTTTGAGTTTATAAGTCAGACCTGTCAACTTTAAGTTGATCAAAATTTATGTAAAGTCTGTTGGTTTTCAGTTTGATTAAGAAGTTGAATTTTGGTAACCTCTGAAAGAAAGAAAAGAGAAAACAGACGCTTGTAGTCGAGTGAAGAAAATTTCCATGTTTGTGAGTGGTGGTGTTGTTTAGTGAATTTGTAACAGCTGGCAGAGGGGTGTAACTTGCTGCCTCAGAGCCAGAACTGGCTGAGTAGCATCCTGAGGCCAATTCTGTAAAGCATTTTGTGGCCTAAGAGTCAGTTAGCCCCGTAATAACTTTAACAAAGGCAAGTTTAATTTTGTTTTCCTGTACATGTGTGTGAATTGTCTCTGTTAATTTGTATTTTATCAGCATGTAAGTCTGGGTAGAGGCACCTATGAGATAGGACTTATTTTTTAAGTGCTTGACATTAATTTTTGCTTTCAATGATGTTAACTTTAAGCTCTGTTAGATTTATCTTAATTTTAAGTGAAGTTAAAGTTTAAGTTCTGTCAAAACATGAAATTCTAGATGTGTTGTTAAAGTAATGATATGAATTTACTAAGCTTTTACAGAGAGCATTACCCAGAAAACATTATTTGATGCTATACATATGTGTCTCTTTGTTCACAGCTATTTGTAATTTGTTTATGGTACCATTGATTATTTAGTTAAAACTAAACCACAACGCCGATCTGCAAGAAGTATATTGCTTTAAAGAATTGATATTAATAGAAGCTTGTTTAGAAGATTTAGAGAGACCCTCTCAGGTAAGGCCTGGACACTGGCCAAGCCCTGGCCCTAAGCTGATCGGGTACTGAATCTTGAATCCCAGATGTTTCTACCCTAAAACTGCAATTGAGTCATTTTGGCTCACCAATTGGGCTTGGAGAGCTGGAACCCCTTTTCAGGTAAACTTGACAACCTTGCCCGGGAAAGGTCTTCAAGTCTCACCTGTAAAATGGGACTCTCCCGTGATTGTGGACTCTGGGTAGTAGCTAATAGTTAAATGGTTAATGATCTGTATATTTTTAAAGTACTGTTCTCTTTCTCTTATGTATTGCACCTGTAGTTGTATCTGTTGCCTTAATTACCTTTGCTCATAATGCAAAACCCACAATTGAGTGTATAATAACAGTCTTGCTCTCACCTGTGCCAGCTCTAATCTGCACCTAAAACACTGGGGCTACCTGCTTTCCTTCCAATGCAGAAGAACTGTCATCTTGGTCCCAGAGCTCAGAAGACAAATGTGGATTGCCAGTCCAAAATCCTGTACATGCAAGAATTGATGCCAGAAAAAAGCTGCTGGGACAGACGGGTTTGGCTCCTATGGGCTTCCTCTTCCATGCTCCTGAAACGCTGCGGGTATGTGAAGGCCTTGAAGGCTTCCTGAGGGAAGCAGGCAGGGCAAGGCAAGTTGAAGAAATGCCACGAAAAGAGGGGTCTTGAATTCCAGGTGGGGGAGGGGTGAGCAAGGTCCTGCAAGGCAAGTGAAGGCTTTGAGGGCAACAGAAGGCAACTGCTGCATTTACAGGGCAAGGCAAGGCAAGGGAGAGATAAGCAAGACAATGAGAGTTCTAGAAAAAGAAGGGAAGGGAAGGGAAGGCAAGGCTGGGCCTGGACAAATGGGTGGGGAAGTCAAGGTGGGGATGGCTGAGCAAATCAGTGCAGGGCAGTGGAGGGATGGAAGAGCGGGAATGGTCACTTAAGTTCATACAACATAACCTGTCAAATTCTTTGCACCCATGCCCACGCAGTAAAAGCAAAAAATCAATTGCTGCTTGATTTTGGAATATAGCATGTCTAATGCTGTCTACATCAATTAACAAGTCAGCTATCGCTATGCTGGTAGCATTACTAAACTTGGCCAACCAACAGCCAGGTTTGTTCAGGCTCCTGAGGCCTTGTGCACTTGCAAGCCCAGGAGCCGATGAAGAGGCAGTGATTATCTTGGCAGTGTTCCAGAACTCAGCTGTATCTCTGCAGGCAGAAGTAAAAGCATGTATGCTGTGAGTATGAGAGTGGTGAGTTCAGTTTTGTTGGCTCCATAGTGCAATTGTCATCTTTAGAGAAAAGAGGGTTACTTTCCCCAAAGTAGATGGACCACCTTTAATTGCCATTGGCACTCTGGTCCATGCTCAGTCCGCACAGATTAAGAAAATGCCCTGCGGGAGTTGCATATGCATACTAAAACTCAAGGTTAGTTTTAGTTTGTGATTGAATTACACCGGTGTGAAACACTTGGGTAGCATGGTGTTGTGGCATTGACCCACCAAGCCATAGGGCTATTCCTTGTGCTGAGAAATGTGAAGGTGGTACAGCTATGTGCATTCAAGGTGCCTAAAATCTGCAGTTCCTGTGGGGGTAAAGCAGGGAATTTCCCACGGGGAGACAATGTATCCGGGCAGGCTGAGGAGGCAGGGGTGCTGTTCCATAACTGTGGCAGTTCAGGGGTGGTGAGAAGGATGCCGATCAGACACTTTGTGAATGGCTTCTGAGGCGCAGCAGTGCTAAGGCATAAGGGATCTTGTCCAGTTGCCTTAGCCAGGGTCACCCAGATGTTTTGCTCCAGGGGGTGTATGGGTTGCAGGTATCCTGTTAAATCACAAACAGAAGAGCAGTTACCTCCCCCCTCTTCCTGCTCCCACCCATTACTCCTGCCGACGTAAGTGCGGAGTGGGTACTTGGCACCAGTGCCATTCCCCTGGAACAGTGATAGTAACCACCTTGTTTGCTTCTGCTCCTATCACCTCAAGTGGCGATAAGACCGGGTTTCTGGGGCGTGGTGGGGGGGGGGGTGGATACCATAGCTTGGCACCTGACAAGCAAGACTATGTGGGACTTTGAATGGATAGGGAGGGCAAAACCCACAGAGAAGACTGATCCTATAGTTCCAGTAGGGAGAATATGGGTAGAAGGAGCTGTGTTTTGAGTGCTTAAAGTGAACGGTCTTTCATTTTTCCAGTGTTTGTAACAGTGCAGCTGGAGAATAACTCATCTGAAATGCTGCCTTTTTCAGCCTAGAAATGAAACTCAAGATCCTTTCAGTATAGGAGATTAGATAAAAGTGGATCTTTACTGGAGCTCCAGGGACAGTTCCAGGAAGAATATCCACAAACGCCCACCCCTCCCCCCGGCTGAATACAGTCTTCTAGGTTTTAGGAAATTAGCATCATTGATCAAAAGCACCAATTCAGAGGACAAGTGGGGATGCAATTCCCCCCAGGTCAAGCCCCTTCTCTGGAGCCCCCCCACCCTTGGTACTAGTTGGACTTGTTGACTAAAATGTGTCTTGAAGATCTTGTTGTCAGGCTTGGTTCCCAGGAAGAAGCAAGACAGGAGAGGGGCCTTGTGCCCTCCAGGGCTTGGAGCTCTGCAATGAGTTTGGTCTTTCTGGCTGGGGAAAAACTACTGGCAAGGTCACAAATACAGAAAAGTAAAAAGGCAAAAATCACTTTGGCATCAGAAGCAAAGGTAAAATTAATGTAAAAAGCAAGCTAAGATACATCTGAAAACTTCTCTGCTTTCTTCATCTTCCCCTTATGCAAAGAGGCTTTTGATTTGCAGGATTTTCATTTTATCCAAAGGCATTCATTCCATAGGTGCCAAAACCATCCCACAATGATAAGTGAAATATAGTCAGTAGGGACAATAGGGACTGGCATCCACCGCAA
This sequence comes from Acanthiza pusilla, assembly GCA_036630365.1. NCBI lineage: Eukaryota > Metazoa > Chordata > Aves > Passeriformes > Acanthizidae > Acanthiza > Acanthiza pusilla. The sequence goes on from JAXCHO010000123.1 coordinate 245,980, forward strand.
AGGAGAGGAAAGATCATTTCCAGAACACTAGTTTTATTTAACTGTGGTGAAAAGTGGGAGCTGAGTTTTGTTTAGAATTAGCCAGAAGAAGCTCTTAATTATTCTCTGCTGCTGCTGCTCTTATACCTTTTCATAATTACTGTGGCACATTAAGATTGGCTGCTAGCAAACAATGACAAGGCTGTCTAACAAACAATGGCAATTCAAGCAATAATACAATGAGCTATACTGATGCCTTCAGGTATTTCTAGTTTTTTACTCTTCATGTAGCTGTAACTTGCTGTAGTTCTGTGCTTCTTACAAAGTGCTAAAATCCCCTGTTCCCAGCACCTTTAGCCAAAACAAGACTCTCTGAGTACAGATTCAAGGACATATTCATTGCCTTAGGGCTTGAAAATATGTAAACAACTGTGAGATGGGGGGAGCAGGCCTGGGGTGGTTAACATCATCACCTGAGGGTACGATTGGAGAATTAAGGGCCAATATGCTAATGAAACAGAACTTATAAAAGGTGAAGAGCTCGTGACTCGGGGTCCATTTTGGGTGTCGTCCCCGACAGGGGACTTTGTTTGCCTGAATCTACCTTTAAGGCCTCTGCAGGCCTTAAATAAATTGTCTGCTTTTTATACTCCTAATTTGTCTTGGCCTCTGTTTCAGGTAGCCTGTCTTTTAGGCTACAATACAAGCAAAAGTAGAGTTGGTTACAAAAACCGGATGTGCTAGGAAGGCCGGAAGTTGGTATGACAGAGTTAAAAATTGGATGTGCTAGGGAGACCGGAAGTTTTAACCACAGAGTTAAAACTGAAGGTGCTAGGAAGACCGGAAGTTTTGTATCATAGAGTTGAATCGGAGTGTGCTAGGGAGACCGGAAGTTTTAATCACAGAGTTGAAACTGAAGGTGCTAGGAAAACCGGAAGGAGGAAGTGGAGTCAAGCAAGAAAGTTTTCTTCATTCTCTTTTCTTCATTATCTCGTGGACATGCACAACAAGCACAGGACCAAATATGGCAGGGCCTTTGACATGAATTCAGTCGCAGACACAAGCAGTAAGCAGGTCTAGGGTAGGGAATGGGCATGAAAGGGAATGCACAGCAATGGTGGTTTAGCAAGGCAAGACAGGTGAGGTTCATAGATTGCTGGCAGGCGGAAGTGGCCAGGAAAGACTGATTTGACTGGCCTTGCTCTCACCTGCACCATCTCTAATCTGCACCTAAAACACTGGGGCTACCTGCTTTCCTTCCAATGCAGAAGAACTGTCATTTTGGTTCCGGAGCCCAGAAGACAAATGTGGATTGCCTGTCCAAAATTCCATACATGCAAGAATTGATGCCAGGCAAAAGCTGCTGGGACAGACAGGTCTGGCTTCACGTGACCTCCTATGGGCTTCCTCTTCCATGCTCCTGAAACACTGCGGGTATGTGAAGGCCTTGAAGGCTTCCTGAGGGAAGCAGGCAGGGCAAGGCAAGTTGAAGAAATGCCACGAAAAGAAGGGTCTTGAATTCCAGGTGGGGGAGGGGTGAGCAAGGTCCTGCAAGGCAAGTGAGGGCTTTGAGGGCAACAGAAGGCAACTGCTGTGTTTACAGGGCAAGGCAAGGCAAGGGGGAGGTAGGCAAGGCAATGAGAGTCCCAGAAGGAGAAGGGAAGGCAAGGCTGGGCCTGGACAAATGGGTGGGGAAGTCAAGGTGGGGATGGCCGAGCAAGTCAGTGCAGGGCAGTGGAGGGATGGAAGAGCGGGAATGGTCACTTAAGTTCATACAACATAACCTGTCAAATTCTTTGCACCCATGCCCACGCAGTAAAAGCAAAAAATCAATTGCTGCTTGATTTTGGAATATAGCATGTCTAATGCTGTCTACATCAATTAACGAGTCAGCTATCGCTATGCTGGTAGCATTACTAAACTTGGCCAACCAACAGCCAGGTTTGTTCAGGCTCCTGAGGCCTTGTGCACTTGCAAGCCCAGGAGCCGATGAAGAGGCAGTGATTATCTTGGCAGTGTTCCAGAACTCAGCTGTATCTCTGCAGGCAGAAGTAAAAGCATGTATGCTGTGAGTATGAGAGTGGTGAGTTCAGTTTTGTTGGCTCCACAGTGCAATTGTCATCTTTAGAGAAAAGAGGGTTACTTTCCCCAAAGTAGATGGACCACCTTTAATTTGCCA